>SJYA01003199.1:300931-454182 GCA_006410615.1 Neotragus moschatus | reverse complement strand
GGGAGGGGGTGGGGGGGTCGGGATTGGGAGCTCATATACACTTGTGGCTGATTCATGTCAATGTATAGCAAAATGAGTACAGTATTATAAAGCAAAACAAACTAAAAATTAAAATTAAAAAAAAAAAAAAGAAGAATGTTGATTTAGAGAAAGAGAATGTCAAACCACAGGCCCAAAATATAGCCTCTTGGCTGTTTTTGCAAATAACACTGTACTGGAACACAGCCATGGCCATTCATTTACATATTGTCTGCAGATGCATTCCTATTTTTAAAAAAATTTTTACAATGGCAGAGTTGAATAGGTGTAACAGAAACCATATGGCCCNAAAAAAAAAAAAAAGAAGAATGTTGATTTAGAGAAAGAGAATGTCAAACCACAGGCCCAAAATATAGCCTCTTGGCTGTTTTTGCAAATAACACTGTACTGGAACACAGCCATGGCCATTCATTTACATATTGTCTGCAGATGCATTCCTATTTTTAAAAAAATTTTTACAATGGCAGAGTTGAATAGGTGTAACAGAAACCATATGGCCCACAGAGCCAAAAGCATTTACTCTCTGGCCCTTTACAGAAAGCTTCCCTTTTGGCTCAGTTGGTAGAGAATCCGCCTGAAATACAAGAGACTGCCTGCAGTGCAGGAGATGCCGGTTCAATTCCTGGGTCAGGAAGATCCCCTGGAGATAGAAATGGCAACCTACTACAGTATTCTTGTCTGGAGAATTCCATGGACCAGAGGAGCCTGGTGGGCTACAGTCCATGGGGTCGCAAAGAGTCGGACACGACTTAGTGACTAAACCACACAGCCTGTACAGAAAAGTTTGCTGATTTTTGATTTGGAATAAAGGAATTATAGAACTATAGATCTTTTCTCCCCTTAGTACTTTGGGATCCGATGATACCAAGCAAACACTCTTATACAAATGAAAGGGCAGAGTTAGTTAGTTAGTTCAGTTGCTCAGTCGTGTCCGACTCTTTGTNAAAACTGTAAGATGGCCCTGGGGCAAGTGCTCAAAACAATCATCCCCAAAGGCAGGTGCTGATTTGATCCAGAGCACAAGTGCTTCGTACCCAGTAGACAATCAGGAAAAACTGGCAGAACAAATTCTTTATAGATGTGGGAAAACAAGACGTAGAGAAGTAAAACCACCTGAGTTAACAGCAGGGACAAAATGAGAGATTAACCTCTGCTTCCATGTTTAGTGATGCTTGTTTATCTGGTGATGCTGTCTTTCATATACAATTGTCCCGAGAGTGGAGAAAGAGATAACGTATGCAAAAGAGCCTAACACTTCTGCCATCTAGTATGGGTAGGCAGCCAATACATGTTCTTTCCTTCCTGAATTAAACTCCATCCAGGAGAAAAACTGTCTAGAACATCAAACATCTAGAAACCAATGCATCAAATACCCTATACCTTGCCAAGCTAAGTCTGATTTTTCTATTTGCACAACATAGAAATTTTGGTTTAAATTTGACGTAGAAGGTAAAAACAGGGGGGAGCCATTTCTCTGCTAGGCCACAGATGCCGGTTGCATGACGTCAAACAAATATCAAGTAATGACTCAGAAAGCAGGAGTTAGAGGAACCCTATGCGTCCATCCATTCATGTAGGGTCACGTCTGCTTGTAAATTATTTAAGACTTTCGTGGCAGGTGTTTGCATTCCAGTGTGGGACCGAGAAATGGACTTAAGGACAACCACCCATGGTGCTTTAAAAAGAGAGAGGATAATCCCTTCCTCCAAAGGTTAAAAATGCCCCTGCCGCCATCCCAGTCGGGGGATTAGCTGCTTGAGGCCTTGTTTGGATTACGGGACGCTAAGGAACAGTTCTCTGTTTTCTGGGAGACTGCTCTTTGCTCTGGTAAATTTCACATGCCAGCAGAGTCCCTCCTGATTAACTGGGGAGTACCTAAAGCTTTGCACCGTTCATGGCTGTACTTACTGTGGAGACATTTTCAGGCGTTTTCAGGTCTTCTTTAAATTTCTTTTTGGAGCCACCATCCTCGAGCACGCTTGCCCTCTTGAAGCCTTTTTCTCCAGCTGGCTCCCTCTCTCGGCTCTTTGCACCTTGTCTCTCCGGCCCTGGCAGCAAACTTCCAGGCCCGGTAGATACACTGGATGTTGGGGTGTCACTGTCTGCATTATCCCCGGTGGCCTCAGTGGAGTCTTTTGATCTCACAGTGTTAGAAGAGGTGGTGGGGCAGACCGTGGGGCTCAGGCCTGGGGGTGGCGTTATAGTTTGGGCCTGGGCAGGCTGCAAGTAGATGGCATACGATGAGCCCGAAGGGGTCTGAGGTAGGATCACAGGCACTGCTGGTGACAATGAGCTGGGGAGGAGGGGGACCACCCCCAGGGGCTGGAGGAGGGACGGTGCCGTCTTCTCTAGCTCGGCATTTGCTGGAGTGTCCAGAGGGGCCAGTGGTTTGCAGCACTCAGATCCTGCCAGCTGTACTTTCACTTTCTTTCTGGGTTCACTAAAAGACAAGATTGAAAATGTGAGACAATGGAAACACATGTTCTCCAAAATGTTCTACTGTTTTAGATTGCCCCAGACTGAAGCTACGCTCTTATGTAACTAGCAGACAGTTTCTGTAATGATTCCATATTATGAGTTACAGAGAAGATTCCCTCACCAGTTTCCAAGGTTATTGCCTATTCTTCCATGAAATAAGTAATCCTAATGCTGCAACGGAAAGTAACGCATCCTGTTACTGAAGAGCGTTGCTGCCCACCTACCTTGATTGCTCTTCTAACTGCAGTTTGCAGATAGCTGCGAGCTGAGCCATTTTGCTCGGGAAGGGGGCAGAATTCTGAGTGCTCTCAGCTGGTGAAAGAAAAAGAAGGTGGGGGAGGGAGTCGGTCAAAGCAGAAGAATGACTCTTCACGCAGATGAAACATCACTGAGGTCAAAGGAACAGAAAACATGCACTGCTCCCTCCCCCAAATCACACAGCAATTAAATGATAAACCCCACGATTCGCATTTTATCCTTTAACTCATATGTAAGTTGGGCTTCAAGTGTGTTTGGGACTATGGAAACAAACAATTCTCTAGCAAGTCCCGAGGGATCAAGGAAGCTAAAAGTCAGATGAGGAGGGATTCTTTCAAGCAGAGTCCTGACATGATAGAAACATACCTTTGTGGGTTTTGATAGGGCTACTGGGAGCAGAATTTATCTTTCTTCGGTCACTCTCTACGCTCTTTACCATTTTGATGAGAGATGGGTGTCGAGTGAAGTTTGGTTTCCCACGTGTGGAAAAGAGGTTTTTGGCACAGTTCTCTTTTGAAGACCGCCTCGCTTCCAAATCAGAGGCAGCAAAAGGAAGGACGGGGCTGGGACCTGAAACAGGAAAGGGCAGTGTGTTAAGACATGAGTGGTTCAGCCTCCTTCTGGGGTATGAGGTCAGTGCGTGCACGCTTACTCAGTTATGTCCAACTCTGTGCGACCCTATGGACTGTAGCCCGCCAGGTTGCTCTGTTCATGGGGATTCTCCAGGCAAGAATACTGGAGTGGGTTGCCATTTCCTCCTCCAGGGGATCTTCCCGACCCAGGGGTCAAACTGGCATCTCCTGTGTCTCCTGCATTGGCAGACGAGTTCTTTACCACTGAGCCACCTGGGAACGGCTCTAAAATGGTTTCAGATTAAAGTGGCAACAGTTATGTCCCTACTGTGTGCCAGATACCATTTCAAGGCTAAAACACCCCGCTCATCTTATTCTGAATGAATTCTGAGATAATAATTCACTTTAACATCTCTGAAAGACTTTGTCATCTTATAACCAGTGGTGTGCTCTCAGGGTGACTGTCAGTGGTTTTTATTTCTTATTGAAATATAAAACATTGGGTATCTCAGCATCAGAGGAGACTTCATCTGATGAAATAGGGTGACCGTCCCTGCTATGGACTAAATGTTTGCACCCCCTGCCCCATCCCTTCTTCCCAAATTCACATGTTGAAACCTGATGTCCAATGTGATGGTACTGGGAGGTGGGGCCTTTGGGAGATGTTCATGAGGGCGGAACCCTCTAGGATTAGTGCTCTCATAAAAGGGACTCCACAGAGCTCTCTAATCTTCTTCCACTATGTGAGGTTACTATGAAAAGACTAGAAAAGTCTAGAAAGCAGGTCCTCACCAGACACCGAGTCTGCCAACACCTTGATCTTGGACTTCCCAGCCTCCAGAACTATGAGAAGTAAATATATTGTTTATCAGCCACCTAGCCGATGGTACTATGTTGTGGCAGCCTGAAAAGACTAAAACATTCTCCACAACTCAGGCAGGTACTTCTCAGGAAATGCACCCCCATCTCAGAGACATTTCAGACGTTAACTAACTGGTTTAGGGTCTCTCAGCTAGAAGAACGTGGGCCTGGGATATGAACTGGATCAGTCTATCCCGGAGCCTGTCCTCCAAATCCCTGTACTGAAGCATCTCTCACTGAGGTTATATCCAAAACCAGAATAACCTCGCAAAGGCGCTGTCGTTCTTCCTACTGGGTGAGGAAGCAGTCTTAGAGAAGTCACCTGCCCAAGGACACACAGCTGGAATAAGTGACAGACTTGGGACTGGAACCTAAGCTTCGCTCTGCTTCCGGGGCTCGTGTTCTTGCCATTTTCCAGAACTTCTGTGTGTGGGGTCTTGGTAGAACACAAAATGTAAGAATCCCAGAGCTGAGATGGAGACAGAATATTCATTCTGGAATGAATCCATTTCATATTCTCCACATGCACGTTCAACTTTGTCAAATTCTCTTACACACAGATTTGGCCTCTTCCGCGGGTGTGATGGTTATGGACCTTGAGTTGCCGATGGAACCAAGGGCCAAATGTTCCATATTGGTGCTCATCTTTGTCTTTTCAGTCACTTATATATATGCCCTTCCCATGTGGGAGTATGGGTAGGAAGAGCAAGGAAGAATATTTCCAAATGTGCATTAATTCAAAGTAATGAAGCAACGAATAAAAAGAAATAAATACATACCACTGGGATTTGGACTGATTTCTGGGCCTGTCCATTTAAAAGCTGGTTTTCGGCCTCTTTCCTCTGTAACATGAACTTTCTTGATAAGATCCAGGCTGCTCAGAACATTAGCTATATCATACAACCTCCTAATTTTTGCTGGGGAAAAAAAGTATATATATCACTTAATGGAATAACGAAAGATCAAAGGACTTTGCTTCCTAAGGACTTCATGTGTACAGTGTACACTAAAAGAGCTATCTGAACCATCAGTGTCAGAGAAAAATCATCAGTGACTTTTCTTGAGTTATTCTAGTAACACTGCTTTAATGAAAACAAAAAACGTCTTAAATACTGAGACTCAGTTACTCCTGATGCTGGATTTTGAAACAAAAGGAAAAATGACTCACTGAAATCACCCTATTGGGAAACATGTTACAGATTTTCTAATAAAAAGTTACCACTGCTGGGCATCTCCTATGAGGATTCAGAATTTTAGGAACAAACAGAAATAATCATTTTCCTGCTTGTGATAGTTTATGAAAATAAATGTATCTTTCACACGCATGGAAAATTTTATACCTATCAAAATTTATAAACATTTATACTGTCCATATGTAGAGGCAAAGCATAGATTTGCTAATTCTATAGGTCTTATAGATCATGAAAAGTTCTGTTACAGAAGTCTGCCTTTACTTCAGCTTGTAGTAAAAGCTGCAAATTAAGCCCCGCCTTCACAGCCATGCCAGAAGATTCTGAATTCTCTAAGGATTCAGCAAATTACACATCTGCAGTTCCTGGAATAGTTTCCAAGGCTGTGACTAACCAGTGAAATAGAGAGCTGAAAACTGGTGATTCAGAGAAAGCAGGCAGCCCATCGGTAGGACTGGGATGTGTTTTCTGAAATGACAAATCTCCAAAGCCAAATGCTAGCCTTACTGCCTTACTCTACTCATTTTGTCTTTATGGAGACATCATCAAACTGGAGGTGTCTCAGGACTTTCAAGGGACCAGTACAGCTTCACAAGGACGGGAAGGGGTCTGCATGACACCTCCCAGGCATTCCCCTGCTATGCCTCGGGGTCACCAGTCAGCCGGTGCCCCGAGTGATCAGTGTCTAGGCCAGCCTAATGCCCTGCTTGGAGGTCAGCTAATGCCTTCTACACCTTCTCTCTGCTCCTCTGTGTGTGTGTGCGTGGGGCAGTTCCTGCAAAGTCTTTCCTAGAGGCAAGGGCAGAGCTGTTTTAAGACTCCAATCTATGATTTCTCCCCAACAGAGAGCAGATATTCTGGCTAAAATCATGCTTTTTTTCACATAGTGAAATCAAATAGTTTTACTTAAGAATTGGTAATAATCAGTAGATGTGAAAGAAAATCCAATATTTAAATAAACATTTCTGCACGTAAAAAGAAGAGCAATTACTCTGTTAGGTTACTTTCCTCGCTTAGCTATGGGCCAGACTCTCAGGAGCAAGCCCTTGGGGACCGCTCCTGATGGTGGTCGTCCACACACAGGACAGGGTGTCAGGCTTTGGTTTTCAGGGCAGAGAGAGCAAGCCTTGCCTACCACACTAGACAGGCTGGGTTGCCTGGCCCAGCCAAGTCACTGTGGAAGCAAACTGTCTAAGGCAGTGAGTGCAGAGAAGGGACACCATAAAACCACTGTTTCAAAACGTCCAATCCACTGTGCTGCAGGTCACTTCTGGAGACAGTGTTAGAAGTTATTTACACCCTCAAATATGAGAGTCGGTGGAGAGAAGACACTTGGGTTCCAGTGCCACTTCACTGCTTGTTTAGACTTCAGACACTGTAAAATGGAGACAACCTTACAGCATCAAGTGAGGGAGATCAAGTGTCAGGTAAGAGTAGCTCTCTACATATCTTTGAATCCTACAAGCTCGCTCAAGCAGTATCTCCATGAATTCTGGGGAGAAGTGAAGATACAAAAGCCTAACTAGAGATGATCTGCTTATATAGCCAATGTATTGGAAAGTAATTTGAGAGTAGGTCCAAAAGTCCAGGGCCATTGGGCCACTTACTTTTAAACTTGCTTTTGTCCAAATCTTCCACATGGTCCTCCCCAATTAAAATCTTGGCAGCAATTTCCAAGCTTACTATCTGAGGCGTTGACACCAAAAACAGCATCACAAATTTTTGGCTCATCACTCTTAAAGACTTGTCTTTGCGGCTGTTTACAGAGGCTTTGGAAAAGGAAGAGGATCAGAGAATTAAAATTCAGGAAGGGACAGTGCCTTCAAAAGTAACAAAGCTAAAAATATCGCAACCTGATCCCACAGTCCATATGCAGCATTTTCATATGAAAAGCAGCAGTAGCTTTGAGCTGGGTTCCCTAAGGAACCTGGTCTCTAGACCTCCAAGAGGTTCCCTGCCACCTGGGCTTTTCAACACCAGCTCTCACCTGCCCGAAATTCCACTCCAGGGAGTTCGACCAAACACATGTCTGGGTGTCCATTTTGGCCAGTGTTTGGTTTGATGACGGGATCCTCTATACTGTAGCTCTTACTAAAGTCAAACTCTTGTTCATATTCTTTCTTTTTGATCATCATAATCTGCTCGGCGTACTTGTTCTCCTCCCCGACGCTTTTCAAAGTCCCAAGGGTCTGGTTGAGGTTGTGTCGCCCGTGCCAAGTGTACCTGTTTTTGGCGAGCCGGCTCACCATGTGTAGACTTTCTAGGACATTGACAATATCATAAATGCGTCGGCGCTCGACATCTGCGGAGAACAAGCAATGGCACCTTACTAGGATCAGATATTGTAATGTGGATAGAATCGAATACCTTTCTTTTCCCCCAGGGATTCTTAGTCCGTAGGCTCTGGATTAAAAAACTTCAGTGGCTCAGATGGTAAAGAGTCTACCTGCAATGTGGGAGACCTGGGTTCGACCTGGGTTGGGAAGATTCCCCTGGAGGAGAGCATGGCAACCTGTTCCAGTATTCTTGCCTGGAGAATCCCCATGGACCGAGGAGCCTGGTGGGCTACAGTCCATGGGGTCACAAAGAGTCAAATATAACTGAGCAACTGAGCACAGCACAGCTAAACAGAGTATGAAGATGAGAAAGGTGTGTCCCTGCTCTCAAAGGGTACAAACAATTAATATAAATTAGAAAGGTGACGTTTATTGAGGGTCTTTGATGCATCATACAGGTTTAGGAAGATTTTACGCTAACTTGTGAGGTAGGTGATTATTATCCATGCTTTTTTATTTTTTAACAATTGTCTTTACTTTTACACAAAGCAGTACAAAATGCTCAAAGGGTGACTTGGAGCTAGAAAATCCATCCTGAGTGTGAAAGTTAGTGTTAGTTGCTAAGTCGTGTCCACCTCTTTTCGACCCCATGGACCATAGCCCACCAGGCTCCTCTGTCCATGGGATTTCCCAGGCAAGAACATGGGAGTGGGTTACATGGTGAAACTTCTCCTTATTATCCATGCTTTAATGATGAGGCGATAAGAGGGTCAGGCTGGCTAAGCTGCTCACCCAAAGGCACAGAGCTAGTAAGTGAAGTCTTACTCACTTACTCACTCAAAATCAAGTCTTTAGAGCTCTAAATTCCACACTCTACACTCCGTTTCTTACATTAGTTCCCAACACTCACAAACATGGCTGTTATACGATAGATACAAGGTGCTGAGATTCCTTGGTTCCCGGAACTTGCCAGAGGGCCTTGGTGTGCTAGGCTGTTCCTTCTAGCTGGATTCCCTCTCCCAGATGTCCTCATGGCTCCCACCTCTATTCTGGAGTCCTTGCTCAGATGTCACGCTCCTAACAAGGCCTGACCTAACTACTTAATCTAAAACGGTTTAAAATTACGGAGCACACTCTTAGCACTCTGGGATCCCATCTGCCCTGGCCTGCATTTGCTTTTCTCTAGCACATATTACCCTTTTATATCCTAATTGCCCACTTATCATGTCCTTTGCATACTGTCTATTGTCTCCACTGGAGAGCAGGTTCCACAGGAGCAGGAACTTTGTTCTTTCTGTCCACTGATGTTATCCCAGCTGCTATGACATTGCCTGCCACATAGTAGGTAATCCATAGATACCTGCTAAATTAAACGGTACACTCTCTATAGCTATAAGGAAGCGTATGCGAAGAGAGGAATCTAAATGGCATTTCTTAAAGTTGATACGTATAAACATGTATTAGAAGGGCAAAATTTTCTTCATGGGGTGATAGCTATATACTAAAATATCCTGTATGTCTCTTCACAGGTGCAGGTCGTGGTATCTTCACGGCTCCAAAGGTATCCTACATTTGCCACAGATTCCTTTTTTAGCTCTAACTAGATTTGAGTCCATGAAGAGAGGAGGAAAAGAGGGCAGGGGGATACAGTAACTTTTGGCAAACACAAAACATTCAGAAAGTGCTGAATGGCTGAGAGGGCTAAAGCCCAGCTCCCATGCCCAGAGGCTGATCCTCACGTCGACTGTGAAGAAAGCATTTGGCAGCCTGGCTCCACAATGAGAAACAAGATGCAAGTTCAGAGTTGTAGCTGTTTGTGAAATAAGTCATAAAACAATGTTGCCTTACTTTAAAGCTTCGGAGCTTTCACAATGCAGCCAGAGCAATCTCCATTGTGACTTTCTGCTTCTGTTTTGAGACTTAAATGTGACTGGGAACTACATGCTGTTATTCTGAAATTAATAGGGCTTGACAGATGGATAATTTCCGTGTGGTCTTGTGCCATTACAAACATTGGCTAGAAGGATCGTGGGTCTGAAGGCCTCAGTCTGTGAAGTGCCTTTAATGACTGACCATCTCAGCGAGCTCTTTGCATACTTACTAAGTTCTTCGGCTACTTCGTCAAGACAGATGTCATTATTCACAGCAGGGTTGGGATAGTTAGGGTATCGAGCTAAAAACTTATGACACAACAATCCTAAACTTTTCTCTTTTCGGCTGGGTTGGGATTTCTCATATTCATCTCCAGAGAAGTGTTCCTACAAAGAAAGATATAAATAATGTCTTATTCAGAAAGATTTATTGGCGGTATTAATGCTCAATGACTAACACATATACATAGTTTGCTTCAGTGGCTGCAAAATTGGGAAGATAAGTGGGGAGAAGTCAGGATAAACTGCTTGAAGGATCTGAAAGGGAGGAAGCTCATAATTAAGTGGCATGTTCAGATTTCCCATGGCTGTATTTGATGGGGTCCAAACCTTTCCAGTGCTCTGACTGGGGTGATACTGTATACTGCTAGTGCCTCAACAGCCAGCCCCCCTCCCTAGCTCCCCAAATCCCCCAGTTTCCACCCAGTCCTCTGCAAACAAACCTACATGTAAACAATCTTTGACAGGTAATCCGTTTCTGTTGTCAAGCAAACCCCTTTTCTGATCCCTGTTGCGGATCTCGGGGCTCACAGCGCTGATGAGCATTTTCAGGTTGGCTGTTGGTGTCCACGGTTCTCCCTGGGAGGTCTCCTTGGGCTTGGTGGGTGTGGTTAAAGNTCCTCTGCAAACAAACCTACATGTAAACAATCTTTGACAGGTAATCCGTTTCTGTTGTCAAGCAAACCCCTTTTCTGATCCCTGTTGCGGATCTCGGGGCTCACAGCGCTGATGAGCATTTTCAGGTTGGCTGTTGGTGTCCACGGTTCTCCCTGGGAGGTCTCCTTGGGCTTGGTGGGTGTGGTTAAAGGGCCAAAGTCAGGCTGGATCTCTGCCAACACTATATTTGCTGCAGTGGATTCTTTCAGAGGTGTTTTCATCAGTCCCCTTTTATGTGGCTCGAAAAAGAGATTTTCCTGGTTCAAAACAAATAAATTATTAAATCCAGTATTAAAAAAAGATTTATCAGATAGCTTTTGACTCTAAGAATTGTATAAATAGAAACAGTACTTAAGAAACATGCTCAGTGAGGTTGTAGAGATGATTAAATTAGTGACTATATTCCAATGATCACGTTGACATTTGTCCATAACAACTAAATTCCCCATTTTAAATTCTGCAACAATGCATGTGTTTAAATTTTTCATCTTATGTTCCAAGAATTTAAAAAGAAAACCTTAAGACTTACAACTTTAAAATTTTTATTTTGAAATAATTTTAGAGTTGCAAAGATCCTCCAGAGAGTTCTCATATACCTTTTACTTAACTTCTCTTAATAGGACTGATAATTTTAAGTGACCCCAAACTCCTTGGAGTGACTTTGACTCATGACACTGTAATAAGTAAAGGTCTCCATGGCAGAAACCATATGCTATTCACCTGTGTATACACCTAGCACAACAGTTGCATGCAGTGGGTACTCAGTGAAATACCACTGATGAAGAAAAGTCAGAGAGCCAAGGAAACAAGGCTAGCCTGTGTCAGACTTGTTAGCAAAATCCACTGGGGAGCAAAATCCAGAGTGGCTACAAGCAGAAAATTCTGCTCGTTGAATATTTACCCTTTTCACTTTACAGACGGAGAAAAGGGAACCCAGAGAAGTAAAATTAGTTAACCCAAGACCACAAAGCTGGTTCCTGGCAGAGGCTGGGCTGCCACTGAGACATAAGAGGGTAAATTAACAGCAGTTTATACCCAAGACTGCTGCTGCTAAGTTGCTTCAGTCGTGTCTGACTCTGTGCGACCCCATAGATGGCAGCCCACCAGGTTCCCCCGTCCCTGGGATTCTCCAGGCAAGAACACTGGAGTGGGTTGCCATTTCCTTCTCCAATGCATGAAAGTGAAAAGTGAAAGTGAAGTTGCTCAGTCCGACTCTTAGCAACCCTACTGACTGCAGCCCAACAGGCTCCTCTGTCCATGGGATTTTCTAGGCAAGAGTATTGGAGTGGGGTACCACTGCCTTCTCCACATACCTAAGACTAAAGGAAACTATGTTTCTTCTACTTTTAGCCACTGGCTACTTCACACATTCTTGCCATCTGTATCTATTCAAGAAAATACTTGGGATGGAAGGTAAGTGCACAGAGATGGTACACTTGAGAGGTTCTCATCCAAGAATGGGATTTTTCTCAGGGCTGCTGTCCCTTGCCTCTGACCATCAGAAGCAACAGCAGTTCTCTTATTTGTTTACATCTAAAATTTTTAGGAAATTTGCATATTTCATTTTTTAACCATATTAATATTTAGAAATCAATCAAGATATCTCCAGTGACAGTGGCCCCTATTGTTAAAAGAAATTGGTGATTTGGTAGAAAATTATCTTAACAAGAGATCCAATGTCAAATCATGCCAAATGCCCCTTCTGAATTCTTATAGTTTAAGAATTTTCAGAAATATCATAAAGCAGCTAACAAATTTTATTATTCTTAAAAATATCTTTTCTCTCTACTTATCTCTCTGAAACTTCTGCCAAATCACTAAAAACTAGAAAGATTAATCCTGGATAACTTTTTCCCTCTTCAAAAATTAAATTTCCCTTCCTTCTAGGTTTTTAATAGAGGTTAACCAAAAAATAATGTGGTGTTAGTAAGATGTTGGATACTGAAAAATTATGCAGTAAAATCAGGATAATGTTGCATTTAAAACTGCAAGGATGAATACGGAAGCTAAACAAGTACCTTTTCGTTCTCCATTCTGTAAATTTCTCATACATTTAGTTTCTTTAAAAATGAAAAATCTGGAGTTCTTTATCCTGATGGTTCAAGTAGTTCAGGTAGTCCAATTAAAAAGTTTAATATCCTTAAAGAAAAAACGAAAATAGAAAAAGTTAACGAAAAATACAGGAGATCTGTTGAAAATACCTTTCATTACGGGTCGCCACAGTCTGCTGAAACAAAGGCTAAGGTAAAGAAAACTGACAAACTATGCTTAACATTTTATTCGCGACCGGAGATAGCCCCACAGGGCAGAGAACTCCCATCAAACGCCTGTAAATTACTTCAGCAAGCCGATCTGCCGTCAGTAAGACTTCAAGCAAACCACAGAAATTCCAATGACAGCCCTTGCCCACCTTAAGAGAGGGCAAATCATTCTCCGGACCCCACCGAATGGACTCCAGCGAGCACAAGCACCCACCTGTTCACAGATCAGAGTTCCGGACTCAAGCGCATGAGCCCAGGTTCCGGCTAAGGAGCTGCAACTCCAAATATCTGGATAAAAATCTACATCTAGATGCTGGAATTTCTCCCTTGACACACACGTGCATGGGATCAGCAGCAAAGTCTTGGGGAAATAGCTTGATAGGTAACTTCCAAATTCAGTCCTTAAGCTCCTGGGCATTTAAAGAGCGCCTTACGATTAAAACTTTTTTGTTGTTTTTTGAAGACTTCCTTAAAGATGCGACTTAAAAAAAAAGTTGTACTTGCTATTCAGGTGGCCAGTTCACGCCACAATCCTGGACCCTACCATGGAAGGCTACATTTGCTCAGCAAGGCAACCAGGTACAGTAGCCACCGGCTCCCGCGCCCTGCAGGCTTCCCCTAGCTCCGGGCCAACTCCCCTCCCCCCTGGGCCCAGTACGCGCGCCTACAGTCAGGCAGTTCCCGGACAGCATCCTCGCGGTTTCTAGGGCAACGATTCCCAACCAATCAGAGCGTTAGCTGCAGGCCTGCGATTGGCTGGCGGCGCCAGGGGCAGGTCTGGACCTTCCGCCTTCGATTTAAAAATTTGGCGCGGAAAGCCCTCCCGTGGTCGGCGCCTCCCCTTGAGCAGCGCGGGGCTGGAGCGCGGGCAAACCCGCGCCCGGAACCACGGCGTCCCTGCCCCTCCCCCTCGCTCGCCCCCTCCCCTCTGCGCGGGATCTCGGCTCCTCCCTCCACGGCCCCCGGCGGAGCGAGAGGCGGGAAACGGCCGCCGCTGCCTTTCCGATCCCTCTCCCGGTGCCAGTCTGGCCCGGCGCTGCGCCCCTCTGCGCCCCGCTGACCTGTCAGTTCACCTCACACTTGGAGCCGATGGGGGCTGAGCGGGGACGCCTCTGCACCGCTTCCCCGCTCAGGCCTGGGAGCCCGCGTGTCGGGCCGTCAGTCGGTCCTTAAACGCCGCGCTGAGGTGGGTGCCCGAGGGAAACGCCGGGACCGGGACTGGCAGGCCGGCGGGCGGGCACAGTGGACGTGACCGTCCAGGAGCAGTCAAGCCCCCGATTTGAAATTAACCCGCTCCCGGCGCGAGCCGATCCCGCGGGCGGGGAGGGCCACTCCCCTCCCCCACGCCCGCTCTTCCCGGCCCCGGACCACGCGCGCCAATCCGAGTCTCCAGACAGGAGCCGGCGGCGAATCAGGGTGCAGGCACCGCCCTTCGGTGCCGCCTCCCCGGCAGAGTTGGGGGAAAAGTTCGGAAACTTTTTTGGGGGGGCAAACACCCCTTCCCCTTGCTCAAAGTTGGGGAATTAAGTTTAGTCCGCCGAGGACACGCGGGTTGAGACGCGGGCACTCCGCAGTCCCCATCCTGGATCAGTCCCACGGCCTGCCCAGTCCCAGGTCCGCTCACCTGTGCTGGAGACCCCAGCCAGGACCATTACTCCTTCCATCCATGGCATGCATTATTGTGCTGCTCACCATCTGCCCATGGCTTCTAAGAAACTGGGGTTTGGAGGGAGAAGCTTGGCTAACTGGCGCTCCCATTTGATGGGCGCGGGGTCTTGGCCCAAATGTGAGAACTCAGGTGTAGGAGGAGGAGTAAGGTTGAAAACCCGCCAAGCCTGTTCCGGGCGTCCCCTGTCTTCCCTCTCCAGGTCTCCCACCGGCTCCTCCCTTCCCCACTCCCTGTCGTCTTCCCTCGCTTTCCTCTCTTTTTCCGGTTTTAAACCCTTGGGCAGCTCCAGCATGGAATATTGTTGACTTCTAGATTAATAGGAGTTTTGGGAGACACTCTAGTCCAACGCTCTGCTTTGCAGATGGGGAGATTGAGACGCCGCGCGGCAGCTCTGCCCTTGGTTGCGCCTAGATTGTTTGCGCCCGCGTTGTCTTGCTTGGCTGTACTCGACTTTCTAGCGCTTCCCTTTACTGGGGACCTGTGACAGAACTGCGGGACCGCACGTATTGCCCAATAGCGCCCAGATCAAGGGGCCCATCTATCGACAGTTTGGTTTGAGCTCTTCCTCCTCTTTTGTAATCTCGCATCTTTTAAGCTCCAGCAAAGCCCGGGGCCGCGATCCCCTTGTCCTGTCTGGTATTCATGTGTGTCAATGACTTGCAGCGCCAGATAGTTTTATATTCCTGGTCGCGATGTAAGGGCGGGGATACTCTGGTACTGAGGCCAAGGTCGCCGTGCTGTAGCTGCAGGCTGTAGGACGGGGGAGGTCCCGGTGGCGAACGGTGGCTCTTTCTCTTCGCGGAACGCAAGCTCAGGGTGCGCAGGGTGGCTGCCCCGAACAGTTAGCGCCTCGCTGGCTGGGTCCTTGCTCTCCGCTATTCGGCTTCAGGCAAGTGTCGCTCAAGACCGCGCCGCCACCTGAAAACCGGCCTTAGGATCAGTGCTGTGCAGAAAGCAGCGGTCACCTAGAGCCCTCAGATTTAAAATAAAAGTGAGGCCACCGGGCAGGGCCCCACCCTAGACTGCACAGAGCAACTGTTTCTTACTGAGCCCCGTGCACCTTTTCTGGAGCAAGGTGTGTTTTTAGATACATCAACAAAAGGTGGGCAGTTGGCGCTTCTGAGTTAACCTTTGCTTCACAGATGGTTCCCCTTTCCTCACCAGGGTTTATAGCAGTGGGTGGTGTCCCCCTCTGCCCAACCTACCTTAATTTTTTATTAATGCAAGCTGGGAATCCTCTTTAAAGCGACAGTCTGATGCCACTGTGTTCAGAACCGGTGACTGCCGTGCTCACTTCTCTGACTACAGAGGCATTCCTTCTCCCAGGTGTCTGAGTGCCACAAATAATGCTCGGAGCAGCTACCTCTCACTAGGCTGCACAGATGGCATCGCATTCAGTACTCATCATAGTTGTTAACTGTGGGTTACCATCTGGAAATTGAAATAGAGCTCTTTAAAAAATTAAAAAAAATTTTTTTAATTGAAGTTTAGTTGACTTACAATGCTGTGTTAATTTCTGCTCTACAGCAAAGTGACTCAGTTATACACATATATACATTCTTCCTTATATTCTTTTCCGTTATGGTTTATCCCAGGATATTGAATATAGTTCTCTATGCTATCCAGTAGGACTTGTTGCTTATCCATTCTATATGTAATAGTTTGCCTCTGTCAACCCCAAAGTAGAGCATTTTAAACTAACAAACCCCAGTCTTAAGGTAAGTGGCTGGTCTAGGATTTGAAGCCAAGTCTCTTTAACTCTTAAGGGCTTTCCACTGAAAGCCATGTTCTCCACTGTGCTTGGGTTGGTCCTTACTTGCTTCACGGGATAGTTGTGCCTCATTTTATAGAGAAGAAAACTGACCAAAAGGTTTATGTGATGGCCAATTTAGCTATAGAGTCAGGATTATAATCCAGATCTACCTGCCCCCACTTCATATATCCCATTCCACTGGTTCAGAAAGCTCCTAAGAAAGCAATCTTGGTGACACCTTAGACCACTCTTGTAACCACATAACCCTTCCTCTAACATAACAAAATATAGAAAAAATGGGATCTGTAATCCTTGTTTGAATGACAATTGTTTTACTGAAGCATGCCATATATAATCCAGTTTACTGATTAGGATGGAAAGTGAAAAAAGTGAAAGTCACTTAGTTGTGTCCAGCTCTTTGAGAGCCCATTGATTATACAGTCCATGGAATTTTCCAGGGCAGAATTCTGGAGGGGGTAGCCTTTCCCTTCTCCAGGAGATCTTCCCAATCCAGGGATCAAACCCAGGCCTCCTGCATTGCAGGCAAATTCTTTACCAGCTGAGCCACAAGGGAAGCCCAAGAATACTGGAGTGGGTAGCCTATCCCTTCTCCAGGGGATCTTCCTGACCCAGGAACTGAACCTGTGTCTTCTGTGTTGCAGGAGGATTCTGTATCAACTGAGCCATCAGGGAAGCCCGACTAGGATGGAAAGTGACCCTATTAAGAGGGAAATGATGTAAAGTTTTAATAAACTCTTTAATAACTCTTTCATGGGTTGAAGGGAAATGAAAAAAGAAACCAAGCTGAAACAATTCTACTCAACACTGTATCATGTGTCTGACTTGAAATTCAGCCTGAATGGAAAGGAGAGATACAAGACTATGGAAAACTGATGTTTACTGCACAACCATGAGGAAAAGTTGGAGGGACAGATTTGAAATCTGTTTTTCTTGTGTTACCATCAGTTGTGTTTTCCAGTTATGTAGTCCAAGGGACTATTTGTGCATTTGTTTCATGTTGTGTAATCTGTGTCTCACTGAACGAGACTTTCTGCTGCCACCATTCTGCTAGCATAACTTGGAGGGTGAGATGTTATGTAACACATTCAGCATTAAACAATGTAAGAAAGAGATCCGCAGTAAGGGGGACAGATGGGGGTCACCTGAGGTGTCTAGATTCAAAAGTAACATTGGGGATTTGGAATCATATACCTTTTTATTATCACCGGAGCCTCACACCCAGTGTAAAAAGAACAAGTTCTTCCCTGTTGCCTGGGGCAGGCTAAGGGGCTAAGAAAAAGGCTGCTCTAGCCAGTGGGCTCCTAGGACTTCCCCATTGCTCTCTCACTGCCTCCACTCCCACGTGCTTCTATCACCAGCTCTATTTCCTGACCCAGGGAGGGACAGTTCGGGCTTGTGCTTTTCTGCAGCACACATTGGCACAGGCTCTGCAAAACAGCTGTCTACAGCTTTCAATTGCACAGATCCTCATGTGCTGGGTGAGACTGCAGCTGCTCCCAAGCAAATCTCAGCCCTCCCTGGGCTTTTTAAATAGTTGGTTACTCTTCTTTAAAATAAAAGGTGCTGAGTCGACTTTGGGCAGAGTTTAAAGAGGATTGATTTAGCAAGGGGTGCAGGAGGGTGGGAGAGCTTGGAGCTGACTTATGCTGACCACGGGGTGGAGCCAGAATTGGTCAGAGCCTGCGGGGCGGTGTGTGAGGTTGGTTCCAACTCTCCTGTGACTTCCTACGTGGAACTCCACTCAACTTTAAGCCCTGGAAGGATATTTGCAGTTCTAGATTCAGCTGTTGCAGCAACAGTTGTTGCTGCCAGTTAGCAATTATTGCACCTAAATTTTTACAGGGCTTTGGGAATAACACAAAATGCCAAGGACCATTTTTATAGAACTGGAGTCCGAGTTCTGTCTGCATTGCCTTACTGCATCGGATGCATGCGTGTGTGATAAGTCTCTCGAGTCCTGTCCGACTCTGTGTGACCCTATGAACTGTAGCCCGCCAGGCTCTTCTGTCCATGAGATTCTCCAGGCAAGGATACTGGCATAGGTTGCCATTTTCTTCTCCAAGGGATCTTCCCCACCTGGGGATTGAGCCCATGTCTCCTGCATTAGCAGGCAGATTCTCTACCACTGAGCCACCGGGGAAGCTCGCTTACTGTATCGTCTGATCTTAAAATAGTCATAAAGCTGAGGGTCTTTGTGTTTAGCACTTGCCCTGGATTGAAAGAGCCCATTTTCCAGGTTCCAGGCTATTGGAAATATATGCTGATTCCTGGGAGTAGGGGCAGGAATTATTACATGAAAAAGTCCCAGTCAGTGGAAGAATCCCATCACCTCCCTGATGAGCGATGGCTACCCTTCGCTTGAGGTCTGGTAGGGAAGGGTAGCTGTGCTGGCTCCTTTTAGGGAGGTTCCTCATGCCCCATTCTGACCATAACCCTGTGTGTGTGTCTCTGTTACACACACCCCACCCACACCACTGTGAACTCCTGAATGTCAGGGAGAGGAACTTCCTTATATCTCTATTCCCCCAGTGCCCAGCTGGATGCCTGGCTCAGAGCAGAGACTTGATAAGTGTTGGTTGATTGAATAAGTGCCATCTCACCAAGCCCAGAATATACCTTGTCTTAATCTCTATCTTCAGGGCCAAGTTCAACGTCTGGCACTTAACGTGGTGCTCAATAATGTTAGAAAAAAATGAGCTCATAATTACCATCCTTTAATTATTATTATTAGTTTTTTCCTTTTAGCTAAATGCTATTTCCACCTCCTCTCCCCTACCCATGACTTCTGTTTTATCTGTTCCTTCACTAAAGCGTAGTATCCTGAATGCCTATTATGGCCCCAAGCCCTGACGTAGGTACTTGGTGTATACAGGTGAGTGAAAGCGGCAAAGTCCTTGCCCTGCTGGAATTTACAGTCAAGTAATAGAACAGTGTTTGGCACAAAGTGTTAACTGCTCTTATTATTACTTCTATCATCTTATTTTTTTCCCCTGTAAATGTGAGATTCTCCGTTTACCAAATGTCTTTTTTTCTGTGTCCTGCCTCTATAGCACTATAGTACTTTTTTTTTTTTTTTTAAGGTTTCTGTAGGTACTTGTCTTCCTTAGGAGCCCAAGTTCTGATCTTCCTTTCTTTCAGCTCACATGTATAGGTCTCTTGCTCTGAGCCTAGGGGCCATGCTGGGCACCTGCCGTAGGACCCAGTGCCTGCCCTCGGATCACAGCCACAAAACCACACTTTTGCTTACTCACTGCCGTCCTTTCTCTTTTTCTCTCTGTGTTTTCCAGGGACACAGACTTCATCTGCACGGGTTGTCTGCTTTGCTGAGGCTTTCAGTCTGCTGCTCCAAAGTTCCTGGAGGCAACCTGATTTCTCCTGGGATGGTCACTGAAGTGAAATTTAAGTGGGTTAGTTAAATCTTGGCTTGCTCTTGTTTGCCAAGTCTTGGAGATGGGAGCCAGGAAGACAGGCCAAGTTGGGCTGGGGGCATCTCCTGCACTGGGTTACAGGCAGTCACCAAGCCTTCTAACAACCCACTTCTTCCCCTGACACCTTTTTTCTAACTCACTGGCACTTGTGAATTCCCCTCAAGTCATGGTTTTTAGGTTCTGACTTGACCTAATATACCCTGGTACCCCAACATATTATGGTTTAATGGCTCACTATACTGCTTCATCATATAGTACAGACTGGATAGGACGCACATAATTAATTTTGTTGACAAAATACTTAGTGCATAGCTGTCTTCTCAGCTTTAATTGCAAATGCTCAATAAAAAAAGTATTTTTCAATATGGAAATTGGCTGGAGTAACTGCGTATGAATGTGCCCACAAAACGAGTAGCTCTACATATGCATTTATAAATAGAGCTATGCTTTAAAGTTTAACTCTTTCAGTAAATAATAGAGCTAAGCTTTGTTTCAAATTCAGTCTTTGGAATAAAAATGTACAATTGTTTTAAAGTTAATTTGAATACTATGAAGTGACATTACTTTTTATGAAAAAAGGGAAAGGTATTTGGTAATCAGTTTTCGATGCTGGTTATCTTGGTATCATTGTGATATGTGTATGTATGTGTGTGCGTGTGTGTGTGTACTTAGTCATGTCCAACCTTTTATGACCCTGTGGACTGTAGCCTGCCAGGCTCCTCTGTCCGTGGAATTTTCCAGGTAAGAATACTGGAGTGGGTTGCCATTTCCTTCTCCAGGGGGATCTTCCTGACCCAGGGATCAAACCTGCATCTCTTGCGTCTCTTGCCTTGGCGGGCAGGTTCTTTACCAGCTGAGCCGCCATCAGTGTGAGAATTATGTTCTATCTGTAACATACTATCCACTGCCGCTTCTTAGTGAAATTCAGGGTCTGGAGAATGGAGAGGCATCTTCTAGTCAGTCATCTTCCTTGAGAGAGGATACATTGTGGATACAAGTTAGAACTTTGGAGTGAAATAAACTGTATAACCTTAAACAAATGATTTAACCTCTCTGATACTCACTTTTCTCTCCTTACTAAAATGGGGATCAACATGCCCACCTTGAAGGGCTGTTGTGAGGATTAGGTGAGGTGATAACTGTTATCGAGTACGTACGTAAAGTGCTAGCACAGGTTTAACATGTTACAGCGAGATCTCAATATCAGTTATTATTGTTGTTCAGTCACTAAGTTGTATCCAACTGTTTGTGACCCCATCTCCACACCAAGCTTTCCTGTCCTTCACTATCTCCTGGAGTTTGCTCAAACTCATATCCATCGAGTCGGTGATGCCATTTGACCATCTCATGCTCTGTCATCCCCTTCTCCTCCTGCCCTCAATCTTTCCCAGCATCTGGGTCTTTTCCAATGAGTTGACTCTTTGTGTCAGCTGGCCAAAGTATTGGAGCTTCAGCTTCAGCATCAGTCCATCCAATGTTATTCAGGGTTGATTTCCCTTTAGGATAGACTGGTTTGAACTCCTTGCAGTCCAAGGGATTCTTAAGAGTCTTCTCCAGAACCACAGTTCAAAAAGCATCAATTCTTCAGTGCTCAGCCTTCTTTATGGTCCAACTCTCACGTCCATACATGACTACTGAAGACACCATAGCTTTGATTATACTGACCTTGGTGGGCAAAGTCATGTCTCTGCTTTTCAATATGCTGTCTAGGTTGGTCATAGCTTTTCTTCCAAGGAGCAAGTGTCTTTTAATTTCAAGGCTGCAGTCACTGTCAATTTCTTGGAGCCCAAGAAAATAAAATCTGCCACTGTTTCCACTTTTCCCCCCAATCTACGTGCCATGAAGTGGTGGGGACCAGATGTCTTGATCTTAGTTTTTTGAAGGTTGAGTTTTAAGTCAGCTTTTTCATTCTCCTCCTTTATCAAGAGGCTCTTTAGTTTTGTTTGTTTTCTGCCATTAGAGTGGTATCATTTGCATATCTGAGGTTATTGAACAGTTATTATTACATGTTATTATAATCCGAACAAATCCAGACAGAGTGATGTTCATTTTCATTTTTGTTTTTTTCCTGGTTTTAGTGCCTCTGGGGAAAGAGAGTCCCAGTACCCAGATGGTTTGGCCAGGAAATTGTTCCTTTTTACAAACAGAGTCCGCATCTTCCCGCTCTGTTCTTCTTCCTCCACTGCCCATGCAGGAGGGGCAGCTGGTACTCTGTTCAGTGTTGGGTCACATGTCCAGTGTTCTTGGAAGCCCTAGAACTTGAGGCCTTTTTTAAGGACTTAACTTATAGAAATGCTTGAGAAATGCTTGAGAAAGATACCTGGAAGAGGAAACATACTCAAAGGTATACTCTTATCTCTGATTAGAATCAATCAATTCATCCTCGTTGAAGGCCTACTGTCTAGTTTTTGGCTCTGCTGTTGTGTCTCCTGCTCTTTGTTTTCCTATCTGTCTGCTCCCAGCACACCAACCTCTTAAAGGCTCTTATTCTAGGCCTGGGCATAGAGTTTGCCAACTGGATTAGAGTACAAGGACTAGGCTGTGGCACCTTCTGCCTCTGTGCCCTAGTGGAGACCATTTAATCTCTCTAGGCCTCAGATTCCTTCCCTGGAAGGGGCTGGTTTGTGGCCTAAATTTCACTGATTGTGAGAGACCAACCAAAGCAACATATGTAAAAAACATTTGAAAACATGAATTGTGATTTGATTACAAGGAAATGGTCTTATTAATATGAGCAAATCTCTTGTGAGCTTATTGATTTCCATGGTAGGAGCTACCATGCATGGTGTGATCTTAAGCAAGTCACTCAGCTCCTCTGAACGGTAGTTTTGGATAGAGCGTAACCTGCAATATGGAGAGAGCAGACTTAATTACCTACATCTCCCAACATTGTATAATATTCTGCTATTGTTGAGCTTCCTTTGGGAACTGGAAGAAGTGAAGGCTTTGAAGGCTGCTAGACTGGGGTCTGTCCCCCACTTCACAGCTTGCTGTCCTTTTGTCTTTCTAGACCCTTAAAAATTGTCTCAGAGAACTGCAGTTTGACTGGAGGGTAGTTTAGCCGGCAGGAAGACCTCAGCTGTGAGCAGTGCTCTGCAGTGATGAAACGGATCAAGCCAATGTTCAGGTCTGGAATTTCCAGAAGCCAGTGGCCCATTTGCTAGGACCAGTTTGCTTTTTTGCATGTTGAATTTGTTTTTAATAAATAACAGTGCTCCAAGAGTTGGGACGGCGTATTGGTCCCCTTGCCTTTGGTTCTGCTGCTCTTGAGGAGTGACCCAAGCATTTCAGATAGGCCTGTCTCCCACCATCAACCCCCAGCCCAGGCGTGTGCCTGCAGCGTGTCAGCAGGCTTCTGAAGTCCATACACCCCAGCGTATAGGTCAGCAGCCCTGGATCACCTCTGTAAACTTTGTCCCAGGAAATCAAGAGAAACATGTCAAAGGTGGCATTGCCTGAGAGGCAAGAGAAGGAAATGGTGAGGTCCTTGACAGAAATTTCTCAGGGGAGAAATTTACTCAAAGTCATGATCTGAGTCCATCAGCAGGATCTGGGATTGGTGCGCACTGCTCTCGCTCCTTCTGGCTCAGAATCAACACAGGGGGCTAGTTTATCTTTACTCTGACCCGTGCCCACCACGTGTCCGTGGGGGGATATGTGCAACTCCTGCACAGTGAAGGCACCTTTCCAGAAAGAGCTTCTGAATCATCAAAATGTGAACAAACTATGTTCAGGAGAATTTCAGGGTTACATAGGACCTTTTATTTTTGTCTTTGCTAGTTTAAGACAATGGTTTCCTTTTTTTTTCAGCCTGTAATGAGAGGTGCCCAAGGGGGCAGACACTTTCCAGGTGTTTTACATTATCATCATATTATCTCATTTAATCTTCACCACATCCCTCAGAGGGAGGTTGTTTTTAATCCCTATTTTGCAAACAAGGGAAGCTCTAGGAGGTGAAGAGTGGCTGAGGGTAACACAGCTGGCCAGCTACAGAGATGCTACTGCTGCTAAGTCGCTTCAGTCGTGTCCGACTCTGTGTGACCCCAGAGACAGCAGCCCACCAGGCTCCCCCGTCCCTGGGATTCTCCAGGCAAGAACACTGGAGTGGGTTGCCATTTCCTTCTCCAACGCACGAAAGTGAAAAGTGAAAGTGAAGTCGCTCAGTCGTGCCCGACTCTAGCGACCTCAGGGAGTGCAGCCTACCAGGCTTCTCCGTCCATGGGATTTTCCAGGCAAAAGTACTGGAGTGGGGTGCCCGTGCCTTCTCCAGGGACTCTCTAATGTGGCCTCTCAACCTGCATTCAGAATCGCTATTCTACACTCCCTCCTACTGGTAAAGGTTTGCTTGGTTAATATGCTGGGGGACTGGGAATCAATCTTGACTAACAAGCCTCCTTTTCTGTCCATGCTCCCTAAGTTCAAAACCTTCTGTTCTCTCCTCCTTTCTGTCCATGGTCTGCATGTCCTCTTGGTCACTGAATCCTGTCAGCTTGTCCTTGGCTTGCATTTCTTTTCTTTTGTATCCTCATTACTTCACACCTGGACCATTGCAATAGCCTGTCAGCTCCCATTGTCACCACTCTTTCCGTTTTCCATCCTTTTGGCTCACCCTGCCAGATTCATCTTCCTTTAACACCGCTATGTCCTCAAATGTTTTATGTAAAACATCCCAAGGATTCTTTGTGGCTCACAGGACAAAGTCAATACTTAGGGCTTGACATTAAGACCTCCCCACCCTTCCGTGCCATGGTTGACCTCAAAACTTGCCAGTCTTACCCATCACTTTCTGCTGTGACTTGATGTTATGACTTTGGCATCTTTGCTCACGAACATATTCTCTGTCTTGAATGTTATGCATCTTTCCACCCAGCCTGTCATCCACTAAAATCTCACTACGGCCCACCCAAAAGTGGCCTGTCTTCAATGAAACTTTTTCTAGTTGCCTTGCAGAAATGATGTGCCCTTGAGCGGTTGATTATACTTAAGCAGTGTACCTACACGTGGCTTCACTGCTGTTATCTGTGTGCCATTTCCTCTCTATTCCCAATGTGAGGGTGGAGCCCATGTGTGAGTCCCCTCATCCCACCCTCATGATCATTCTCATTAGCACAGTGCCTCACAGGAGACCCTGGTTTGATTCCTGGGTTGGGAAGACCCCCTGGAGAAGCGATAGGCTACCCATCCCAGTATCCTTGGGCTTCCCTGGTGGCTCAGCTGGTAAAGAATCCGCCTGCAATGCAGGAGACCTGGGTTTGATCCCTGGGTTTGGGAGACCCCCTGGAGAAGGGAAAGGCTACCCACTCCAGTATTCTGCCCTGGGGAAATCCATGGACTGTATAATCCATGCGGTTGCAAAGAGTCAGACATGACTGAGCAACTTTCACTTTCACGCATGGGGTCCTTACTTGGTTGAATGAATGATCTAATGAGTAGGGAAAAGCAGAGAGTAAGAAACAAGGTACTAATTGAGTGTGTACTGTGTGCCAGCCAGTGTTCTGGTATTGGTTATAAGTTCTCTAATCCTTGCAACTGCCTTAAGAGGTAGGTGATGTTATTGTCCCCCTGACAGAGATGAGGAAGCCAGGGCACAGCAAAGTGAGCCAGCTTGTCAGAGAATTAGTGGTGGACTCAGGATTCAAAGCCAAGCTGTCTGCCTCTAGAGCCCAGGCTTTCAGGACTCTTTGCCCCTCCCTGAAATGTCCCAGCTGATAGATACATTCTTGTAAGAGCTGCCTGATGGGCTTATAAGTTTATGACTTGCAGCAGGTGCAGGAGAGCCTGAGAACCTTTAGGATACAGCTTTTATTCTCTGGGCCAGCACACGAAGCCTGGCCCACCTTGGCAATGGGTACTGGGCATATTGGCCAATGGAACCGGCCTCGAGGGCTGGGCTCCCTCAGGTGACTGGCACTATGTGAAAATGAAGTGTATTTTCATGTCCTGTGACACTGTAGTCCAACAATGGGCCTGGGACTCCTGTCACACTCCACTTTTGGTGAGAGATGATTACTTGGTTAATAATCCTAATCGGCCTAGTGCACGTACCCTATGTTTATCACTCCCATCTCATAATTAACTTTTATGTTTTCCTTAACTTTACAACTCAATCTGTGCACCAGAGTGACTGCAAACCCATATTTATCTAATTTAGCAGGCATTTGCACGTGCTGCAATTAGACTCCCGTGTTCTATGATCAACATCCTTTGCTAATTGCATAATTCCTTTTGCATTTAATCGTCAGATGGCATCCTTTTTTTTTTTTTCCTGTCTCCATGGTTTGCTGCTGGTTGTGAGCTGCGTGTAGAATTTCTGGCTAAGGTACCTGCAATCACAGAACCAAAGATTTTCTAGGAGGAGCTGCCTCCTTTGTTTACAGGTGAAGAAACGGAGGCCCGTGAAAGTGAAGGGACTCGCCTATACAAACAGCTTGTTATTAAGAGTTCCTGAAGACATGAAAGGATGAATACGTCTGCAAAGAACATCTTCCAAACCATGTCAATGTGGAAATTCCATGAACAATTCAAGCTGGTATTGACAGCATGAAGCCTGAGTCTGGGCAAGATTAGGCTGAGCCTAAAAGAAAGTTAGAGGCAAGGAAGAATTTTTGTATATCCTGAAGTTATAACCCTTAGCATTTGTTTTTTAGCTTTTTCAGGCTGCTTCTTGCCAGCAGATACTTCATTGGAAGGGAGGCTGGCAAAGCTTGTCCCTTCTGCCTCTTTTGTGGAAATTTTTTTATTCCTCTATAAAGATAGATTTTAGAAGAGAGTGGAGGGTTTATCTATGAATTCAGGATTAGCATAGAGAGAATCAGAATATGAGTTGAGTGGGAACTCAAAGATCTGGGCTACTCAGCTTGTTTTATAGGCCATTACGAAAGTCACAAGGTTGCTTGGTCACAGATCTGGGGCTCAAGTCTGGATTTCTATCTGTGTCCAAGTTTTACTCAAATGGTACTTTGCCAATGAAGAGACCAAGAGTATAAGGTGTGCCTTAACTCCCTTCCTTCTTTCCCACCTTCTCTGGTACCTTTACACAGTGCCTGGAGGTACCAAGCTGGGGTATGAGGAAGCAGAAGCTCTGAGCTTGATCTTGGCTGGGATGAAAGATCTAGGGAAGGGGATCTGCCCACATGCAGAAAGCACCTGCACCCCGGTGTGATTTTGAACTCAGGATTTCAGAGGATGCAGCGATGCCCAACAGAGCTGGTCCATCATAGTAGGGTGTTTGCAGAATGGATGTGTGTACTGGCAAGGGGATGAGGATGGGGTGATGAGGTTAGAAAATAAAAGCAAGCCAGCTGTTGCCAACCTCCAGTTTTTTTTGCTTGGAAGGTAGAAGAAACCATGAGAAGCCTTTCACAGTGGGCTTCATCTCTTTATCTGCCTAGGGAGGAAGATGTGGTCGTTAATGCAGAAGCATCACAAATTGTTAGGGCTGGCAAATGCAGTCCCGTGGCTTGTTCAGAAAGAAGAGGCAAGTGGTTAGTGGCCTCCACCATAGCTCCTGAACTGAGAAGCCTTCCCATGCTGCTGGCAGCAACAGCACGCCCTGCCCTCTGAGCCTCAACTGTGGTATTTGCTACCCTCCATCAGATGTACGCACCGAATCTCCTGGTTCCCAGCAGCGTTTCGGGAGTAGCAGCTGCTCGGTAAACGTATATTGAATGAAAAAACGCATGGATTGTACACTGTTGCAATGTATGATTCTCACCAAGTCAGTAGGGAGAAAGATGGCCAAAGTGGTATTAAAAAATTTTAATAGCCTATATGTACAAATGAGGGCAATAAGATTAAATTATCCTAGTGTAAGTATGGGCTTCCCTGGTAGCTCAGATGGTGAAAAATCAGCCTGCAATGCAGGAGACTGGGGTTCG
Source organism: Neotragus moschatus (assembly GCA_006410615.1). Lineage (NCBI taxonomy): Eukaryota > Metazoa > Chordata > Mammalia > Artiodactyla > Bovidae > Neotragus > Neotragus moschatus. Next base: position 426,692 of record SJYA01003199.1, on the reverse strand, counting down.
ATCTCTGGGTTGGGAAGATCCCCTGGAGAAGCAAATGGCTACCTGCTCCAGTATTCTTGCCTGGAGAATTCAGTGGACAGAGGGTCTGGTTGGCTACAGCGCCTAGGGTCACAAAAGAGTCAGACACAACTAAGCAACTAAGCACAAACTGTCAGTGTAACATGAATCATACACTTAGTTTGAAAACACAGTTGCCCAAATAGGGAGTAGATGGTGCTCAAAGGGGTGCAATCCATATTAAAAAAGCCCATGGCGTAGGTATTGGCGAGCCATAATTGTGATTTAGCTGCTGAAACAGGATTGGATTCCACTTGAAGAAGCCAGGTCCAGATCAATGCAGGTGAGGCTCCCAGCTGTTTGAGCTCATACAGGTCACCCAGGCGTGATGCTCATCTGTGGTTTCATTAATAGCCACACCTTAACGTGGTCCAGTACTTTAGTTTACAATGCTTTTCCAGGCAATATCCTGTTCACTGTCCTAAAGACAGTTTATATACCAGTAAGGGCAAGCTAACTTGCTCAAGGTCACCTGGCTAGTAGGTGACTGAACCCAGCCTTCTGACCCCTTGTCTGTATTCTTTCAACGGCACCAGGCCACTTTTTTTGTTGTTGTTGCAGAGCAGAGCCCCTGCTGGGTGGCATGTAAAAGCAAGGCTGGCGTGACGCTTGTCAAGCATTGGCTGTCAAGAGTGGACACGCTCAGATGGGCACCTCGCCATCCGGCAGCCTGACAGTGATGGCTCAGAAACCACTTTTCCTGACGCGGGGCTTTGACAGGCCAGCTCACACTGCGAGCACAGTGACCCTGCCCTGTTTCAAAAACTGACAGCAGACAAACCTGGAACATCACCTCCGCTCTGAGTGAGCCCAGGAAAACACGAATCTCCGTCCTTAGCACCTCACATCCTGCTCAAGGATTTGTGAGCTGGGTTGTACAGAGGAGGGAAGGGGAAAGAGCTAGCACCTGGCAGGGGCCTGCTGAGTGTCTGGCTCAAGACAGTTCCCATTTCTTTGCGTTTCCGCTTCTCACAAAGCACCTGTCTCTGCAAGCTCACGGCTCACTCTGGTCAGTGCTGGACTCCTCCACCCTCTGGCACTGGGCCATCTTGATAACCCCTCACATTTGTCTGGTCTCCTCCAAGCATTGTCTTATTCACTCTCCCAAAAAAAGCCTATGAAAATGAAAAACAAACCCTGCAGCCTCTTATACATGGAGTCTGAAACAGTTGCATATGTAGGAGCAGACAGAACAGTGTTTACTGGGGGTGGGAGGTGGGGGAAACAGGAGATATTGGTCAAAGGGTACACACTTGTTATTATATGGGGTGAGTTAGCCTAGAGATCTAATGCATGGCAAGATACCTATTCTAATAGTGCTGTGTGGGATCCTGGAAACATGCTAAGAGAATGGAATTCCGGGGCTTTCATCACAAAGGTAACTGAGATGATGTGTTAGTTAGCTTGACTGTGGTAAGCATTTCATTATGTGTATCAAATAAGCCAAAAAAATCCTGTGAGCTGAGGAGAGCAGAGATTATTTCCTTATTTCACAATGTTCCATAAGAGCGTCTATCTCTTTGATTATCCATCTATCCAACCCTTCATTTATTCATTCAATAAATATTTATTAGACTATGATATTCTAGGACCTTTGCAAGTCACTAGTGAAGCAAAGGTATCTAGAAAGCTCTTGGGAGAGATTTATACATACAAGAAAAGGAGGTATCTGAGGCTTTTAAGTAGAAAGCCATGTATTTGGATTATGGGCTAGTGGGGTGTTATTGCACTTTGTGACCAGTAGGTGGCACTCTGGGACACAGGAGGCTTAGAGCCCTTTAGCCTTCCACCGCTAAGCTTTCATTTTATATTCATTAGTGTATTTAAAATCAAATTCTAAATCATATCCCTGAAAGGCTGTATTCAATTTGACTTTAATTCCATTTATTTGCCGTTAATTGTTCCATGCTCTTCTAAAATAGTCAAATTAAATCTACTCATGTCAGGGCTTCGTGGGTAAGTGAAAGATGTCCAAGAACTTCAGACTCCAAAATAAATGAGCACCTTCTGCTCTAGGGCCCAGATTCCTTTCTTAGGAAATGCCAGTGAAAAATTAATGCTATTGGGAGAAGATCTGGGAGCGTGCACTCTAAGATGTTAGTGGTAATATCTCCTGGTGCTGGGAATACCGACGGTTCTGTTTTGTTTCATGTTGGTTTGTCCTTTGCTCATTTTTTACAGTGGGCATGTATTACTTTTCTTGTTTTAGTTTTCCATTGAAGTACAACCTACAAAAGGAAGATATGTAAATTGTAAGCAGTTTGAATTTACATGTTTATATGTATAACCTCCACTTAGATCAAGATATCCATTACCTAAGCCCTCACATTTCCCTTGGATCTCTTCCCTCCCCTCCCCTGCTAGGAACCACTCTTCTATCACCGTGGGTTAGTTTTGAGTATTTTCCACTTCATGTAATTGGAATCATACAGGCTGTCTTCTTTTGTGCCCGACTTTTGTTCAATATTATTTAAGTTGATGTATGTAAATACAGAAAAGACTCGCCAATCTTTTCTACTATTTTGTGTAGCGGAAGTCTGTTCTTCGTTGGTGGACAATATTCCATTGTAGGAATATGTTGCAGGTCTGTATTTTTATAATCAGAAAAAGATTTACTTAAAATGCTCACATATAGACACAGAAACTTGCTGGAGGCCAAGGAGACATTTCAACTGCAAGATAGTCTTCCCAGTATGTTGGTACTCTTGCATGGAAAATCCCAGGGATGGAGGAGCCTGGTGGGCTGCAGTCCATGGGGTCGCTAAGAGTCCGACAGGACTGAGTGACTTCCCTTTCACTTTTCACTTTCATGCATTGGAGAAGGACATGGCAACCCACTCCAGTGTTCTTGCCTGGAGAATCCCAGGGACAGGGGAGCCTGGTGGGCTGTCGTCTATGGGGTCACACAGAGTTGGACACGACTGAAGCGACTTAGCAGCAGCAGCAGCAGCAGCATGCGGGTTTAGACCGCCATCCAGGAATTGACTCAGGCCCAGAAGCGCATGGCATCATCCACTCAATGGACATGAGTTTGAGCAAACTCCAGGAGGTGGTGAAGGACAGGGAGGCCCGGCACGCTGCAGTCCATGGCGTCACAAAGAGCCGGGCATGGCTGAGTGACTGAACAGCAGCAAGAGAAGTGCAGGGTCTTTGAGCGGATGCAGACATAGCTAATTGTGGGGCAGCAGCTAAGGCTCGTTCTGCTTCTCCCACTGGCTGTGTACCCGTGAGGCAAGTCACCTAAGTCACTTGTTCTCATTGAGCCTCAGTTTCCTTACCTGTAAAATGGGTAATGTTACCAGACTTAGAGGAAGAAAAGAAGGAAAACCCCAAAATATCCAGTCAGATTTGAATTTCAGATTAAACAGTAATTTCTTAGAATAAATATGTCCCGACTATCATAAAGAATTACTGTTTATCTCCAATTCAAATGTTGTGTTTTATCTGACAAACACAGGTGTAAAACATTCCCTGCTACATGATAACACAATTGTGACAAAGTGTGGGCAGAAGGCTATGTACAGGTGAAAGAAACTAGAGAGGGCCAGAAAGGCAGGGAGGAGGAGCCCTGGGTTTGGAAACTGAGCCCTGTGAGCCTCCGTGGGACAGGGACCTCGCTCTCACCCACCCCAGCAACCCCAGCACCCGGCCACATGGCTGACCCCAGGAAGGAGGCGCAGACATATTATCTGTTGAACTAACAACTGAATGGATTTGCTTTCCAGTTCCTGCACTTACTTGACTTTGACCTTAGGTAAGCTAGCTAACCATGCTGTTTCTATTGTGTTTTTTTTTTTTTTTTTTAATGTGTTCATTCAACACTTATTTCAGGGAGCCTAACTCTGTGCCAGGTACTAGGCAGAGACAATGAACCGAGGAGGTTTCTGCCCTCCTGGAGTTTGTTTTATAAAGAGGGAAGAGGGAAATTAAATAGGTAAAGCACATAGAAAAAAAGACACTTTCTGATAGCGACGAGTGCTGTGCTAGAAATTAATGTGTAACAGAGAGGGCCAGAGATGCTATTTGGATGCGGGGTTTGGAGAGGGGGCGTCCTGAGAAGGTGATGCTGAGCAGAGACCACCCCTAACCCTTACCCCCCGGGCTGAAGAGGAGTCAGTCCAGGGAAGGGGCCTTCTGGGATGAGGGAAAAGCAGGTTTTCTTACTTGAATCCTGAGGATGAGAAAACCTACTGCCCACCTCACAGAACTATAAGGGGTCGAATGAAAGAAGGTTGATGTGTGAAATCTTCAAGTTCTCTGTGTGAAAAGGATTCTGAACTTTTCTCACAGAACCTCAGCCCTGCTCCCCAGGCCCCCTGGAAACTCAGGACTGTTTGATTCTTTAGCTGTGAGTGCAGACCTGCTCAGTACCATCTGGATGGCACTATTTCCACCAGTCTGGTGAGAAATGTACAAACTGAAAGTGTTCGAAAACTCTGACCCTATGGAGTGCAGATGGTATCTTATAATTTTTTTTTTCATTTTATTTTTCTATTATCAGTCTGGGATGGACCGAGAAGGAAACAAACACCTTAGTTATCCTTCATCACAGACAGTTTGAAAAGCACTGTGTAGAAGCTATGCTGCTGAGTCGCATCAGTTGTGTCCGACTCTGCGTGACCCCATACACGGCAGCCCACCAGGCTCCCCCGTCCTTGGGATTCTCCAGGCAAGAACACTGGAGTGGGTTGCCATTTCCTTCTCCAATGCATGAAAGTGGAAAGTGAAGTCGCTCAGTCGTGTCTGACTTTTAGCGACCCCATGGACTTCAGCCTACCAGGCTCCTCCATCCTTGGGATTTTCCAGGCAAGAGTACTGGAGTGGTGCCATTTATAGGATGAGAAAAATCTGGGCTTTATTGCAGCTCAGTCGCTTACTAACTGTTAAACCAGGGGAGCCCTGACTCTGAGATTCAGGTGGATCTTTTTCAGCTGAAATGGGATCTATTCAGAAGGTACTTGTGAAATTAGATTTGTGTTACCTGTCCTTTTCAAGATACCTGCGCTTTTTATGTTCTTAATAGATACCGTGGCTCCTCATTTTTAGTGGGTTTGCAAATTCACCTCCTGCTAAAATTTGTTGGTAACCTCCAAGTCCGTGCTTGCTAGGCTTTTATGGTGATGCACTGACATGCACAGAGTGGAAAAATTTGAGTCTCAGTCAGACTTATTTCCAGCTGAGATGTCCTGCCTTCTTATTCCCCTTATATCGTAAAGAAGTATCCTCACATGGTCTGCTCAGGGCCCTGTGTTTTAGGGGTTTTTGTTGGTGATTTTGCTGTTCAAAGTGTCCCTACCTGCTGTGCTGGTTTGCTGTCTCGTGCTTATAAGCACAAGAAAGCTGTGATGTGCTTTACACAGGAAATACTTGTGTTTGGTAAGCTTCACTTAGGCCTGGCTTATACTGTTGCTGTCTGCGAGTTCAGTACTAACAAGTCAACGATATCCAGTATATTGAATGAAAGTGAAGTCAGAATGTTAATCGCTCAGTCGTGTCCAACTCTCTGCAACCTTGTGGACTGTAGCCCTCTAAAACTTATGTCCATGGAATTGTTTAGGCAAGAATACTGAAGTGGATAGCCATTTCCTTCTTCAGGGGATCTTCCTGATCCAGGGATTGAACCCAGGACTCCTGCACTGGCAGGCGGATTCTTTACTGTCTAAGTCACCTGGGAAGCCCAGTATTGAAAGAGGTATCTTTAAACAAAGATACATGTAAAATATGTTACGTATTGATTGGCTGACAAAAATGTCATGACCAGAGGCACACGGTAACCTAACCCTGTATTCCCCCTAGGAACTGTGGTTCAGTATTCACTATAATTTAGTGTTCATGGTGACTTTATAAAATGTAACTGTGGGGAATAGCAAGAATTGACTGAACATGGTCAAACTGTTTTCCAGAGAAGTACAATCAATGCACCCTGTTACCAGCAGGAGGTAAAGAGGCCTGTTTTCCTGCACACCTGCCAGCGTTTGATATTATCATTAAAAAAAACCTTTTCTAATTTGACAGGTGAAAAGACTGTCTAATTCTAATTTGTCTCTTTCAACTCCTGGCAAGGGTGAAGATTTCTCCTAGCTTGTTAATGTCTCTTTTTTGTGACTATCCATCACATTTTAGGACAAATTTCCTTGAGTCCTTTGTCAGAGAAGGGGAAGGAGGGAAGTCTTTCAGGTCGTCCCAAGAACAGGAAGCTCGGACAGGGTTGAAGGTGGTTCATTCTTTTTAATCACAGAATTTTCTTCAGGTTAACGGAATCACAGTCGATTGCATCCTTGGTGGTACAAGCCTTATGCCAGGCTTCCTGGGGGTGGCTCAGGCAGCTCTGGGTGACCCCAGTGCTTCTGCTTAGGTATCTAGAGCAGAGCTTTGCAGTAAGACGTCTCAGTGGAGAAATATCACCAACCTCCTGGCTGGATGATAATGGGCCGGTTTCTTAACCTGGGCCTTGGCTGCCACATCTGTAATAATGGAGATGATAATACTTTACCTGATAGATTTCACAGGTAGATAAATGAGTTAGTGCAGGAAGATCCCTTAGAGCAAAGCCTAGCCCCATTTAACAGCTCCATACCTGTTGTCTTTGTTGTTAAATACCCTAAACCGTGGAGAGCACATAATCCTTGTCCCAGAGAAACTTGCTGAGGAGACAAGATGTGCACTGAGGGAAGGGTTGGGAATTCTGCTTCTGTTTCCCTTTTGCTGATTTCTTGGGCTAAAATCACTTCACATCTCAACATTTTTCTGGGCTCTGAAATCACTGCAGATGGTGACTGCAGCCATGAAACTAAAAGACACTTATTCCTTGGAAGGAAAGTTATGACCAACCTAGACAGCATATTAAAAAGCAGAGATATTACTTTGCCAACAAAGGTCTATCTAGTCAAGGCTATGGTTTTTCCAGTAGTCATGTATGGATGCGAGAGTTGGACTATAAGGAAAGCTGAGTGCTGAAGAATTGATGCTTTTGAACTGTGGTGTTGGAGAAGACTCTTGAGAGTCCCTTGGACAGCAAGGAGATCCAACCAGTCCATCCTAAAGGAGATCAGTCCTGGGTGTTCACTAGAAGGACTGATGTTGAAGCTGAAACTCCAATACTTTGGCCACCTGATGCAAAGAGCTGACACATTTGAAAAGGCCCTGATGCTGGGAAAGATTGAAGGCAGGAGGAGAAGGGGACGACAGAGGATGAGATGGTTGTATGGCATCACCGACTCGATGGACATGGGTTTTCGTGAACTCCAGGAGTTGATGATGGACAGGGAGGCCTGGCATGCTGCGGTTCATGGGGTCACAAAGAGTAGGACACAACTGAGTGACTGAACTGAACTGAACTGAACTCAACCTCAGTGCCCTCACCTGTTAAAAATATAGGCACAGCCCAACCTTTCTGATGCAGTTTCGCATCTCTGATAGAAGCTTCCCAACAGTCATGTTCTACCGACCTCACTCTTCCTGTATCCCTGATGAAGACACTGCCTAGAGGCTGAGGGGACTAGTAGCTAGTGAGAGGAAGCACTTTTGACTCCCAGCTATCCTACCTTGGGGCTTCCCTGGTGACTCAGATGGTAGAGCATCTGCCTGCAATGCAGGAGCCCAGCTTCGAGTCCTGGGTCAGGAAGATCCTCTGGAGGAGAGCATGGCAACTCACTCCAGTATTCTTGCCTGGAAAATCCCAGGGACAGAGGAGCCTGGTGGGCTACAGTCCATGGGGTGGCCAAGAATCGGACATGACTGAGCGGCTGACACTTTCCCTTTCATCCTGCCACATCACTGTGTCTCTTGTGAAAGATGAGGGAGGGGTTTGGTTTGCAGGACTGTCTGGCCCTGACAGCTAGAAGTCAGTGACCACTTACAAGGAAGAGGTGTGGTATAGGGGACCTAATTCACTTAATGGGTGCATCTTCACAACCTGTTGAGTCTACACGTTCACCTTGACCCCATCGCTTGATGCTTTACCTCTTCTGAGTGTTACCTCTCTCTTCACTCATTTCTACCCATTTCTACAGTGACTTTCAGCCACTATATTTGCACAGGCTTGTTTTCTGGCTGGAGGCTCCTCTGCCGGCCTTTGTGGGCAGAATCAATGCACTTCTCTCTTCCCTCGTGCGCGTGCCTTTCTCTGACGTCCGTCTTGAAGCTGTGATAAATGCATCTTCGTTGGGAGTTGTTCTACACTTTGAACACAGGCGGATTCCATCTTTTTATTTGCAGCCACCTGGGCGACCGGCTGTGGTGCATGCTGTCTGCACCAGCATCTCTCCCCTTAGAGAATTAACTTCCCTCCTTTGCTCCCGCTCTGATCCTTCACAAACCAAGTTTGCCGTGGCTGACACGTTCTTGTGACACAGTCCATATCTTTGGCAAAGTCAGGCGTTACTCTGCCGTTTGCTACTTGCAGACCCAAGGCCTTGATTACCTCTCTGGCTCAGGAATAAGTGATAAATGTGGTGTTAAGGCGTACACTTCTCACTTCACTTCCAAGTCATGGCTCTTCGGTTGTCTCGAGATCCCCCAACCTAAGCCCCTGGAATTGGAAATGAGCATCATTTGTCCCTATCACTGCCTTCCAAGTGGCGGCTCTGTAAGAGTGGCCTTCTAGGCTCTGCACCTGTCGCCTTAGCCCATCTGGGGCCTTGGCTTGTCAAGGGAGGAAGGTTTATGTGTAGTGTTCACCCATCCTTTTTCTGCAGTGTTTTTCTCACTGTCTGGTTAATGCATTTGCCCTATGGATGGTGCCAGCCTGCTCTGTCTGCCAATTTCCAGGCAAATTTAGTGCAAAAACTGTGTGTGGGAGGGTTGGGGCTAGGGTGGAGTGGAGGATCTGAACCCTTCCAAAAAATATGGCCACTTAAAAGTCTCAGCAACGTCTCCTTGTTGATTACCTTCCTCCTTGGCAAACATCCTGCCCAGTGGCTTGAGCAGCTGCCCATTCCTGAGCCAGCCCGCAGGATTTCTCTTCCAGTGTCTCTTCCACCTTCTTTGTCCACTTGAACTTAATTCCTCTAAGTGAGCGCTTTGTACATGCCATGCTCTTTGACAGTAACAGTCATATAATTCACTTGACAAATATGTGCCCTTCATTGTTCGAGGTTCTCGGGGATGTAGCAGTGAGACCAAGTCCCCCCACCTCACTGTGTGGATATCCTGGTACTCTGTGCACACTGGTGCATACACACATGTGCTTGTGCAGAAATAAACACACTAGTAAATAAGAATCAGATTGTAGCTAGTGTCGTTTAGCTGGTGAACCTCAACTTATCTTTCATGATACGGCCTAGGGGCCCCCTCCTCCATGAAGACTTTCTGGACTGCACCGCTGCTTCGATTCTTTGTCCTGCTTCGTGCATAGGCCTTGACCATCACTCCTGACATGCTAGGTTGTAGTATATTTCACTACAGGCTTGTTTCTCACCTGACCGTGAGATCAGAGACTAAGTCTTATTTCCACTTTCCTAGCATTAGGGGGAATGCTGGCACAGTGGGGGTTTAATAAATGTTTGTGAATGAATGAATGAATGGGTGGGTGAGTGAATGAAGGAGTGGGTGAGTGCTTGCCCTGTGTGTCTGGGTGAATGGTTCTGCAGCTTATTTTCTTAGTAGTCACAGCCAAATCTGAATGTCGTCTGTCAAATGGATGCTGACTGCAAACACTAGAAAAGCGTAGTATGACGTGTCACTTGCTCAAGTGCCATTACAAAAGGCTAGGAAACCCCGAATGTAACAGATCCTAAACCCAAACCAGGGCAAACAGTCCTCTGGCTTGGAAAGCTTAACTTAACCCGTGTATCTGCCACCTGTTGAAATTTGATTTAAAGTTGTCTCTGTGCCTCCTGCTGGGAAAGACTGAGGGCAGGAGGAGAAGTGGGGATAGAGGATGAGATGGTTGGATGGCATCATGGATTCAATGGACATGAGTTTGAGCAAACTCTGGGAGATAGTGAAGGACGGGAAGCCTGGTGTGCTGCAGTCCATGGGGTTGGTGCAAAGAGTCAGACATGACTGAGCGACTGAACGACAGCTCTGCCCCCACCATTCCTGACAAGTCAAATTTCACTTGATAAAATCATGGGAAGTTATAATGGGACTCAAACTTCTCTTTCATTCCAGAACAAAATAAGGCGTTTCAAAGTGTGTTGAATTCTGCTTACGTCAAGAATTCATGTCCCTGCCTGCCCTCCTGAGAATTCTAGTTATCTTACAGGTCAAATGATGCTCCCTTTGACAAATTATTACAGACACTGAGGTGGGCAGGACCATGTCTTCACTTTCAGAGGGTGAACCTGAGACCAAGCATCCTTGCCGTGATGCCAGATGTCACCAGGGGATGGTGGTTCGTCTATCTCAGACTCCCGCTTCCATGGGGAGTCTCACTGCTTCTGGGGCACAGTTACAGCTGCCATCTCATTTGTTCCCAACAATGGCCCTTTGTGCTGGACAAGCCCAGGATATGATCCTCGCTTCTAAGATGAAGAAACAGAAGCCCAAAGAGAATAAACAACTGTGCCCAAGGTCACACACTCACTTGTCCAAGGGGTTAAAGGCAGGGTTCAAACTTTATTTGAGAGTCTCAGTTCAGCTTCTCTCACCTCCGTGATTCAGCCACATGCTGTGATCAAGGCTCAAGGGGGCACCACAAGCTCCCAGCTGCCTGCTCACTGGCATTTGCAGAATTTGGTTCCCCAAGAAATTACATCATCCCTGCGTGAATTTGTACTCCAAGAAAACTGTTCAGCAGGGGACCATTTCATGCCGTGCCGTCCATTCCCCGCATATCTTTCCTTCCACTGTCAATGCAAGACAATCCTTGGTTTTATAATAAAGGGCCTGGTACAGGGCAGGGGGATGTGTGGTGGGGGAAACACCTGGTCTGCAATGCAATGCAGCTGCAGAGGTGTGGTTTACACCCACTATCCTAAAAATTCCTTTCTGGCAGGGTAGCAATGCCAGCACCCACTCTCGCCTACCCCAGCACCTGCACCTGGGGCTGGCATTCTATGAAGGGCCCCTGTGGACCAGGGACAATTGCAAATTGTCCACTACTCTGGCAGGAGGTTGGGCACATCTCCAGTGGTTTGTCTTTTGAGAAAGCAGAGTGCAAAAGGAGCCGAGGGCTGGGGCATCAACCAAACCCTGAGTGGGAGCTTCACCCACAGGGGGAGGAGGCAGGTGAGTCATCAAAGCTCCAAATTCCCTGGAAGTCCTCAGACTGTGTGTGACTGAGTGGAATCCAGTAGGTGGGAGAGGAGGGCTGGAGAGGAAAGGGTGCCTCAAGCCCTCTTCCTGGGGAAGCAAGCAGTGCCTCGAAGTGACAGAGATCCCAGTGTAATGGGCGTGGAAAGGCCATTAGCACGTCCCCTCCTAGGTGTGTCTGCCTGTCCCCTGGTGGTCTGAGAGATGATCNAGGGCAGGAGGAGAAGTGGGGATAGAGGATGAGATGGTTGGATGGCATCATGGATTCAATGGACATGAGTTTGAGCAAACTCTGGGAGATAGTGAAGGACGGGAAGCCTGGTGTGCTGCAGTCCATGGGGTTGGTGCAAAGAGTCAGACATGACTGAGCGACTGAACGACAGCTCTGCCCCCACCATTCCTGACAAGTCAAATTTCACTTGATAAAATCATGGGAAGTTATAATGGGACTCAAACTTCTCTTTCATTCCAGAACAAAATAAGGCGTTTCAAAGTGTGTTGAATTCTGCTTACGTCAAGAATTCATGTCCCTGCCTGCCCTCCTGAGAATTCTAGTTATCTTACAGGTCAAATGATGCTCCCTTTGACAAATTATTACAGACACTGAGGTGGGCAGGACCATGTCTTCACTTTCAGAGGGTGAACCTGAGACCAAGCATCCTTGCCGTGATGCCAGATGTCACCAGGGGATGGTGGTTCGTCTATCTCAGACTCCCGCTTCCATGGGGAGTCTCACTGCTTCTGGGGCACAGTTACAGCTGCCATCTCATTTGTTCCCAACAATGGCCCTTTGTGCTGGACAAGCCCAGGATATGATCCTCGCTTCTAAGATGAAGAAACAGAAGCCCAAAGAGAATAAACAACTGTGCCCAAGGTCACACACTCACTTGTCCAAGGGGTTAAAGGCAGGGTTCAAACTTTATTTGAGAGTCTCAGTTCAGCTTCTCTCACCTCCGTGATTCAGCCACATGCTGTGATCAAGGCTCAAGGGGGCACCACAAGCTCCCAGCTGCCTGCTCACTGGCATTTGCAGAATTTGGTTCCCCAAGAAATTACATCATCCCTGCGTGAATTTGTACTCCAAGAAAACTGTTCAGCAGGGGACCATTTCATGCCGTGCCGTCCATTCCCCGCATATCTTTCCTTCCACTGTCAATGCAAGACAATCCTTGGTTTTATAATAAAGGGCCTGGTACAGGGCAGGGGGATGTGTGGTGGGGGAAACACCTGGTCTGCAATGCAATGCAGCTGCAGAGGTGTGGTTTACACCCACTATCCTAAAAATTCCTTTCTGGCAGGGTAGCAATGCCAGCACCCACTCTCGCCTACCCCAGCACCTGCACCTGGGGCTGGCATTCTATGAAGGGCCCCTGTGGACCAGGGACAATTGCAAATTGTCCACTACTCTGGCAGGAGGTTGGGCACATCTCCAGTGGTTTGTCTTTTGAGAAAGCAGAGTGCAAAAGGAGCCGAGGGCTGGGGCATCAACCAAACCCTGAGTGGGAGCTTCACCCACAGGGGGAGGAGGCAGGTGAGTCATCAAAGCTCCAAATTCCCTGGAAGTCCTCAGACTGTGTGTGACTGAGTGGAATCCAGTAGGTGGGAGAGGAGGGCTGGAGAGGAAAGGGTGCCTCAAGCCCTCTTCCTGGGGAAGCAAGCAGTGCCTCGAAGTGACAGAGATCCCAGTGTAATGGGCGTGGAAAGGCCATTAGCACGTCCCCTCCTAGGTGTGTCTGCCTGTCCCCTGGTGGTCTGAGAGATGATCTTAGGAGTCACATGGAGAAATACTGAGTTTTTTTGAAATGGAAGTATCATTAATTTACAATGTTGCGTTAGTTTCTCGTATACAGCAAAGTGACTTGATTATACATTTATATACGTGAGAATGTGTGCGTGCACGCTCAGTCATTTCAGTCATATCTGACTCTGTGGCACTATAGACTGTAGCCTGGTTGGCTTCTCTGTCCATGGGACCCTCCAGGCAAGAAGACTGGAGTGGGTTGCCACGCTCTCCTCCAGGCGATCTTCCTGACCCAGGGATCAAACCCACGTCTCCTGTGGCTCCTGCACTGCAGGCAAATTCTTTACCTCTGAGCCACTGGGAAACCCTTACATTTGTATATATGCATATACATTTGGTTTCATGTTTTTTTCCATTAAAATTTATTACAACATACTGAATACAGTTCTCTGTGCTAAACAGGTCCTCGTTTATTTTATAGCTTCACATCTTACATATTACAGTAGCTTGCATCTGCTGATCCCTCACCATTCCCTCCCTCCCTCGCCTCCACTTCCCCCTTTGATAACCTTGTTCGTTTTCTGTGTCCGTGAGTCTGTTTCTGTTTTGTAAGTAAGTTCATTTGTATCATATTTAGATGCCATGTGCTCTATAAGTGGGAGAAGGCAATGGCACCCCACTCCAGTACTCTTGCCTGGAAAATCCCATGGACAGAGGAGCCTGGTGGGCTGCAGTCCATGGGGCCACTAAGAGTCGGACACGACTGAGCGACTTCTCTTTCACTTCTCACTTTCATGCATTGGAGAAGGAAATGGCAACCCACTCCAGTGTTCTTGCCTGGAGAATCCCAGGGACGGGGGAGCCTGGTGCGCTGCTGTCTATGGCATCGCATAGAGTCAGACTTAGCAGTAGCAGCAGCTGTATAAGTGATGTCATACAATATTTGTCTTTCTCTCTTTGATTTATTTCACTTAGTATGATTGCTACAGAGGGCATTATTTCACTCTTTCCTGTGGTTGAGTAATATTCCATTGTACGCAGATATGTATGTATATAGCATATGCACCACATTCTTTATCCCTCCCTCTGTTGATGGTCATTTGGGTTGCTTCCATGGCCTGGCTGCTGTAAATGATGCTGTCATGAGCATTGGGTGCATGTGTCTTTTTGAGTTAGAGGTTTTTCTGGATATATGCCTGCTGCTATTGCTAAGTCGCTTCAGTCGTGTCCGACCCTGTGCAACCCCATAGACAGCAGTCCACCAGGCTCCCCGTCCCTGGGATTCTCCAGGCAAGAACCCTGGAGTGGGTTGCCATTTCCTTCTCCAATGCATGAAAGTGAAAACTGAAAGTGAAGTCGCTCAGTCGTGTCTGACTCTTAGCGACCCCATTGACTGCAGCCCACCAGGCTCCTCTGTCCATGGGATTTTCTAGGCAAGAGTACTGGAGTGGGAATGGGATTTCTGAATCGTGTGGCACCTTGATTATTATTTTCTTAAGGAGTCTACGTACTGTTCTCCATAGAGGCTGCACCAGTTCCCACTCATACCAACAGTGGAGGAGGATTCCCTTTTCTCCATACCCTCTGCAGCATTTATGATTTGTAGATCTGTATTTTTGGCTGCACGACACAGCATGTAACAGTTAGTCCTCATTAGTTCCCCAACCAGGGATTGAACCCACATCCCCTGCAGGGGGATTCTTAACCACTGGGCGACCAGGGAAGTCCATTTGTAGACTTTTTAATGATGGCCGTTCTGACTGCTGTGAGGTGATATCTCGTTGTAGGAAATATTGTGTTTTAAGTGTAATAATCTTGCATTTGAATGTCTCTTCTACTTATGGCAAGTCATATAGCTTTTCAATTGATAGCCATGATACCAAGTTTTTAAAAAAGAAGTTGACATAAAAGTGAACTGGTTTAAAAAAAATATTCAGAGGAGCAGCAAACTGTAATAGTTAAGAAAGTGAACTCCAAAGCCAGATTTCTTGGATGGGATTCCTAGATCCACGCTTCCTGTCTGAGGAGTGATGGGTGGAGATCTTCACTGTGAAGTAGCTTCCTTATCTGCAAAATAGGAGCCGTTTCATAAGGATGTTGAGATGGTTACATGAGTGAATACTTCTGAAGCACTTAGAACATTTTCCAGCTGATACTAAGCACTGTATTTGTAACAGTCAGATAACATTAAGGGAGTTGAAGGTGGGAATGCGGGCACAAGTCATGAGGATGGAGGTTTAGGAGAGCTTGGCTCCTGCTGCCCTTCCTGTGGCAGGCCGGGGGCCTGAGACCCAGAGGGTGGAAGGCATGTGTCCAGGGTTACGAGTCAACTTGGCATGGCACAGCCAGGACAGAATCCCTAGTCGCCTGGCTTGCTGTCTGCTGCCGGGCGGCAGGGGTGGGCACTTCTATGGAGAAAGGTGATTTGTCCCATCGTCCACTCCATAGAACAGCGAATGTGGTCTTCAAGAGCAGGGACCCAGACATTTCCCCAGAGGAGCGCTAGCCAACCCTGACCCCTTGGATGCACACAGTCGAGATTTCTGGGTGCTGATAAGCTGACCACAGCTGTAAGGCTAGTACATTTGAGTAAGTGCCCCATAGGCCAGGGCCAGACCTGCATGCTTCACTGATGGAGCCTCGGGGCCTAGCATGGAACCTGGCTGAGCTCTAAGCAAATGTTTGATGACTGACTGACTGAATGAGAAGAGGAAATGATTCTCCATCATCCCCACTGCATGGATCAGCTAAGCAGAGGATAGGGGTGTGATCAAGGGCTTGCTTGACTCTGTACGTGTGTGTGTGGGTGGGTGGGGAGAGTGTGCGGGTGAGGCTGTGGATGAGGTTATTGGGGTGAGTATCTGGAGGGGGTCCTAGCACACCACTCGATGTGTGAGACACTCAGCAGCGCCCTCACGTGTCACAGATGCTCCCTTTGACCTTTGGGATCTCAAAGGTCACTATTTCCTAGAAGCTGAGATACAGTGAGGTCTGGGGAGTTTGGAGGAGTGAACGGAGATGAGACACTCCTGGGGCCCAGGACCCAGGGAAGTCAGGGAGGATGGTGTGAAGGCGCTTAGCTGCCAGGGCGAGATCCTATGGGCAGGCTCAGGGTTGAACGATCCTTACAAGGAGCTGACACGTATACATTGCTCTGTAGCTTACCCGAAGCACTGTCACGTGGGATCCTCACCCCACATTAGGTGAGCAGAGCAGTGGCTACAGTTGCCATTTAAAAACAGAAACCCACAGGGAACTGCATTCAATACGCTATAGTGACCTATATAGGAAGAGAATCTAAAAAAGAATGTCTATATGTATAAGCGATTCACTTGGCTCTACAGCAGAAATGAACACAGCATTGTACATCAGCTATACTCCATAAAGACAGCCCAGAGAGGTTAAGTAGCCTGCGCAAGGTCACACAGCTGTTAAATGGCAAAGCTGAACTACAGCCAGCTCCTGTGATCCTGTGCCTGGTACTGTCTCTACTAAACCAGGCTTTCATTTGATTATGTTTATCTGAGCACCCAGCCTCAGATATGGCTTGGTGTTTGGCAGGTGATGGCCATCCCCTACTTCTAGCATTGGTGCTGATGAGCCAGTGACCCCATAAGCAGTGGGAACGAGAGGCCACAAGAGACCTTACCAGGGTGGGTGAGGAGGGTGTCAGGTGGGGGCTGGAGAATACAGGAAAAATAAAAGCCTGGAAGGAATTCTCTGAAGACAGGCTGCCTCTTTTATGACCGTGTGGTTGGTTGGCCAGGCCAGGCTTCAGCTCCCGCCTTCCCTTGCTTTTGATTTATCAGAAAATTTCTTATTGATTCCCTGAATACTCAGAATAAATCCACAGCCCTCAAAATTGTCCACCAGGGCCCCGTGAACTGGTGGTCCATTTTCCTTGCTCTTGCCAATTTGCAGCCACCCAGGTCTTACTACTGGCATTTCCAAAACATTCCAGTGTGCTTGGGCCTCAGGGCCTTTTCTCTCTGCCTGGAATGCCTTTCTGCCTCAAATGTTACCTCCCCAGAGAGGCCCTCTCTGCCACCTTACTCCCTGTTCTGCTTTGTCTTCATAACACTTCTCACTCCCTGGCAGTATATCGTTTCTGTGTTTGTGTCTGTCTATCAGAAATCAAGCATCATGGGGGCAGGTGTTTAACTTCCTTGTTCATTGCAATATGCCCGGTGCCTCACACCAAGACTGGTGTATATCAGGAACAAATGAAACTTACTGACGGAGTGAAAGAATGCATCTGGAAGCTTTTCCTCCTCTGCAGCTTCAAGGCGGTAACTTTAAGCTTCTAAGAGGAACAGTGGTCCCTGGCCTAGCTCTCTGGTGCCTGCCAGGCCTCAGGACTTGTGCTTCACGAGGTTCACTGGGTTCCTGGGAGTGAGGCATGCATGGCAAGAGGCAGCCCCAACCTGCACACCCTTTGTCCAAACCAATGTGTTCTGGTCCCGGAAGAAGATTCTAGTGGGTAGGGACAGTGGAGGAAGAATCCTGAGCTTGGATAGTGGCCCCGGAGACCAGAGCAGGTGAGGGCGGCAGGGCTGAGAAAGGTCAGGAGTGAGAGGGCTGGGATCAGGGAGCAGGGATTTAGGGGCTGCAGGCAGGGGAAGCCAGGGTGCCCCCCATGGCCAGCATGTCTGGAGTGATAGTGGGGTGTCAGTTCACGTGGCTCCCTGTAGGCACTGTAGGGCTTCCCATCTGGCCCTGGTGGGGCCAAAAGTTCCATTTCCTGGCGGAAATCAGTGACAACAACAATATTGAAATATATCAGGGGCCTTTATATCTATCACCTCACAACCATTCCTTCATTCAGTCAGCAAACACTTCACTGAACCAGGCCCTGTAGTCATTGTCTTAGTCGCGTAGAGCAAACCTCCATATTTATAGGGTTAACGCTCCTTCAACTAAATTTTATTAAAACACACCATATCCTTTATCATCAGTGCTGAAAATAGCACAGAGCAGTGCTCAAGTGATATTTTTGAATTGCTGGATTAATATATAGGTTAATCAGTTTCACTACTTAATAAACAAGGAAGTGGTCCAGAAAAATCAGATTTGGAAGTCTCCAGGCTGAAGGGCTCTGATTTAAAGCAGAAGTTCTAGGACTTTGGAGTTTCACAGACTGGTCAATTTCTAAATGAGAAATGCCCCAAAATGTTAGAGTGGGCCAGTTGTTCATTTTCTAGGTAGAGAGAGGGAGAACAATATGACCAAAGCTCATTATTTCACAAAAGGATGTTTTGAACACTCCAAGTGTGGGAAAGATGATCTTAGAATTTTTTAGAATTGGGGTGCATTTTGGCTCAGGAAAGCTACCGCATTGTTTTGATAGATCTCATTTCACTGAGGATTGGTGAAAACGTCACTGGTCAACCTGGGAAAGACAGGCTGGGATTCAGATGGGAGCCTCTGGCCTGGAAGAACCCATCCTTCAAATTCTTGCTCCCATCTTTTTCTGTCTCTCCAATGCCTCTCTCAATTTCTCCATTTCTTTCCTTTTACCTACACACACACATGCACACATACATGTGTGTGCATGCACACACACACGTGTGTTTCAAAGCTCCAAAGAGAGGTGTGCTATGTATCAGAATCGGGTCTTGGGCAGAAAAGCAAGGGAATCTCTCCTATTCCAAGTCCGGAGTCCCTAACTCTGAAAGGAGAAGGAGAGAGGGGGTGGATTATAGGAGAATCTTTCCTGCCTCCCTTCTGACCCTCTTTATTATATTCTCAGTATTTGTTTATGATTCCTATTAATCACATGGAATAACCCTCCCAATTATCCAATGATAGAGACATGCATTCCTTCAAACAGAATAATTATTTACTAAAATGAATTAACATGTAGAAAAGCCTTAGTTCTATGGAGGCTAGAACTTAGCATAATGAGTTTATCAGGCTTAAAAAGAAGCCCAGACAGGCATTTTTTTGGGCAAAATAAATACACTGATTACAGTGAGATTCATCCGTGCTGGCATCATGCCATTGGTTATTTCTTTAGTAAACACAGCTCAAGTCAATCATCTGTTTTCAATATAATTTATTGAGGCTCCCCTTCGTAATTAACAGCCGTGGTGGGGGTGGGGAGAACGTGTTCTTACCAGCCTCCTCCTGCAGGTCCCCAAAGTTGCTCATTTGGGGCATTCTTTGTGATTTAATAGTGAGCCTGGTAGATGAATCTGATCTGGTTGACAACATACTTGTCATTTGGAAAAGCATCTCCAGGAGATCAGCCCTAGCTGAGAGGGGAGTTCAGTGAAGAGGAAATAATTATGCAAATTTAAACTCTCCTGAGCCCCTCCCCCGAACTGGCAAGAGGATCAAGGTCAGCCTTCTGTCCCTTCTCTACCAGCAGTGGACCCTCTGGCCACGTATTTTCTGGAGAGATCCCTAGGTTATTTAAGCATCTTCAAGATGGCCTCATGGACACGTGGTTAGGAAACAGGATTTATGGGCAATTAGGACTGAAAAATCTTAATTGTTCATGGTACCCTCTAAGCCACTCAATCTATTAAATTTATTTTTAATAGTGACAGTGTTTAGTGTTCACCAAGGGACGTTCAGATCTTTCATTTGTCCGTTCATTTAATGAGTGTGCATTGTACAGTTCAGTGCTGGGAGTACACAGAGCTTGGAGTATACCTTGTTCATTCATTCAAATATATATGTTGAGTATCTACTATGCATCAGTCCCTAGGGTCGGGAGGTGAACAGAGCAGATGGAGTACTTGCTGTCGTGGACCTTAGCTCCGGGATGGCAGCTGTGACTCCTGCTGGTCCCAGCCCTGTGTGGTGCCTTCTTCAGTGTGGCTGGCCTAGCAACTCACTGTGAAGAAAGAGAACACAGCCAGAGTGGTGGGACGTCACTTCTGATTAGGCCGCAAAAGACTAACTTCCATCTTGCTAGCGCTCTCTCTCTGTCTCAGTCACTCTCTCTCTTGCTCACTCCAGTGAAGGGAACCATCAATGCCATGACTTGCTCTATGGAGAGACCTCCCCTGCAGGAAATGAGGGTGGACTCCAGCTAGCAGCTTCTGAGAAGCTGAGACCTCAGTCTCTCACTGTGAGGAACGGAGTCCTGCCAGCAACTGCATACTGGAGCCAGAAAAGGGACCCACCCTATTGAGCCTTGAGTGGTCTGCAGCCCCAGCCAATACCTTGATTGCAGCCAGTGAAGCTCAGAGCCGGAGGACCCTGCTGCCCCTGGATTCTTGAGCCACAGAAACTGAGATAGTAAATGCTGTTCTTAAGCCGCTGAATTTGGGGACAGTTTGTTATGCAGTAAATGAAGATAATATGGGGGAAGAAGCTATACACTAGTAAACGAAGAAGAAAATCTCAGCTGGTGATAAGGTGGTGCTGAATATTAGTGAAGGGTGACAGGCTGAAGAGGGGCTTCCCTGGTGGCTCAGATGGTAAAGAATCTACCTGCGATGTGGGAGACCTCGGTTCGATCCCTGGGTTGGGAAGATCCCCTGGAGAAGGGAGAGGCTACCCACTCCAGTATTCTGGCCTGGGGAATTCCATGGATGTCCATGGAGAAGGAAAATGCTACTCCAGTATTCTTGCCTGGAGAATTCGAACGACAGAGGAGCCTGGTGGGCTACAGTCCATGGGGTCGCAAAGGGTCATTGGTGAGAATTGGTGTCTCAGGGTGGAATGGACCCTAAAGGTTCTTTGGTCCAGTGCCCCAGATGAAGCTTCTGTGTGTTCTGCATGTCCCTTCCAGGAGGCATCCAGCCTGGGGTCAAATAAGCCCCAGTGATGGGAAATATATGCCTTTCCAGTTACTCTGTCACATCTTTGGAGATGAAAAAATATGTGCTGCTGCACTGAAATCTGCATCCCCCTCCCTCTGGTTTATCTCCCTGGTCCTGGCTCTTCCTGTGGAGCCCACACGCCTGTCCTTGTGTTGTGAGCCCCTCTCTCCTGGGTGATCAGCCAGCCCTTCCCTTGCTGCCCTCTCGTTCCCCGAGCTGGCTCTCGCGCCTTCCCTTCCGAGTCCTGGCTTCATCTGTTTTGATCTGGATTTTGGCTTTTATGATCTGACTGGCTTTCCAGCTCCCCTCCCTCTACTCCCTGACCTCGCTCCTGTGGTCTTGGTGTGCCTGTAGCTTTAGTAGGAAACCCTACACCCCTGGGGCAGGTGGACTGCCCTCAAATGCATCATGCCAGACCATGCACTCACAGGGGAGGCCCTTCCCTTAGCTGAATGGGGTGCTCTCCTGGCCAGGAAGCTTGCTCCTTGGTGTTCCACCTCCTCCTGGGTGACTTCCTCCCCGCCTCTTGCCTCTCTGAGCCTCAGTGATCACTTTTGCAGGTGACTCACTGAAGGATGGCTTCTGTCTCGCCAGCTACCTTCTGAACAGTTTCCTGTGGCCATCCTTCTGCTCTCTCAGGCTCAGCATGCCTTCTCTGCCCTCCTACCACAACCACGTGCTGAGCTCTCACGCTGGGCCCCTCTGGTCAGCACCTCCCGTCCTCTGCTACCTGGTGGGCCAGAGCCTCCTGCCCCTTCTTGTGTCCCAGGCTCTGAATTCAGGAACAGCCTGGCCTCTTTCTCCTCCCTCCACCTTCCATACCAAATCTGCCATATGGTCCATCCATTTTTTTCTTCTTGAGTCTTTTTCATCTGCCCCTTCCTTCTGCCTCCCCTGAGACCTAGGTGCTCACTCCTGGATTATAATAGTCCCTATCCTCCAACTGTGAGCACAGTGGTGGGCAAAGCAGACTTGGAGTCCGGCCTCATGAAGCTTGCAGTTCAGTGTGTTCATCCATGCATCCGATCGAATAATTTCTGAGCACCTACTGCGCTGACTGCGTCAAGTTGACCAGACTGTTGATGGTTGGGGGTAATTTCCCTTCAGCTTAGTTGGATGAGGGGGACAGTTTCCAATAAAAAGCTTGACAACTGCTTTGGTAGTTGGTGGCAGTAAATGAGATGGGCGTCTGGAGAGACAGGCAGACTGTCATTCTCCACCCCAGGAAATGTGGTTCTGAGAGTTTCTTGGCTGGAGCCTCACCCGTGGGTTGGCCTGACCATGGGAGCCCCATAGTGACTTCCCAGGGAATGCCAGGGCTGGGAAAGCGCCCTCAGGAACTGCCTTTACATCCTCTGTTCCCTTATCCCAACCCATCTTCTTCCCATCACCTTTAGTCGATCTGCTTCCAGGACCTGCCTCATCCCAGGTAGCCTGGCTATTGGGGAGAGGGGTGTCCTGCCTGCTGGGTGGGGACCAGGCAGCAGTGGAGAGATCTGTGTCCAGACAGCTGCCTGTGGAATCTCAGGGAAGGACTTTAGGCTAGAAGGAAGAGGGAGGCAGTGGGGAATGACCTGATACAACCACAGGCTGTGGGGTGGGTGTGTGCACACCCCAAAGGCCAAGAATGGTGTCAAGGTGAAAAATATGCAGACCTTAGGGGTCCCAGAGCCTTGACTACTAGTTTGTTGGTAAAGTGGGTTTGTGCTCTTGGACTAGTGATTTGATTTCTCCAAGTGGGACCAATGGTACCAGCGTCGGAGGATTGTTGGAGGTTTCCATGGGATAATGTGAGGAAGGGCCTGGCATGGAAGGTCCACCAATGGCAGCTACTCTTCATTAGTATGGTCAGGCATGTGTTGAGTTGGGGCTGAGCAGAAAGATCCAGGAAATGGGAAGGAACCAGAGTTCCCAGCGTTTAAGTTCAACCTGGGGAAACCAAGATCCTTCTACAAATGCGAAGAGCAGGTACTGAGATAAAAGTGGGACAAAACTCAGGGCAGGAGCAAGCAGGAGGACAGGGGTGTGGAGAAGCACTACACAGTTGCCAGGGATTTTTCAGGATTCTCAGCATCTGCCTTTATTAGCTGTCTACTGAGGAGGCCAGACAGAATAGGCGGCAAGTGGGCCATCTAAATTCCTCTTCCCCTGGCTTAGGCCAGAATTGTTTCCAGAGAAAAGCCAAAGCTCCGGATGACTGTCAGGTAGCCACTGGATTGAGGCTGCAGGGCTGTGGGGGCAGCCACCCAGGCAGGCCCATCCAGACCTGGCTCACACTGGGGGTTCTCCAGAGAGGTCACTTTCTGGGTCCACATGGAAGCTTTGTATTTTCTCTCCTAAGTCCCAACTGTTGAGGGCCATGCATATCTCATCTCTTTCGAGAATGCTCCTCAGACACCTTTAGCCCCCATATTGCTGCTGTTGCTGGTGGCTCTAAAAACCCAAATTCTGCTCAGGAGACTAAAGTATTCCAGTTATTATGACTGTGTAACAGATTTCTCCAAAATATAGTGGCATAATCAGTTCAGTTCAGTCGCTCAGTCATGTGACTCTTTTCGACCCATGGACTGCAGCGTGCCAGGCTTCCCTGTCTATCACCAACTCCCAGAGCTTGCTCAAACTCATATCCATAGAGTCAGTGATGCCATCCAGCTGTCTCATTCTCTGTCGTTCCCTTCTCCTCCTGCCTTCAATCCTTGACAGCATCAGGGTCTTTTCCAGTGAGTTAGTTCTTTGCATCAGGCGGCCAAAGTATTGGCGCTTCAGCATCAGTCCTTCTAATGAATATTCAGGATTGATTTCCTTGACAATTGACTGGTTTGATCTCCTTGCAGTCCAAGGGACTCTCAAGAGTCTTCTTCAACACCACAGTTCAAAAGCATCAGTTCTTCAGCGCTCAGCTTTCCTCATGGTCCAACTCTCACATCCATACATGACTACTGGAAAAATCATAGCTTTGACTAGACAGACCTTTGTCGGCAAGTAGCATCTCTGCTTTTTAATATGCTGTCTAGGTTTGTCACAGTGGCATAATATAACCATTTATTGGAGTCACATATAAATTCAAAGAGGATACCTTAAGGATGGCTTATTTCTGCTCCACGGTGACCAGAACCTCAGCTGGAAGGCTTGCAGGCTGGGGTTGTGCTCATTGGAAGGCTTGTTCATTCCCACATCTGCCAACTGAGGCTGGCTTGAGGCTGGGGGCCTCAGTTCCGCTCCACGTGGGCCTCTCCATGACCTCTGTCCCCAAGGACTAGGGGCCTCAGCTCCCCTGCACGTGGCCTCTCCATGACCTCTGTCCCCAAGGACTAGTTTGGGTTTTGTCACAGCATGGTGGTGTTTCCTCCCCTCACCCAGGAGTGAGGGGCCAAACAGATGGAGAAGCAGGATGGAGTGAGTCACAGCAGTTTTTATGAATGGGTGGTGTCAGTTCTGCAGGATTCCACTTGTCGAGCCTGTCACAAAGGGCTCTCTGGACCCAAAGGGAGAAGACATAGACTCCAATTTTCGATGGAAGACTGGCAAGGTTTGGAAAGGAAATGTTAAAAAAATATGATTAGCCACAGGAAGCAACCTGAAGGAACACATCCTTGTGATGGCGACCTCGCCAGGGCTGACCTTGTCTTCATCTCTGTAATGCTCATAGACGACGCCCATGTAGACACGCAGGGGAAGTGTTCATTGATTTAAGCGAATAAATCCAGCATATCCAAGTCAAGCTATTTTGAGGGGCTTTGTTATTCTTCTTCTCATTTCCTGTTTACTGCTTTCTCTTTTACCTCTGTGGCTGACATGTTCCATTTCATAGTCATTTTTGCTACAAGCTTTGTTTCTTCAACCGGAGATTCACCAGGATGCCATTTCGTTATGGGCGTCTGCTCATGCCTTGTGGGAGTCTCTGGAAGAAAGCGCGAAACACAAACACAGAACCTTTGACTCTGAGGAGATTATCAGCCTTCTGCTTTGCCTGGCTAGGCTCAAAGGCTGTTTGTTTTTCCCCCGGTGAACATTCCGTGGACTGCATGGAGAGGAGAGGGGACCCAAAACCATGGTCTTGAGGTTTGTCACAGGGCTAGTTTCAGCTTGAATAGACATAGGGATAGTGTGGGTGAGACTTGAGTATGGTCTTTTGCCCATGTGTGCTTTTTCTTGCTTGTCTGTCTTCCTTTGCTTCCTCCCTCTCTCCTTCCAGGCCCCTCCTGTCTTCCTGTCTTGGCCACAATGCAAGTATGGTTTTGTTTGTAGCTCAGTACTCCCCCCATGGATCCCAAATTCTGTGAAAAATCACACCTCTGCTTTTGTCTTGTGGTACGGTGTGCTGCCAGTAAGAGCTGCTGCAGAAGGAACTTTGGACTGTCTGCCTGCCTCAATAGGAAGGGCGAGGCATTAAGTGTCAAGAGACCGGGGTTAAGATCTTCACCTCTCAGCCTTATCTCACTTTCCTTATCTGTAAGATGGGGAAATAGCATGACCTTTCTCCCCACCAAGGGCTCTTGTGAAGATTGAGGAGACCCTGGATAGAAGAGAGTTTTGCAAACTGGGGCTTCCCTGGCGGCCCAGATGGTAAAGAATCTGCCTGCAATGTGAGAGATCTGGGTTTGATCCATGGGTTGGGAAGATCCCCTGGAGAAGGGAATGGCTACCCACTCCAGTATTCTGGTCTGGAAAATTCCACAGACCTATGGGGGTTGCAAAAAGTCAGGCACAGCTGAGTGACTTTCACCTTCTTTTGCAAACTACACAGAGNGCATCAGTTCTTCAGCGCTCAGCTTTCCTCATGGTCCAACTCTCACATCCATACATGACTACTGGAAAAATCATAGCTTTGACTAGACAGACCTTTGTCGGCAAGTAGCATCTCTGCTTTTTAATATGCTGTCTAGGTTTGTCACAGTGGCATAATATAACCATTTATTGGAGTCACATATAAATTCAAAGAGGATACCTTAAGGATGGCTTATTTCTGCTCCACGGTGACCAGAACCTCAGCTGGAAGGCTTGCAGGCTGGGGTTGTGCTCATTGGAAGGCTTGTTCATTCCCACATCTGCCAACTGAGGCTGGCTTGAGGCTGGGGGCCTCAGTTCCGCTCCACGTGGGCCTCTCCATGACCTCTGTCCCCAAGGACTAGGGGCCTCAGCTCCCCTGCACGTGGCCTCTCCATGACCTCTGTCCCCAAGGACTAGTTTGGGTTTTGTCACAGCATGGTGGTGTTTCCTCCCCTCACCCAGGAGTGAGGGGCCAAACAGGTGGAGAAGCAGGATGGAGTGAGTCACAGCAGTTTTTATGAATGGGTGGTGTCAGTTCTGCAGGATTCCACTTGTCGAGCCTGTCACAAAGGGCTCTCTGGACCCAAAGGGAGAAGACATAGACTCCAGTTTTCGATGGAAGACTGGCAAGGTTTGGAAAGGAAATGTTAAAAAAATATGATTAGCCACAGGAAGCAACCTGAAGGAACACATCCTTGTGATGGCGACCTCGCCAGGGCTGACCTTGTCTTCATCTCTGTAATGCTCATAGACGACGCCCATGTAGACACGCAGGGGAAGTGTTCATTGATTTAAGCGAATAAATCCAGCATATCCAAGTCAAGCTATTTTGAGGGGCTTTGTTATTCTTCTTCTCATTTCCTGTTTACTGCTTTCTCTTTTACCTCTGTGGCTGACATGTTCCATTTCATAGTCATTTTTGCTACAAGCTTTGTTTCTTCAACCGGAGATTCACCAGGATGCCATTTCGTTATGGGCGTCTGCTCATGCCTTGTGGGAGTCTCTGGAAGAAAGCGCGAAACACAAACACAGAACCTTTGACTCTGAGGAGATTATCAGCCTTCTGCTTTGCCTGGCTAGGCTCAAAGGCTGTTTGTTTTTCCCCCGGTGAACATTCCGTGGACTGCATGGAGAGGAGAGGGGACCCAAAACCATGGTCTTGAGGTTTGTCACAGGGCTAGTTTCAGCTTGAATAGACATAGGGATAGTGTGGGTGAGACTTGAGTATGGTCTTTTGCCCATGTGTGCTTTTTCTTGCTTGTCTGTCTTCCTTTGCTTCCTCCCTCTCTCCTTCCAGGCCCCTCCTGTCTTCCTGTCTCGGCCACAATGCAAGTATGGTTTTGTTTGTAGCTCAGTACTCCCCCCATGGATCCCAAATTCTGTGAAAAATCACACCTCTGCTTTTGTCTTGTGGTACGGTGTGCTGCCAGTAAGAGCTGCTGCAGAAGGAACTTTGGACTGTCTGCCTGCCTCAATAGGAAGGGCGAGGCATTAAGTGTCAAGAGACCGGGGTTAAGATCTTCACCTCTCAGCCTTATCTCACTTTCCTTATCTGTAAGATGGGGAAATAGCATGACCTTTCTCCCCACCAAGGGCTCTTGTGAAGATTGAGGAGACCCTGGATAGAAGAGAGTTTTGCAAACTGGGGCTTCCCTGGCGGCCCAGATGGTAAAGAATCTGCCTGCAATGTGAGAGATCTGGGTTTGATCCATGGGTTGGGAAGATCCCCTGGAGAAGGGAATGGCTACCCACTCCAGTATTCTGGTCTGGAAAATTCCACAGACCTATGGGGGTTGCAAAAAGTCAGGCACAGCTGAGTGACTTTCACCTTCTTTTGCAAACTACACAGAGCTGTATAAAATTCTGTGGTTACTCTTTTGAGTCAGAGCTTCTAACCACCCACTAAGGTGAAGGATGGAGAAAATTCTTGGCCCAAACCTTAACTTTGTAGCAGTTGACTGATCACTGGGCGTTTCAGAACTAGGATAATTAAGTGGGTGGATGTCAGCGAGAGAAGAAGTTCCCTCAATCCATGAGGCAGCACTCTTTGCCAAGGCAGACACTGGCATCAAGACTGGAGTCCAACGCAAGTAGAGAAGGCAGTTGCTTATGGAATATTTGTGGGTTCTCCAGGCTCCCTTCTCACTGAGTCGTCTTTGCTGCCTTGAAGGTAGAGGTTGAAAACTCAAATATTTCAGCGGCCAGACAGATATCACCCATGGGTGAAGCAGGCTTGGTAGGGACTGGAGAACTCAGGTGCAGGGCCCCTCTCAGCTGCAGCCACGTGCTGTCATGTAGGAAGACAAGCAGCTGGGGTTTTCCCCAAAGAAGCCAGATGTCACCTTTTAATTTTTATTTATTTATTTTTGGTTGCACTGGATCTTTGTCGCTGCGTGTGGGCTTTCTCTAGGTGCAGTGAGCGGGGACTTCTCCTCACCGCAGAGCACAGGCTTCTCATGGTGGTGGATTCTCTTGCTGTGGAGCTCGGGCTCTGGCACGCACAGGTTCCAGGAATTCCAGCCCGCAGGCTCAGCAGCTACTGCATGTGGACCCTAGAGCTCCGGCTCAGTAGTTGTGGTGCACAGGCTTAGCTGCTCGACAGCCTGTGGAATCTCCCCGACAAGGGATCGAACCCATGTCCCCCGCACTGGCAGGCAGATTCTTATCCACTGCCCCACCAGGGAAGTCCTCACCTTTTAAGGTGAAAATTTGAAACACAGAGAGTCAAAAGGAGAAAATAAATGCTCAAAACATTTCTGATCATCATTCCAGAAATATTTATGTATGTGTGCATATATATATAATATATATATATGTATATACACACAGAGGTAGAAAGTATTTTAAACAAAATAGATACAGCTTATACTTTATAAACTGGTAACTGACTTCCTACACTTTGCCAGCCCCATCCCCATATTTTCATCAATAAACATTTTCCTTTGACCTCCACTTGGAAGAGTGATTAGTCATTTTATTGTGTCCTATAATTTATTTTACCAATTTTAAAAATAAATTTAGGAATTTATACAGGTTCCTTTTTTTCTGTTAGAGCTAACAGCATGGTGAACATTCTAACAGATAATTGTTTTCATACTGCTCTTATTCTTTAGTATGTATTTCTGAAAATGGAACACATTTAGTTGAAACTATTTAAAAACAGCTTTTGAAAAAGCTGAAAAAACTGATTTCTGAAAACTTATAACTCATAGAGTAGCAGTAGTGCTTGGTGCTAATAAACCATCATTCACGCTTGGTATTTTCCATGTGACAAACACTGTAAAGGTTTTACAGACATCATGTCGATCAACCACTCACTGACCTTATGAGATTATTATCATCCTCGTTTTACAGATGGGAAAACTGAGGACCAAAGGGACAAAGTACCTTGCTTAAGGTTATGCAGTGGGCAATAGCAGAGCTGGGATTCAAGCATAGCTCAGACTACCCTAAAGCTCCTGCTCATATTCTTATGCTCCCCCTCCAGCCACTGGCACATTCGTAAAAGTCGAGGTCTTAAGAAGTACCTGATTGTTTTGACTACCAATCTCAGTGTTCCTGTCTCTTTTGTCTGCTGTTTCCATGGGCTGCAGAGGCTCTGAATGACTAGGAACGGTTTTTGATTAATTAGATTTTTGTTGCCAAGGAATTAATTTGGTCCCCCCCGCCCCACCTTCTTGCTCAAAAAGCACACAAGAAAATGATTTTAGCGCAGGGATACTTGAACGGAATGCAAATATTTTAGGTTTTTCATTGTTCTCCAAGAGTGGAAGGAACAGAGTGAAACGGGCCTCAGCAGACATTAGAAGAGAGCAGACTCCAAGCTGGGAACCTCATTCCCTTTCTGTGGATGTCCTCTGACAATCTCAAAGGGAAGCCAGGACTATAGCAGGAGGGCTGGGGGCCACTGGAAACCCCAGGTGGACCCATGCAGATAGGAGAGGCCCAGCAAAGACATGGGAGAAGCCAAGTCTTTCGTTTTTTGTGGCACTTTCTTTGCCTGGTTTTGGTAGTTTTTCTGACGAGTGCACGTATATGTCAGCCCTGTTGCAGGGATACACCTATGGGTTTAAACGTGAGAGGCTGCAGGAGATACCTGTTCAAAGACAGGGAGGAGTGTGTCACAAAGGGACCTCTCCCATCAGAGGTCCAGCTTGAATGGAGAGATGGGGACTCTATCGTTTCATTCTTCTTGATTGGACTGGTCTTAAATTTCTAATTTACTCGTTTCATTTTGCTTGAACATCCCATAATACTTCCTGGGAAAGGAGTCAGGGAGACAAATTGTCTTCACTTTTACAAATCTCAGTATTCCATTATTCTGCTCTCATCACGATTGATAGCTTGGGGCTCACTTCTGGGCTGACACCTCGGACCTTAAATGCATTTCTTCTACTGCTTTGCCACTTAAAGTGGGGTCTGTGTACCAGTGTCGTTCTGAAAATTATTTGTCATTCATCGGGGATGAAATGAATGCAGAAATTGAGAGTAAGCATTCCAAAACATTTATACTGATTTGACTGTATCTTTATATGTTTATTGAAGCTGGTAATAAGTGTTGGTGGATTTTAGTTTATATGTCTTTTTTGAATTTCTTTTTCCTACTGGTTCTTTTCTGCTCGATTTTATAAAAGTGGCAGTCAGTGACAGATTGAAATAAAGTCCTTCACCCCATATTTTGTGGAGAAGGCAATGGCACCCCACTCCAGTACTCTTGCCTGGAAAATCCCATGGACGGAGGAGCCTGGCGGGCTGCAGTCCATGGGATTGCTGAGAGTCGGACATGACTAAGCGACTTCACTTCGACTTTTCTCTTTCATGCATTGGAGAAGGAAATGGCAACCCACTCCAGTGTTCTTGCCTGGAGAATCCCAGGGATGGAGGAGCCTGGTGGGCTGCCGTCTATGGGGTCGCACAGAGTCGGACACGAGTGAAGCGACTTAGCAGTAGCAGCCCCGTATTTTGAGAAGCACTGTTATAGTAGTATACTATATTCTTGAGAAGTCCTTTGTCAGTCTGCTGCTGGAACTTTCTAAGTAATCTCTTTTTCTTTCTGACATATATTGGGTTTTCTCTTTATCCTTAGGGTCCAGAATTTCACCACATGAAGTTTTAATGAGAACCTTCATCACTCATTGTGCTGGGCGCACCATGGGTCCTTCAAGCTGGAGACTCATTCATTCATTTATTCATATTTCTTCCCTCTCTTTTTCCTCTGTTCTCCATTTCTGGATTCCTCAGCAGGGGGATATTGGGCCTCCTGCTTCGTATGTTGGATCCTATATTCTGTTTCTATATTTTCAGTCCCTTTTCTTTTTTTCTACCTCATATAAGATCCTCTAATTTTTTTCTTCCAACTCTATCATTTATTTATGTAGACTGTCGCTTGTTTATGTAGACTATCATGTTTTTAACTTCAAAATCTTATGATTACCTCTTTTCTGTAATCTCTTATTTTTTCTGTATGCCGTGTCTTTTTTTTTTTTTTTCAGGGAACTGACTGGTTGTACTTTTATTCTTTTTAACTGAGTCTTTACTTCCTATGTTATATTGATGTTTTCTTTTTTCTATTGATTGAATTTGGCCTCTCTTCACATTGATAATTTTCATCAGAGATCCTGGTAGGGTGGTCCATTCCTATCTAATAATAGGATTAAAAAGCTGATGGGGGGGCTCTGTGTGTGAGTATGAATATAGGGGTTTGTCATTTGACAGATTTCGCTCCTGTGATGGGGTGGGAGGTAGCACACGGGGAAAAGCCAAATATCAGGATGTGACAGTCTTTCCTTTGGGACTGTTCAGATTACCTAGAGAAGGATCTCCTGATACCCTCCCCGGGGAAGGGTGGTGATGTGTGAGGGCTGTGTGCCTCTCTAGTTGCTGGTGTTCTGCGTGCTGTATGCGTGCTGAGTCACTTCAGTCGTGTCTGACTCTGTGACCCCATGGACTGTAGCCCGCCAGGCTCCTCTGTCCATGGGATTTCCCAGGCAAGAACACTGGAGTGGATTGCCATTTCCTTCTCCAGGGGATCTTCCCAACCCAGGCATCGAAGCTGCATCTCCTGTCTCTCTTGTGTTGGCAGGCGGGTTCTTTACCAGTAGAGCCGTCTGGTGTTCTGCGTATCTGGCGGGAAAGAAAGACTAGGGATCCCAGTGTTCCAATGGCCTGCAACTCTGTACTGCCCCTGCCCTTCTCCTTGGCAGTTTGGGTCAAATCTGGAGCATCTCCAAGGTTCTGGAAGGCAAACTGGAAATCTTTTTGCCTTTGCCGCCTCTGCAAACATTTTATTTCTTAAGGCTGTTTTTTTTTTTTAAGATTTTTTTTTTTGATATGGACTATTTTAAAACTTTTAATTGAATTTGTTGTAATATTGCTTCTGTTTTATGTTTTTGGCTTTTTGGCCACGAAGCATGTGGGATCTTAGTTTCCTGATCAGGTATTGAACCCACACCCCCCTGCATCGGGAGGCGAAGT
This sequence comes from Neotragus moschatus, assembly GCA_006410615.1. NCBI lineage: Eukaryota > Metazoa > Chordata > Mammalia > Artiodactyla > Bovidae > Neotragus > Neotragus moschatus. The sequence goes on along the minus strand of SJYA01003199.1, from coordinate 394,679 downwards.
CTTAACCACTGGACCACCATGGAAGTTGCTGCAAGTGTTTTAATTTGTGCCTTTCTCTGCCCTGCCACAGTGTTCATCACTCTTTCACAAGTTTTTCTTCTTAACATTTGCTGAAATCTCTCATTCACTGGTGGCTCTGCTCCCCATTCTCTTTGCTTGAGAGGGAAGGAGATGTGTCTGTGATCCATTGACAGCTTTTAACTAGAAGTCTACAGCCTGTGCTATTAGAGTTGTGCAATGTTAAACATTTACTCATATTCCGTTTCTTTTCATTAGCTTCAGCCCATTTTAGACTCCCTTGTGTGGTGCATGGGTTGATAGTCATGCCTTTCATATCTTCATCCTTCTTAGTGATGTTGAACAGAATAGGGCCAAGGGGAGAGCCCGTGGCATATTCCTAGAGACCTCCACACGAGTACACACACACCGTGTCTCTCTTGTTTACTCATACCTAGCCCTGGTATGAGAACTTAGCTGTTGCATAATAAACATTTGTTGAATGTAAGCATCCTATCAAAGAAAGAAATGAGAAATGACCCTGTGAGCTTTGTTCCTAGCAATCCATGCTGGTTGTCATGCTCACCATTGCCCTCTTGCTCATGAAATGTTATTATTTGTTTATTCCTTATAGGATTTTTCTAGGGACTGATATTCAGATCATGGGTCGTAGCTTTTGAAATATGCCTCTTTAGCTTTTCTGAAAAGAGCACCATTACCTTTTCTGGCTCCTCTCTCGGTCTCACAGATTCCAGTTCATTATCACACTAGTCCCAGAGATGCCTCCCACCCTGGATTTATTGGTGTGGGCTTGGCTCATCCATCCACAATAGCTAAAGACTGTCTTGCTCGTTCTCATCACCTTGTGTTTCAGCGGCTTCCTAAACATGTGTAGTCTATGTTTTCTAATTTGAAGATTATTGTCCTTGACAGACCTAAAGAAGTTAAGGAGTTATTTTTTCTTTTGAACATAGCCCTGAAGTATCCAGCCAGTCACTTCTTATTCTTCTTGGTCTGAGCACTGATTTTAAGAAAGAGGGATGCTAAGAAGACTGATCAGGTGCCTAAAATCTCCTAGTTGCCTGAATTTACCATCTGTTTTCTGTTGGCTCCAGTGAAAAGTTTCTTTTTTTTTCCCCCTTGGAAGTGGGACCTGTTCCATCTACCTTTAGAATACCTCCAGGACTAGCCATACCTGGTGGAATCAGGGGAACTGAGGAAGGCCCAGGGCCTGAGAGTGCCCAGGTGAGGTTACAATGAGAGTCAGGACTGTTGGATGGTGGCAGAAGGTGAGATCAGGGTGAGGCTGTGTGGTTCAGAAGGCCCTGCCTGCCTCCACCCTGGACCACGTCTTCAGCCTCATCTCAGACCATACCCTCCCCTGTTCATTATGTTCCAACTAGACAGGCCTTTCTGTTCCTCAAACCCACGAAGCCTGCTCCTGCTACTGGGCTCTTTGTGTTTGCCATGTCTCCACCTGCTAGCCGGCTTTCTGCCCAGGTCGATGCATTTACAGCTGCTTCTCTTCATTCCAATGTGAGCTCAGAAGCACCTGCCTCAGGGGCCTTCTCTGATCTCCTCATCCCCTCTCCTACCAAGGAAAACATTCCCTACATTTGTCATCTTTATGTCCCTGATTGTTACCAGGAAGTTTGTTTTTTATTTACTGGCTCAGGATGTCCTCCTCTGTCAAATGACTTGATTTGCTTTTCTACTTCTGGTTCACAAGGTGTCAGCCACAGCCTGACTCACTGAAGGAATGAAACCCATGTCTATTAATAATAAGTGAGTTTGAGAACAACTTGGCCAACTTTCCAGTTCTCCTGTGTGGAGATCCTTGATTCTTGCACAGACACTTGAGGATTCTCAGGCTACACTTTAGAGCAAGGGTGGGGTCAAACCCAGCCCACCGCCTGCTTTAATTTCCTTGTTTATTTTGTTTTTGGCTGTACTGGGTCTTGGCTGCTGCAAGGGCTTTTCTGTGGTTGTGTCTGGCAGGGGACACGGTCTAGTTGCAGTGCACAAGCTTCTCGTTGCAGTGGCCTCTCTTGCTGAGACGCACAGGCTCTAGGGCTCACAGGCTTCAGTATCTGCAGCACGTGGGCTCAGTAGTTGGGGCTCCCGGGCTCTAGAGCACCAGGCTCAATAGCTGTGGCGCAGGGACTTAGCTGCCCTGCAGCATGTGGGGTCCTCTCGGATCAGGAATCAAACCTGTGCCTCCTGAATCGGCAGGTGGATTCTTTCTCACTGAGCCGCCAGGGAAGCTCCTACAACCTGTTTTTAGAAATAAAGTTTTATTGGAACACAGCCATGCTCATTCCTTTCCTTAATATCTACGGCAGCTTTTACTCACGGCGGTAGCTGAGTAGTTGAGACAAATACCACATGGCCTGCAAAGCTGAGCCACTCTTACTATCTGGCCCTTGACAGAGAAGATCGCTAACTGCTGCTCCAAAGGGAAGGTTCCTGGGATTACGTCAGACCTTCCTCTCACGTGAATTGATGCCGCAATGGCAAGAGGCTTTGTTGCTTCCCAGCTCAGGGGCCTCTTTCATGCCAGTGTCTTTAGAGATGGGACTGAATCCTTCTGTTCATGAAATCGTTGGCCTTGGCAATCCACTTAATTCAGGTGGAAAACTACTTTGACCTGAATTATCTGGAGAGCAGCCATCAGTGTGTTTTTTCTAATTGTTAATTATCAGACTGACACATGGTATGAGCCGCCACTCTTTCTGTCTGCCTTTTTATCTAGAGGAAAGGTTTAGCAGTGCGCCTTGGTGGCATGAAAGATAGACTTCAACTGTAAGATTTTATTATTTTTATTATTTCCCTTTGCTTAGATCTCTATAAGAATCATGATGTTTCCAAGGCAACACATGGCTTGGGGAAATTGGAGAGAATACTCTCGATGCAAAGGGATAACATCACAGCTAACACAACAATGCTACCAGCACGCAAATGTCGGGCGTTCGGAGGGATCAAGTCATCTTGATTAGAATCTAGGCGGCATGAGTTTCAAAGAGGCATAACCACGCTTATGTTCTGTAAATTTGCAAACCCTCCTTACAGTGCAGTGGAGAAGGGAACCCTCTTAAAACAATGCTTGGGACTTGACTCTTGGATGATTGTCAGGGAGCATTTTATCACCTTGCCAGGATGAAGTAGATGCTTTTGAATCCCTTTTCTGTTGTATCCATCTAAATTTATTTTTCTTAGCCACTCAGAAAATTAGAAAGATTTTCAAATTGTCAGATAATTTCCCCTGAAATGACACTCATTTCTTTAAAAAATTCTTAAAATACTTTTTAGAAATGAACATGTTTACTGTAGAAAAAACATAACATACAGTTATTTAAAAATAAGAAAGCAAAATATCAAACTACTGCCCTGAGATAACCGGTGTTAGTATTTTATTATAAAGACTTACAGACTTTCTCTTGTGGTCTAAAACATAGATATATGGCAAAATACTATACACACTAGCCTGTAACCTGATTTCTTTTCAATGAATGGTATGTAATGAAGATTTTTACACTTTGTTAAGAGTCAGAATGCTGTGGGGTCAACATTACGTACTCTGTACCCTGACTGCCTTGTTTCAAATACTGACTTGATCAATTACTAGCTTGAAAGTGAAAGTGAACGTCGTGTCTGACTCTTTGCAACCCCATGGACTATACAGTTCATGGAATTCTCCAGGCCAGAATACTGGAGTGGGTAGCCTTTCCCTTCTCCAGGGGATCTTCCCAACCCAGGGATTGAAGCCAGGTCTCCCACATTGCAGGCAGATGCTTTGCCAGCTGAGCCACAAGGGAAGCCCATTAGTAATACTACCTTGGACAATTTTATAACCTCTCTGGTGCCTCAATTTCTTCATCTTTAAAATAGAATAATGATGGAATCTACTGCACAGAGTTGTGAGAATTAAATATGTTAATACAAAAAAGCTCATACTACAGTGCCCGGTGCATGAGAACCTCTCATTAAATGTAGCTATTATTATCTTTCCATGTCAGTCCATGTATTTCTACACTATAACCTTACTATCTGCATATTAATATTACATTAATATGTAACATACAATTACATAATATAATATAATTAATTACATAATATAATATATAGTTATATGATATTATTAATATATTACAAAATTACACTGGAAGGTGGGCACTCTTTTCTGCTTTTCCTTGGGTTTTGTGGTTGTGTGTATGAGCTTTAATACTAAGCATGAATTATTACTGTGTTTTTATATACCATGGGGTTGGAGTTGTACAGCGCATCTGAGCAGAGAGCACTGAGGATCTGTTAGCCCTTTTGCGGGATGAGATCTTGACAATATTAGTGGAAGGAGAGAAGATGGAAGACTTTTTAGTTATGGTGTCCAGTGGATGAGAGCTGATGCAAAGACTGGGCTTCCCCGGTGGCTCAGTGGTAAAGAATCTGCCTGCAGTGCAGGAGATGTGGGTTCGGTCTCTGGGTCAGGGAGACCCCCTGGAGGAGGGCATGGCAACCCACTCCAGCACTCGTGCTTGGAGGGTCCCTTGGACAGAGGAGCCTGGCAGGCTATAGTCCATGGGGTCACAGAGTCGGACACGACTGAAGCGACAGCCGCACGCACACACTGCAAAGGCTACACGTGAACTTTATGGTCTCTAGTCTTAGATCCACTACTTTCTGAGCATCATAAGCAAGCTACTTAACTCTCTAAACCTTAATTTCCACACCTTTGAAACTAAAATTCTTTCGGCATCTACACTCGTGTTTTTAGAAGTGCTAGATAAGATCGTTGATGTGGAGAGCTTAGTACTTGCTTCATACCTGGCAACCTCCTAGCAAATATTAGATACAACTATTAGAAATGAGGAGCCTCCAGCAAATATGACATATATTCAGAGATGCTTATTTTATCCATACACTCACACATGTGAGTACAATCACAGTTTATCTCTGGATAGTCATTCGGTAAATTATAAATTCATATTTCTACTTCCTTATGTTTCTATTGTTAGGCTATTGGGTCGCACATTCACACCTACTTGCTTTGTGATTCTGGGTTTGGGGCTGGGTCTGCAAAGCTCTATCTCCTTTGCAAGCTGGATGCGTTTTCGGCTTCCCCAGTAGGCAGTGCTAGATGGAGACTGGAAGGCTAGAGCAGGGAAAGGAGATGTACTTCTTCCTATTTGATTTCAGTTTCTGAAAGGCTACCCACCTCAGTATTCTGGCCTGGAGAATTCCATGGGCTGAATAGTCCATGGGGTCGCAAAGAGTCGGACACGACTGAGCAACTTTCACTTTCTGCCAGCATCACCTGACTTTCCTAGGCAGTGGCAGCTGATTGCAATATGGCAGCTGACTCTGGTTTTCTTTTTTTTCTCACTCTTAAAACTAACCTCATTGTCCCTTCTTGGAGATCCCAGCCCTGGCTCTTTGGCATGCCTTCCTTGGAGGCCTGGGTCCCATCTCTGTAGGGCTCTCTTCAGTGTTTCTAGGTCTTAGCAGCCCCAAACTCTTCATTCATTCCTCCAGCCATGGTAGCAATAGCTACTTCCTGCATGCAGGAACCTCTATATTCCCTCTTCACGTTTTTAGTTCTCTAGTTCCTGGTTCACAAAACATATATAACACTGCTTAAGGCTAAGGTACAAGGGGCTTCCCAGGTGGCTCAGTAGGAAAGACTCTGCTTGCCAATTCAGGAGACGCAAGATTCGTGGGTTTAATCCCTGAGTCAGGAAGATGCCCACTCCAATACTCTTGCCTGGAAATTCCATGGACAGAGGAGCCTGGGGAACTACAGTCCATGGGACTGCAGAGAGTCAGACTTGACTGAATACACAGCTGTACACAAGGTGCACACTGTAGTATTTGATATATATATATATATAGTACATATATATAGTGAGTTGATTACCACAATATATTGTGAACAATTACACTACATTGTCTGTGCTAAAATTGCTGATGTGGGTTCTGCTTTCTGAGAAGACCCTGTCCTACCCTGTCCAACACTGCATACAACCCCATTTTCTCTGAAGTCATTTGACAAATGAAGGTGTCAGCGTCTCTCTGGATGAAGGATGCTGGGATTCTGGTCTTTACCCAGATGCCCTGTGCAGACTCTGCAGAAGCACCTCGTGGGGAGGGCCACCTGGGCCCTGCCCGCTACTGTGGGCAGGGTTGTCCCTCCTTCCCCACAGTGGGGGTGGTGGTGGGAGGGCTAAGGCTTCAACGTGGCTACATTGGGGAACTAGACGAATCCTTGAAAACAGGCCTAGAGGAGAAAGAAGAGGAAAGGAAAGTCTGGTAGAGGAAAGAGGGTGGAGAAGTGTCATGAGGGCTGACAGAGGCTGGGGGAGGGGGGCGAGTAGGGAAACAGGAGACCATTAGTCCCTAGGAGGACGGGTCAGCCTTTCATTTATTTATACACAGTGAAAACGGTCTGCACAATAGCTTGGTCAACACCACTTTCCTGCTTCATTGGTTTCCAAAAGGACTCGCTGCGCCCCTGCTGAGAGATTCTTTCCTGGAGCCTGTTTCAGGTCACTCACCCTAACCCCCTCCTCAATGCAGAGTTCAGATTGTCTCCCTATCTCTCTGTCTGTCTCTCATTCTTGCACACGCACACACATGCAGACAGGCACGCACACTTTGTCTTAGGGAGTCCTGGAAATACCCCGGCCTCAGAGGGGACACCCCTCCCCATCCCCCTGCCCAGCAGTGGTCCTGCCCAGAGCCCATCTAACCAGTGGGGCTTCAAGAGAGCAGTGGCCGAGGCTGCTGGCATCCTCTGCCCGTTAGCTGTCCGGGTCCGTCTGTGACCAGGATGCCTTTATTGAGTTCAGACTGCTGATCAGGAAAAGGCTCTAGTCGGCTTGGAAATTAATTCTTGGCTAAAAAAATGAAATATATCCTTTACTTCTTAGGAGAAGATTCAATAGGAGGAACAAAAGCACCTAGGGCCTTCACTAAGATGAAATAAAAACCCAAAAGTTTATTTTGAAATGATTTCAGTGTTACAGAAAAGTTGCAAAGATAGTACAAAGAGATGTCATCTCCTCCTCTCCTGGATTTCCCCCTTGTTAACATCTTACATCACCTTGCTACTTTCATCAAAACCAAGGTATAGGCAATGGTACATCACTGTTGCTAATGAAGCTTCAGTCTTTATGCAGATTTTGCTAGTTTTTCCATCCACATTCTTTTTCTGTTGCAGAATCCCATTCAGGATGTCATATTGCGTTTAGTTGTTGTTCCTCTTTAGCCTCCTCTGGTCTGTGACAGTTTCTCAGTCTTGCCCCTCCTTTGTTTTGATGACCTTGACAGTTTTGAGGAGTCCTGGTGTTTAATAGGATGTTCCCCAGTTTGGGTTTGTCTGATATTTTTCCCACGGTGAGACTAGGGTTCGGGGTTTTGGGGAGAAAGACACTAAGGTACCCTCCCTCCTCCAATTCCCTCATCCTCATGGCCTTTCTCCTCACTCCTTTCCCCTATCCCAGCCCCTGGCAACTATTGATCATTTTTTTCTTTGCCTCTCTTTTGCCTTTTTCAGAATGTCATATAAATTGAATCATATAGTATATAGCTTTTCTTTTTTCTCAGTTTAAGAAGCAGCACCGTAGAGCTATATAATTGACATACAATGTACTGTACATACTGAAAACATACAATCTGATAAGTTTTGACATATAGACACATATACTGGCTATATCATCAATACACACTCCAGATGGGGCACATAGCCAACCCCCTAAAAGTGTCCTCATGCTCTTTGTGATCTTTCTCTTCCTTCTCTGATCCTAATGTATTTATATACACAGGCTCCCAACGTCTCGCTTATTTGCTTGTACAACAACATTTGTATCTTACTGTCCTGAGGTGAGGTGGCCCAGCAGTTGGCAGCATGGTCTCTGGGGTTGAATACCTGGGTTCATATTTTAGCCTTAGGGTCCTACTTAAGCTCTCCATGCCTCATCTTTCTTATCTGTAAGATTGGGGAGGTGATAGTACCTGCTACATAGGCTTGTTGTGAGGATTAGCTGGATTTATCCACAAAACACACTTAAAAAAGAAATTTTTATACAGAGAGCACTTAATAAATGTCAGCTTTCATCATCAGCATCATTATTGTTGAGAGGCCTTGAAAGGCGGAAAGTACAGCTCTTACCTTGCTTATGTGACCATGGAGCCCAGCATAGTGGTAGGCATATGGAAGGGGCTTGGATATTCGCTGGATTTTTGACCCAGTAACCACCTCAGTGAGTAAAGAGTTCTCCTGCTTAACATAATACATGCTTGCTTGGATCTGTTGTTAGACCAAACAAAACCAAAACAAACCAGACTCCCCAACCGAAAAGCTGAGACACTTTTGTCTGGGTAAATATAGCCATGACATGTCTATTTCCATGGTTTAGAATATCACCAGTGGAAATCTACAGTGGAAAATTGAGTACAAGGCTTTCATCACATGATTAGTTTTGCTTGTATTTGGATATGCCCCTGGCTTAGGAGCCGGGCAGCTGACCCCACACAGGGAGGAGCCTGTTCGTAATGCAGTTAGCACAGAAGGCAAGCATTTAGTGAGCATCTACTTCAGTGGTGTGCTACAGCGGGCTTCTTTGGTCAATGTTCAGGAGTTTTACAAGCTAGTTATTAAATGCAACCATTGTAAAAAAAAAAAATTATGTAGACTTTGTTGTTGTTGTTTAGTTGCTGCAACTAAAGACCAACTCTTTTGTGACCCCAGGGACTGTAACCTGCCAGACTCCTCTGCCCATGGGATTTCCCAGGCAAGAACACTGAAGTGGGTTACCATTTTTTTCTCCAGGGCATCTTCCCATCCCAGGGATAGAACCTGTGTCTCCTGCATTCACAGGTAGATTCTTTACCACTGAGCTACCAGGGAAGCCCGATATTATATAGACTTTACAGCTTAGACTTACAGCTAAATCAGTTCAGTTGCTCAGTCATGTCTGACTCTTTGCAAACCCATGAACTGCAGCAAGCCAGACTTTCCTGTCACCAACTCCTGGAGCTTGCTCAAACTCATGTCCATCGAGTCGGTAATGCCATCCAACCATCTCATTCCCTATCATCCCCTTCCCCTCCTGCCTTTAGTCTTTCCCATCATCAGGTCTTTTCCAATGAGTCAGTTCTTTGCATCAGGTGGCCATAGTATTGGAGCTTCAGCTGCATCAGTCCTTCCAATGAATATTCAGGACTGATTTCCTTTAGAATGGACTTTATTTATTTACAGCTAAATAAATTATGTTAAAATCAAAGGTAACAAACACTCAATTGTACTCACACTGAGCATAAATACTCAACTAATTATTTTACTATCTATGCTCTTGAGGTTATTTACATTGATTGTATATGTACAGTGAAAAGACTATATAATGGTGCACAGATCTTCCCATCCATGTTCAGTGATGTCATGTTGGTAGCTTAAAAGTAGCCATGGTAGGAGTCTTTTACACCACATGTATTGGCAAGCACTTCAAGTTGGGGCTTTTTATTCCCAGAGAGTTTATTGTTAATCATTTACCAGCCCACCACTAATATTGCTTACCAGGCATGACAGTTGCATGATTTTGGTTGCAAGAAGCAGGGGTTAGTTCAACTAAGGTTAGTTCAACTAAGGTGAAGAAGAGTTTATGCTAAGAGTACTTACTATGAGAAAAGGGAGATAGCGTATCATGAAGATTCAAGAACAGGCTCTATCCCAAGGCTTTGTGGAGCTGGGGTCTTAGAGGTAGGGTTCTGGATCCAAGGCCATGCTGGTGATCCCAGAACATGGCCTTGGGCTCTGAGCCCTGGTTCATGCTGTTCTCCTGATACCTGCTTCTTTCTATCATGGTTTCAGCTGGCTTCCCCCCTGTCCCCCCAGCAACCCTGGCCCTATGTTATCTATCACTTCTGTTTCTTATAATTTCTCATATCTTTGGCTTGTTTTGACTTACCATAGCCATTCCCACTTTTCATTATTTGTTCCCTTTGAAGACTGTGCTATTCTCTTTTCTTTTGTTGCTTTAATTTCTAAGCAAGGAAATCTGATTGGTCCAGTTCATTTGTTTCATGCAAAGTGGGGTCAGTCGGTAGTTGGTCTATAGTTTACCTGACTTATGGTCAAACAGTTGTATTTGACCACCACTGGCCAGACTGGAAGGTGGGGTCACGTAGTTCAAATTTTGACCTACTACACGAGGGATAAAAAGATGAATTGGCTAAAGCGAAATAAGCCAGACAGAGAAAGACAAATACTGTATGACATCACTTATATGTGGAATCTTAAAAAAAAAAATCAAACTTATAGATACAGAGAATAGAAAACTGGATGCCAGGGGGTAGATGGTGAGAGAAATAAAGGGGTACAAACTTTCAGCTACAAGATGAGTTAGATCTGAGGATCTAATGTGTTGATATAATGTGGTGATTATAGTTGGTAACACTGTATTTAGTGTAATTGAAATTTGCTAAGAGCCCCACTTCTTGATTCCTTTGTCCCTTCTCCAAAGAACCCATTTGAAAATTACTATTGTCTCAGATCAAGGGTTGGCAAACTTTGCCAGTAATGAGCCAGAATGTAAATACTTGGTGCTTTCCAGTTCATATGGTCTCCACTGCATCTACTCAGCTCTGCTGTCAGAGCCCCAAAGCAGCTATAAACAATACAAAAACAGCCTGGTTGGGCGCCTATCAAACTCTATGGACACTTCGAATTTTTACATCATGACGTATTATTCTTCTGTTTAAAATGTAAAAATTATTCTTAGCTCATGAGCTGTGCAAAAAAGGCAATGCGCTGAATTTAGCCCGCAGACTATAGTTAGCCAACCCCTTTCTTAGGTAACAACATCGGGTGTGTGGAAGTTTTTTTAAGATTTAAAATCCCCAGAACCCGAGGATTGGAGAGGACCACGGAGGAAACTATGGGCTTGCCTGATGGCTTAGTGGTAAAGAGTCCACCTGCCAATACAGGAGGTGCAAGAGACGTGGGTTCGATCCCTGGGCCAGGAAGATCCCCTGGAGGAGGAAATGGCAACCACTCCAGTATCCTTGCCTAGAAAATCCCATGGACAGAGGAGCCATGGGATCGCAAAGAGTCTGACACGACTGAGTGACTGAACACGCACCCACGCACAGAGATGAATAGGCCTTCATCCCCACCACCATATCCACTTGCCGTCAGTGCCTCAGTAAGTCGTCATCCAGTGCCTTCTTGAACTCCTGCAACTGCAGGGAGCCCTGCCCCCTGGGCTAGCTCATTCTGCCTCCCAGACAGCACTGATTACTAGAATTCTTCCCCATGCAGAGCGGCACCTGTCTCCAGTGAGAGCGTCTACAGGATGCAGTTGGAACTGTGAAGCACAATATTAACACATCAGGTTAATTTCATGCTCTACTTGTCTTGGGCTGATATTAACGAAAATTAAATTTTGCGCTAATCAGCCTTAGTGTTCAGCATGCACGACGCAAATTTGTGATTTCTGGCAAGGGTGGTTAAATCATATTTATGCTATTTGTGTGGTGCCTGAATAACAGGGGAATGCTATTATCAACAATTAAACTCCTAGGTTGACAGATGTCACCATGAGCAGACACAGCCCGGTCTCCACAGCAAGTGGAGATTCTTCTTAGCAAGTCGCAGGCAGGAAGGACGCAAACCAGGGGACCGAACTTAATTTTCAATTTCCTCCTTTCCTTTGGATGGGCGGTGGCATGTTTGACCAGTACAAATGGCTTTACTCTGTGCCCTGCTTTTTCTCCTTTTCCTCCTTTTTTTTTTTTTTTTTTTTGCTTCGAAAAGTACATTTTAAGAGACAAACAAGACGGAATATTCTTTTTTTCTTCTCTGGGTACCACAGATAGAGGTCTTTTGAGCACCTGAAAAGTACTCTTGTTAGTTGCAGCCGGCTTATTGGGTGAGAGCAGTTGAGAGCTTAGGGGGTGGTCCTGTGTTGATCTGCTGGACTGGAGACAGGAGGAGCGGATGAGTGAAACTGGTCGAGTGTCTTCCCTCTGTGGTGGAGAGATGCTTGCCCAGCCCATTGCCAGGGCATCTGGCATTTGAGCTGTGTCTTTGCCTTTTAGTACACTGTCCAAGGTACGTCATAGCTTTCCATCCAAGAAGCAATCGTCTTGGTAAGGCCATACTGGTTGTGAAAAGAATGAAAGGTTTTAATATTGGTTGATTAGAAAGCCAGTGTCCTGAGGCCCTGGAGGTCCCTCCCATTTTCTTCTCCCCCACCACTTACTGCCTTGGCCACCTGCCCTTTCACCCCCAGACCTCAGGTTCTCTACCATTCAGCAACCACAGGGACCATGCCTGGCACAGAGGTGCCACCAGGGCTGTTCTGTTGGATCTGCTTTGAAATACCAGCACCTTCCAGTCTTATGTGACGTGCTATTCCCAAAGCCCTAGCTGTAACCTCACCCTTCCTCTCCCACCTGGGAAGGCATATCCGAATGCCTGTGACAAATACTACATATTTCGTGTTTGTATATGGAGACCTCTACCATTCACTCCTTTACTAGTAGTAGCAAGTAATAATGTGAACAGACATATTTATAGTGTTCGAGACATTTAACATGAGTTAATTCATCCCAGCAGCCCCATGGGGCACATGTTATTGTTTTCCCCATTTTACAGTTGGGGGAATTAAGGCATGGAGAGGTTATATAATTTATGTAATTAGCCTAAATTTACAGTGCCTATGAGTAGGTATTAAGCGGAAGTGGTCAGAGACAGCCTCTCAGGGACTTCACAAGCTCACACGGAGCACGGAGAACAGTGCGACATGGGTCTGTAAACCAGGCATGGAGACCTGGAAGGACCTGTATCCAGGAGACCTGGAGCAGACATTCATGTGAACAGACCGCCAGAGACCATAAGGGCCTGGGGACATCCCAAGGGGAACAGTGGGACTGATGGTGATTGAGACCAGACACTTCTTTCCCCCGTGTCTTGAGGCCCTCCAACAAAACACAGTAAAATGAAAGAAATGAAGAACATAAAGGAGAAGAGAAACTCCAGAGGGAATAAAATGTCCCCAACATTAGATTTTTGCCTCTCTGGTGTGGAAGAACACAGGTTATATTTCTTGTAACCATTTCTACTGAATCTCCCCATCTGTGCAGGGTCTGGGAGGGAAAAACCCAGCTTACCCAGAAGTGAGCCCCAGAGTCTCTGCTCTCAGATGCCTGACCTGTCCTACCCCTGGGGCCTGGCCTGGGTCATGGATCGGGGTGGGTAGACAGGGCACAGACCCGCTTCTCAGAGAGCTCCCCACCCCTGCGCTTCCTGCTTTCCTTTTCTGTTCTTATCACAACAGTGTGTGGAATGATCCCGCCTGCAGAGTGGTAAGGAGTACCTCGGACTGGTCCCATTTTCTTCCAGATCTGTCATTGACAGCATAAACTTGACCACCTGGCTTCTGTAGGACTCAGACATCTGATACTCAGAAGCCCAGATCTTGTAACTTGAGAGCCTTGAAGGCTTTGAGACTCTGAACACTATGGTTCTGGCTCTATGGCTCCTCTTTGGCCTGCTGTCATCACCCAGTCAGGAGGCAACAGGTGTCTTGTGGTCCAGTTTAGCTGCTCCTAGGGAGTGATCAGAAACCCTGGGGGAGATACATCAGTTAATATCCACATGCTCACTTACTTGCCATTCCAAGGCTCAGTGATGCTTAAAAATCTTAACTTATTGATACTTTATCTTTAGTAAATTTCCTAATAAAATAGCTAATATATTTCAAGAACAAAAGCCCAGTGCTGCATTATCACAACTGTTATGTACGCAGACTGACTGGAGAAAGCTAACACAGAAGCAGGCATAGAGCAGGAAGTTTTGGTCTCTGTCTTCCTGGCTGCAGGGCCCAGCTCTTGAGCTCCAACCCCCAAGAGTAAAACAAGCTTCATCTTGTGCCCCAACTCTGATCAATGACTGGGACTGGCTGCTTGGTGTGCAGAAGGCTGCTGAGGCTCCCTGTTCTCAGGTAGGAAGAAATGAAGTGATTGGATGATAATGCTTGACATCAGTCCTAGAATTGAGAGAAAGGCAACACTCCTGCTAGGTTCTTGCAGACCATGTTGAAATTCAGCATCTCTGATAAATGTGTTGAAGCCCCTCCGGTTAGGTAAAGCATGGCCTGGTTTCCCCTTTATTTCAAAGCCTCGGATTACAGAGTCACCTGAGCCGTTAGCATCCCAAAGCAGCCAAGCATGGCAGGGTAGGACTCGCTTTGGAGTTCATGTCTCTAAGTCTCCAGAGATTTTTATTTATTAATTTTGCTTTGTTTTTTAACTACCAGAAGTAAACTTTCTATCGTCACCCGGTAGAAGGTGTAGCCCTGTGGATAAAGCTGGCAAGTGTCTCTTTAGGCTCTAAGCCAAAAGGGGGAAGCAGAGAGCAGAGAAGAGCCCGCCTGGCTGGGTAGTTCCAGAACCAGGTAAACTCTTCCAGGCTTCTTCCGCTCCCTGGTTAAGTGTGAATCCCGTGGACTCACACTGACTGGTAAGACAAGTCATGCACACAAGTGGTGTGCTTCAAGAGCAGAGTATGAAAGGCCAGAGGGTAGGGGGCTTTCTGGGGTTCAGGTAGAGAAAAGCTGTTGCTGGACGCCAAGCGGCTCTGAGAATAGGAAAGAAGAGAAAGAATGAGAAAGAAAAAGAGCAATAGTTACCATTTACCCACTCCTTATAGATCTTCCCAACCCAGGGGTCGAACCTGAGTCTCCTGCATTGCAGGCAGATTCTTTACTGTCTGAGTCGCCAGGGAAGCCCCCTATAGAGGGCCAGGCCCCCGTGTATTCTTTTCATGCTATCAAAGACAGCTTGAGGTAGGCAAACCCCTCCTCATAGATGAGGAACCAGGGGCCCAGAGTGGTTAAGTGACTTGCCCAAGATCACATGAGTGAGGAGAGGCTGAACTAAAATTTGGACTCTTGTCTGCCCAGGCCTCCATGTTACGGCGCCCTTTCAGGAAAAGAGGCAAGAAAGCGTATCTGGCATTATGATATCCTGGGGAAGTGCTGTGGTCCCAAGAGAAGGCAAAGGGCCTTCTTGGCACAACTTCCTCTTTCTTGATGGCTGTGAATGCCCCACCATATTTAGCCAATTCATTGGCTCATGGGTTCATGTCCCTGGCTCATCCCAGGCAGGGCCAGGGTGAGGAGCTGGACCACTTTGAGACTATCTATGAATAGTGCTATGGAGATGGTGTTCTCATGGAGTCTACTCAGGGGAACCCTCCAGCTAGGTGAGTTGAGGGAGCAGAGTGCTAGCTTGCAGGCAGGCCCAAGAAAGCACTCAGCTTCTAGCCAGCCATCTCTTCAGTTCAGTTCAGTCACTCAGTCGTGTCTGACTCTTTGTGACCCCATGAACCTCAGCACACCAGGCCTCCATGTCCATCACCAACTCCTGGAGTCCACTCAAACCCATGTCTATTGAGTCGATAATACCATCCAACCATCTCATCCTCTGTCGTCTCCTTTTCCTTCTGCCCTCAGTCTTTCCCAGCATCAGGGTCTTTTCAAATGAGTCAACACTCCACTTCAGTTGGCCAAAATATTGGAGTTTCAGCTTCAACGTCAGTCCTTCCAATGAACACTCAGGACTGATCTCCTTTAGGATGGACTGTTTGGATCTCCTTGCAGTCCAAGGGACTCTCAAGAGTCTTCTCCAACACCACAGTTCAAAAGCATCAATTCTTTGGCCCTCAGCTTTCTTCACAGTCCAACTCTCACATCCATACATGACCACTGGAAAAACCATAGCCTTGACTAGATGGACCTTTGTTGGCAAAGTAATGTCTCTGCTTTTGAATATGCTGTCTAGGTTGGTCATAACTTTCCTTCTAAGGAGCAAGCGTCTTTTAATTTCATGGCTACAATCACCATCTGCAGTGATTTTGGAGCCCAGAAAAATAGTCAGCCACTGTTTCCACTGTTTGCCCATCTATTTGCCATGAAGTAATGGGACCAGATGCCATGATCTTAGTTTTCTGAATGTTGAGCTTTAAGCCAACTTTTTCACTCTCCTCTTTCACTTTCATCAAGAGGCTCTTTAGTTCCT
Organism: Neotragus moschatus; assembly: GCA_006410615.1. Taxonomy (NCBI): domain Eukaryota; kingdom Metazoa; phylum Chordata; class Mammalia; order Artiodactyla; family Bovidae; genus Neotragus; species Neotragus moschatus. The sequence continues at coordinate 378,608 of SJYA01003199.1, read as the reverse complement.
CTTCACTTTCTCCCATAAGGGTGGTGTCATCTGCGTATCTGAGGTTATTGATATTTCTCCTGGCAATCTTGATTCCAGCTTGTGCTTCTTCCAGCCCAGTGTTTCTCCTGATGTACTCTGCATAGAAGTTAAATAAGCAGGGTGACAATATACAGCCTTGATGTACTCCTTTTCCTATTTGGAACCAGTCTTCCCTAATGGAGGCTCTTATTTGCTCTCTGGTATCCTTCATCCTATGTATCCGTTTATTCTATGCTCAATGACTTAAATCATGCATCTGCTAACTGTAGGCCAGAATCATGGCAAAGCACAGCCTCAGGAAAGGACAGGGAGAATGATTGCAGAAAGCTGTGTGGAACTTTCAAAGCTCATCATGAAAGTCGTTGAATTTAACCATGCCACGTGCCTGCCTTCTCTTGCAGTGTGTCTCCCCGACCCAAAGTAGGATAGCTGCCCTTCTGTCTGCCAACAGAGCCATATGGCTGAATCCCAACTGAGGCCCAAGTTGTGAGCCAACTTCAGTTCTTAATTCAATCACTTTTTCGGTTGCTGCTTTTTTTTTTTTTTAACTTTTTTTCTTCCTGATCACAAATATAATAAATGTTTATTTTTAAGAAAATGCATTAAAGTCTAAAGAAGAAAACAAGTCTCTCCCATCTCTCCTCCTTTCTTGAATCATTTCTCGTGACTGTGCTTACTACTATCTAACAGCCTGTGTCTTCGCCTTATGTGATTATTGTCTGTCTCCCCCTCCAGAAAAGAAGCTCACCAAGAGGAGGGACTTTCACATTTTGTCCGCTGCTTGTTTCTTAGTGCCTGGAACACTGCCTGGCACCTTTGTAGAATGAGTGACTTAATTCATAATGCCATGAACTCAGATCTGATTTTATTTAACATTGTAGAGGGAGCATTTTTCACTGTCAGTAATATTTTTCAAAAGCATCACTTTATGTGACTGGGTAATGATTTCCATATGGACACATAAGCATGTGTTGACTATTGCTGTGGATTTGGACACTGAAGGATTACACAGGTTCAAGGGATTCTCCATTTATCAAGCGGTGACAGGGCCAGGTTCTGCTTGGTGGCGTGGCTTCTTGGTTCCTTGTTCCTGGTTGGATGAGCAGATGTGAAGGTCTGGTGTCTTGTGGAGGATTCCTGTCACTGCCCTCTTTAGTCGGGCATAGCACAGCGGCACCTCTCTTCAGACTCCTGAGTGAGCAGCTGACTGGGCTCCATGTCCCAAGGGAAGGTACCCTAGGGTAAGCCAAATGAACAGCTGTTCTCATGATAGCTGCCCACGTGGCCTCCAGCTTGGAACCTTACCTGTGTTCATATCCTCCGTAAGATGCTAGTTACACCTCCCAAGGGTTTTCTGGGAGCAAATAAGAAAGCTGTATGTGGAAACATTTTTCAAATGACTCAGAAACCTATCACCTCCGTTCTTTTTCATCTCAACTTCTTATTCCAGAACAGTCCTTTCCAAGGGCAAATAATTAAGTGCTCAAGTGGGAAATGCTGTAGATTGGTGCCAGGTTCAATATAAAAAGTGCCCTTGAGCTTATTTGGTGAGACGTGACCCAAGAGGAGCACAGGAACTTGATTCCCCATGGAGTCTCCCACCTTTGAACCTTTATTCTGGCTGATCCCTCCATCTGGACTGCCCTTCCCTCCATGTCGGCCTTGAAAGATCCTTGCCTTCAGGACCAAGCTTGCAAGAAACCTTTTTGGAACTCTTGTCAAGTGGGAATGAAGCTTCTTCCTGGGCACTGCATATGACTGTGGCCTTCACCATGGATAGCTTTTCTTCTGGGCTCTTTTGGCCTTTGAGCCATGCAGCTTTGGAGTCTGTGTTTGCAATGTGTCCTCAGCCCTGGCTGCATGCTGGACGCACCTGGCTGTGGGGAAACCAGTGTCAGGATCGTTTACAAGCTCTCCAGGGGACACACACGCGTGGCCAGGGGTGGGCGCCATGGGGGAGACTTCCCTCCACCCTCAGAGGGAAGGTGTCTTACAGTCTGTTCCTGCAACCCACAGCCCCCAGGGAGGTGAGTTTCCACTAAGTGGCCTTCCTTCATGAGAAGCATAACTGAATGGTTTTTCTCAGTCCCAGGGGCACAGCTGACTTGGCTTGAGGCCATTCTGCTCACTGTGACTTTCTGTGATCCCAGCAGAGAAGGAGCTGAAGTCCAGCCCCGGCCCCCCCAGCAGGGCCTCCACTGTGGTCACCATGGTATATCCTTTGAACAGATGCTGGGCTATGTGGCATTAACTCTGGCCAGGGTGGAAGCTTGGACAACAGATGGCTTCTAACTTTAAGCCCGAGACCTTGGAGGTCCCCTCCTCCATCAAGGACAAAGATGGGACCTGTAGCCAGTGGTGCTGTCCTTCCTTGCACCCAAGACCAGACCTTCTAGTGGTGTATTCAGGACCTCAGAACAAGGCTCTCTGGAGTCCCATCTCCCTTGCCCACCTCTCTCAGGCAGATGGCCCTGGAAAGACCCTGTGCGTACACCTTTCCCCTCACACCCCACTCATGAACTCTGCCTTCTCCCAGCCTCCATCATTCCCTGCTCCTTGACTGGGATATTCTTCTCACTGCTCTCTGAACCAAACCCAACCACCTCCCAGGTCTTCCACCATCTCTTTCATAGGCTTAGAAGTTGTGAGCCAGATCTCAAGGGAAATGTCTCTGGGGCACAGGTGAATTTAAGGCCAGACTTCCTGGTCAGGATTCTGCACTTTGGCATTTGACCTACCTGGGATTGGGCTTCCCTGGTGGCTCAGATGGTAAAGAATCTGCGTACAATGCAGGAGACCCAAGTTCAAACCCTGGGTCAGGAAGATCCCCTGGGAAAGGGAATGGCTACCCACTCTAGTATTCTTACCTAGAGAATTCCATGGATCGAGGAGCCTGGCGGGTTATAGTCATTGCAAAGAGTCGGACACAATGACTGACGCTTATGCGTGTCTACATCTAAGTGGCTTTAGTCGTGTCCGACTGTTTGCGACCCTATGGACTGTAGCCTGCCAGGCTCCTCTGTCCGTGGAATTCTCCAGGCAAGAATACTGGAGTGGGTTGCCATGCCCTCCTCCAGGGACTATTCCTGACCCAGGGATCGAAACTGCATCTCCTGCGACTCCTTCATCACAGGTGCGTTCTTTACTGCTGAGCCACCCAGCAAGCCTAATACTTATACCTGGGATCTAAATCCAGTTCTTCCTCTCTCTGGCTGAGTGACCTTGGGCGGGAACTTCTTTTGTTCCAGCCCCCATTTCTTCTATAAAATGTAGGTACTGGCTGACTCCTGGACTGTGGAGAGAATGAAGAGATGTCAAAAGTAGATAGTGTCTTGGGGCCATAGCCAGCCCTTAGCAAATGAAGTTCATTTGAATGTCTTCTTGAAGAGCCAAGTCTTCAGCTCACTGGTGCTTCAGAGTGTCTATGTGCTCAGGACCCCATTTGCTTAGGACTTCCAAAGATGCTGGGATGTCACTGATGCCCTAACTTTGCTGGCATCATTCCATGGAGAGCATGTGGGGATTATGGTGTGATGCTTGCCCATTTCAGGGAAACTGGGGACGGAGACATGTGAGTTTAGAAGTCACGCAGGCCTGGCATCCTACCCTGTGCTGGTGTCTACCCTGTAGGTGTTGGCTGGATGTGTGAGCTCTGTCCCGTTTTCTACAGTGGGAGAGTAGTACCTATAGATGTTGGTGCGGACACTAAATGCTGTCACACCTTAGAGAGCAGAAGCCTGGCCTGATCCTGGAAGGACACTGCCTGGGTTCAAATTCCAGCTCTTTCAGTTACTATCATTTTAAGCAAGTTAACCACCTTTTGGTTTGAGTTACTCTAATGGAAAAGTAAGGCTATGTTAGTAGCTATCTCATAGTGTTGATAAATATGTTTTCATATGTAAAATACTCAAAATATAGTTTGGTGACAGGTAAATACTTAATAAATAATAAGTATTTTATTTTAAAAATAGATCTTGAAACACCTGCTTCAAGATGGTAAGACCATCTGGTTCTGTACCTGGCATATATCACACTGCTCAATAATGAACTTCCCTTCATTCCCTTCCTGACTCTGAGAGGGGTTATGGTGGCTGCCATTCCACCAGAGTTAGGGATTCTGATTGCCCAGAGTCTGAGAACCATATGGAAACATCCTAATTTGGGGATAGTCATACCCTGTGTATTATTCAGTTCTCTGTGCTGTGCTTAATCGCTCTGTTGTGTCTAACTCTTTGCAACCCCATGGAGTATAGTTCGCCAGGCTCCTCTGTCCATGGGGTTCTCCAGGCCAGAATACTGGAGTCGGTTGCCATGCTCTCCCCCAGGGGCTCTTCCCAACCCAGGGACTGAACCCAAGTATCCTGCATTGCAGGTAGAGTCTTTACTGTCTGAGCCACCAGGGAAGCCCATTATTCAGTTCAGTTCCATGCCAAGTGACACTCTCATCAGTGATGTGAACTTGACTGAGATGTGATCCCTGCCTTGGGCTCATAGCTTAGCATGGATTCATCCATTTGTACTTTTGTCACTCACACCTTTGTTTAGACCTCACCAGAAGCCTGAGATAATCGTGCACACGTCTACAGGGCACAACAGGTGTCCTGATCGAAGCTGTGGAGGCACAGGGGAAGGGGCAGAGGAGCTTTCCTTTGAGGTGACATTTGAGCTGAGGCTTGACATCTGAACTGAAGATAGACTGGGCCTAGGCAAGGGAGTAACAGCCAAGGTGGAAAGGACACACGAAAAGCAGCAAAATTGGAACAAAAACCTGGGAAGTGCAAGTCCTTCGGTGTGTGTCATTTATCAAGTGATTGTCATGCACTGGTGCAGAGCCAGTACCGGACACAGGAAGAAAAGAACACATCTCTGCTCTTCAAAGACTCACCATCTACTGGGGGACATTCTCAGTTGTCCAGGCTAGGACGTGCATCTCCCTGTGACCTCCATGTCCTTGTCCCTCTCAAGTCTAGCAGTGGAGTCAGATGGTGTGTTCAGTGTTGACTGGCCCACCATCACTAAGGATAGGTGTGGAAGCACCTATGAAATTCAGGGTGATCCGTAGGTGTGGGAAGGAAAGGTCACTGTGCAGGAAGAGGGATCAGATGGAAGGATCTGGAGGTTTGTGCCAGCTGTGCCCAGAAAAGCTGAGCACGCAAGGTAGGAATTCTGTTGCTTCAGTGGGGTTTCAGTGGGGGTCGCCAATACCATGCATGGGCCTGGAGGGGATCATCTGTCCACTGACTTGCACTTAGTTTGTGAACCCAAAGAGAGTCCCACCTCCAGACCCATCCCTTCTGACTCAACACACACCTCCAGACCCATCCCTTCTGACTCAACCCACCTGATTTTGGAGAGGAATTGAAAAATCCATGTCAGCCACCAGTCCCAATGAGCATGTGTCTTCATTTAGAATCAGGGAAAGACAAGAGCGTATCAGAAGAACAAGGAAAATCAAGAGCTCAAGGAAGGGGACCAGGCTAAGGACCTAGAGCAAATATTTCTGACTGAAAACAGAACTAATGTAGGAAGCAAAAGAAAAAAAATCGTGTGTCTAAAGTCTCAGAAGCACTTTTAGATTTTTTTAAAGATGACTTTTAGAGGTATTTAAGAGATATTGAGTAAATAAGAGAAGACTGACCAAAAAGAGAGAAAATCAGACAGCTCTTAGAAAAGAGTTCTAAGGGAAAAAAACAAAAGAAATAAGGAGGAAAAAATGAACAGTGACTAGTAGAAGGGACTCTGGATGAAAGTGGGAGTGGTGAATTAGAAGATAACTTAGAGGAACCTTCCAGAATTCAGAACACAAAGACAAGAGAAGGACATTACGAGGATGAATTAAAAAATATGTATAGAAGAGAGCTATCAGGTCTATCAGCTCCATGTTTCACAAAATAAGAATACTGGAGTACAGAACAGAGTGAACAAAGAAGAAACAATAATAAGGAAACACTATAAAAGTTCCCCTAGTAGAAGAAATACATGAATCCAGATTAAAAGTGTCAGTTTCATAAGGCACAAGCTTATATTCATCTGAAGTTTTGGAATTCTAACCAAGAGGAATATCCTACAACCTTTTTAACAGGAAAAGTAAACCAACTATAAATAAGAAAGGGTCATACGTTATTGGATTTCTCATCTGCAACATTAAATGCTAGAATACGAGAGGAGAAAAGACAGACACTCTAATATAAATTGTTATTCTTATGTGACGGCATAAGAAAGGAACGGGAGAATGCATGAACCCCTGTGTTCGTCACAGCACTATCTACTACAGGCAAGACATGAAAGCAGCCTGAATGTCCATCAACAGAGGAGCGGATAAAGACCCGCACATATACAATGGAATATTACCCAGTCTTAAGCAAAAGGGACACAGACGTACAGAACAGTCTTTTGGACTCTGTGGGAGAGGATGAGGGTGGGACGATTTGGGAGAATGGCACTGAAACGTGTATTTTATCATATGTGAAATGGATCGCCAGTCCAGGTTCGATGCAGGATACAGGGTGCTCGGGGCTGGTGCACTGGGATGACCCAGAGGGATGGTACGGGGAGGGAGGTGGGAGTGGGGTTCAGGATGGGGAACACATGTACACCCGTGGCGGATTCATGTCAATGTATGGCAAAACCACTACAATATTGTAAAGTAATTAGCCTCCAATTAAAATGAATAAATGTATTTAAAAAAAGAAGAATGAAATAATGCCATTTGCAGCAACATGTATGGACCTAGAGATTGTCACACTGAGTGAAATAAGTCAGAGAAATATCACATGATATCCCTTAAATGCAGACTCTAAAAAGAAATGATACAAATGAATTTGCTTACAAAACAGGAACAGATTCACAGACTTAGNTGTATTTAAAAAAAGAAGAATGAAATAATGCCATTTGCAGCAACATGTATGGACCTAGAGATTGTCACACTGAGTGAAATAAGTCAGAGAAATATCACATGATATCCCTTAAATGCAGACTCTAAAAAGAAATGATACAAATGAATTTGCTTACAAAACAGGAACAGATTCACAGACTTAGAGAACAAACTTATGGTTGTCAGCAGCAAAGGAATAGTTAGGGAGTCTGAGATGGACATGTACACGCTGCTGTATTTAAAATGGATAATCAACAAGGTCCTACTACATAGTACAGGGAACTCTGCTTAATGTTATGTGGCAACCTGGATGGGAGAGGAGTTTGGGGGAGAAAGGATACATGTATATGTATGGCTGGATCACTTCGGTCCACTTGAAATTATGGCAACATTGTTAATCAGCTATCATTTCTTATTCGGGTTTAAGAAGGCAAGGTGTGACCTTCTCTCATACCTAGATGCTCAGCTGTGTCTGACCCTTTGGACTCTACCCACCAGGTTCCTTTGTCCATGAGATTTTCCAGGCAAGAATACTGGAATGGGTTACCATTTCCTTCTCCAGGGGATCTTCCTGAGTCAGGGATCAAACCCAGTCTCCTGTATCTCCTGAACTGCAGGGAGATTCTTTATCCACTGAGCCACTGGGGAAACTCCAGTATAAAATAAAAAGTTTAAAAAAAGTCTCTACTGCTGATAAACAAAGTCCCTGTTCTAAATGATTCTTTTATTTCAGTAGGGGGATAGAATAAAGAAAAAACAAGTAAATAAGTTTAAAAGCAAGATAGTTTCAAAAAGTTCTAAGTTCTAAAAGTGGGGAGCCCTAAGGTGACAGTGAAGGTCTCTTTGTGGATGTGATATTTGAGTTGTGACATTAATGAAGCCTAGGAGCCACCCATGGGAGACTGAGGGAACAGCAGTTCAGGCAGAGGAAGAGCAAGAAAAAAGGAAATGCACTGGTCACAGCAAACACCCTCTTCCAACAACACAAGAGACTCTACACATGGACATCACCAGATGGGCAACACCGAAATCNTTTGGCACTGTGTTTGCATTTTCTTCAGATATATACCTAGAAGTGGGATTGTTGGATCGTCTGGTACTTCTATTTTTAATTTTTTGAGGAAACTCCATACTGTTTTCCACAGTGGTTGTGCAGATTTATATTCCCACCAACAGTGCACAGGGGTTCCCTTTTCTCCACATTGACAGCAGCATTTGTTACTTCTTATCTTTTTTGGTAATAGCCATTCTAACAAGCACGAGGGGGTATCTCATTGTGGTTTTGATTTGCATTTCCTTAACGATTTGTGATATTTAGCACCTTTTCATGTACCTGTTGGCTATTCGTATATCTCCTTTGGAAAAAAATCTAACAGATTTAGAAAATGCTCTCTGAAGGCCTTTTTGAACCAATCTGTGTTCATTCTCTACCTGGTTTTTGGGCTAAGCTTTGCTGACTAAAGTCATTTAACAAGATTGCAGCAGAGTGCAGTGTGTAAATGTTATGCAGCATGAATTACAGGTCTGTAGACATTCATTTCATTACCCTAGCTTCTATTAACAAAGTTCGCTTTATGAGCAGCCACAGTGATTTATCTTATGTGAGCTTCTTAAGAAATGCTTCAAGTCCTGTGCACTGTAAGAAGCTGTTGAAATTGTAAGAGCTGTGCGTTTTGGTGACCAGGAGGTCTAGTTGTGATTATGGAAAAGTGCCACTGATTAGTTGTTAAAACATAAACCAGATCCTCGACAGAGCATTGGACACAGTGCTGATGGAGGAAGGCAGGTTATCAGGCCCCAGAGAGTCCTCTCACCCTGGGCATGACTTGGAGGTGCTCCAGGAGGATGGAGCTGTATCCCAGCACCTGTATCCGGCCTGGCCCATGACGGGCACTTGGGCAATATCTGCAAAGGACTGAATGGCCGAATGATGAGATTCTTCTGGACTTTAACTACATTTTCACATGTAATAGACCATCCTTCTATGTGAGACTCTTAGTTTGACAATGTTTCTTCAGAAGAGTGTAAGTCTCTGGACTGGACGGGGGATAAGGACTGCTGGCACGGCACCAGGTGCCCGACTGAGCTGCTGCTGCCGCTCACACTTCTGACCTCTACTCCGCCCTCTAGCTTCACCCTCTGCTGATCCCACCCCCAGGGCCCTGCAGGAGCCCTTCCTCTGCAGGGAAAGGCCCCACCTGTACCCCACCTTCCCCTCCCTGATCAGTCTCTGTAGCTCCTACTTAACCATCAAATCCCAGTTCAGATATCTCTTCCTCCAGGAAGTTCTCTGACTGTTCCTTCTCCCCTCATAACTTATCACTTTCTGCTGTCATGCACTCTTGTGTGCTGTTTTTCAGAGTGATTATCATATGTTAGAGTATTATTTATCTTTATGGAAGTATAGTTGACTTGCAATGTTGTTCTAGTTTCACATATACAACAAAGTGATTCAGTTATTTATATATATGTGTCTGTGTATATATATTCTTTTAAGATTATTTTCCATCACAGATTATTACAAGATGTTGAATATAGTTCTCTGTAGTATTCTGTAGGTCCTTGCTTATCTATTTTATGTAGCATTTTGTATCTGCTAATCCCAGGCTGCTCATTTATCCCTTCCTCCTTTCCCATTTGGTAACCATAATTCATTTTCTACGTCTGTGAGTCATAGTATTTTTTAGTAATTATTTTAAGATAGCATTGTATTGTGATTAAGAGCAGGGATGAATTTTTGCTGAACTCAGATATCAGCTCTGCCATCTGCAAGCTGCAGGAACCTGTGCAAAGTATTTTCACCTTTCTATATCTGCTTCCTCACAAAGAAAGAGGATGATCACAGTAGTACCTGCTTTTAGGATAGTTGTGAGCATTAAACTACCCAATAGATGTACATGGCACTTAAAAGTTCAGTTGTTCAGTCATGTCTGACACTTTGTAACCTCATGGACTGCAGCACACCAGGCTTCCCTGTCCATCACCAACTCCCGGAGCTTGCTCAAAGTCATGTCCATCGAGTCGGTGATGCCATCCAACCATCTTATCTTCTGTCATCCCCTTCTCCTCCTGCCTTCAGTCTTTCCCAGCATCGGGATCTTTTCTAATGAGTTAGCTGTAGTTATTTGAAAACTATAGTTATTATTATAAATTACTTATTAGTATAAAGTTAGCTATGGTTATTTGATTATAATGTTAGCTATAGTTGTTTGATGACTGTGTGTCTACCCCCATTAGACTGTAAGCTCCTGGAGGCTAGGGGTTGAGTCATTACTTTACTCACCATGTGTCTGCCATGCTTAGTGGTGTCTGGCCTCTGATAGACTGCCAATAACTTGTCATGAAAAGAATAAATGAAAATACAAGGAGCTTTTGTCCACCAAACAGGTGCAAGGCTGGAGGTGGTGTCCACTTTCAGTAAGACCTCATCTATTAGGTGAAGATGATGAAGCCTCCTCTACTGGCCCGCGGGGAGGGGGCTCAGAAAGAAGGGAGACCCAGTTTCCCTCTGACCATTCTTCTGCCCTCCTTGTCATTGCTGATGTCTCTAAGCCACAAGGTTGTTGGGAAAAAAAAGCCTTTTCAAAGCAAACAGAGCACCTACCTTGGGACAGACTCTGAACAGCATCTGGTCCTGGCCTGGCAGGTCCTCCCAGCCAGTGATTTTCTTTAAACACATACAAGTGGTTCTAATAAAATATGTCAGAATAAAAGTGCGCCAGACTGAGTGGCGGGATTTGCTAACACAGATGCTGGCCCCACACCCAGAGTTTCTGTTCCAGTACTTCTGGGTTGTGGTTCAAAAACTGGCATTTCTTAGGAACATGGTCTCAACAACATTTTGTAAGAAAAGAACATTACATTCCCATTCACATATCAAAAATAGCCTCAAAGACCCCACATCAAAAAAAAAAAAAAAAACCAAAACCCACTTTTTTTGCCATATCACATGACTTGTGAGAGCTTAGTTCCCTGACAAGGGATCAAACCCAGGCCCACAGCAGTGAAAGCACTGAATCCTAACCACTGGACCATCAGAAAATTCCCAAGGAAGTTACTGTTTAATGGGACAAAACGTCAGTTTCAGATGATGAAAAAGTTCTGGAGATCAGTGATGGTGACGGCTGCACACATGAATGTACATAAGGCCAGTAACTCTACACTTAGAAAAGGTTAGAATGGTAAATTTTGTTACATATATTTTATCACAATTTTTTTAAAGGCCAAAAAAAAAAAAAAATCACCTGGCTTTTCTAACAAGACCTAGGTGCAGCTGACCCTGTTGGTCTCAGTCTACTGAAATTGAGGTCTGGTCTCTAAGTGACAGGCGAGACGGGATGATGGAATTTGGCTCTGGGAGAGTGGTCACAGAGGCTGTGATATTTGTACAGGGCCTGGATGTTCGAGCAGGATTTTGCAGTTTGGGGAAGGGGTTCCATGCAGAGAGAATGGTGTGAGTGAGGTATGGAGAGATGAGAATGCATGCTGGAAAGTGATCCACCATGGGAAGTCTGGGGTGGGGGTATGGGGGCTGCTGCATAGCTGTACGCCTGCTTATTCTTCTTTATTCTTGGTCAGCATGGGGAGAGGCAGCCTGGGAGAAAACAAACCCAGGAGAGGACAGGATAGGCCAGGAGAGTTTAAGTTCTCCAGTTTTAGATAGATTTGGACCTGAATGCAACTTTCTTAGCCTCAGTTTCTTTATCTGTGAAATGGGACAGCTTGTAATTGTAGCTGCTTCAGAGCGTTATTGTGGATGAAATGAGCTGATGGATGTGAAGAGCGTGGCTCATGCCTGGCCCCTGGTGGATACCCGAGCATGAGAGACCACCATCGGCAGGTGAGTCGAATGCAGGAGAGGCACGTCACAGCTGTTTATGTGTGTGCCTCCCACTCCAGGCTGCGTCCTTTGGGGCGTACTCTGTGACATTTCATCTGGATCATCTCACCCCTAACAGAGCCAGAACCGAGCTGGGGCCCAGATGCTCAGGACATGGGACTTCAGGAAGTGATCGCAGTTTCCCTGCAGGGCTCAGCAGACACTTGGAAAAGGAATGGGATAGGGGAGGCAGGTAAGCTGGAGGCGGCCTCACCCTGGGCCATCACATGATCTCAACAGATAGCCCAGCCTTGAGTGGCTAGAAGCCCCAGCCCAGCTGCAGGCTGAGTGGACCCCTCTCTCATTGGACCCTGAAGGGAAGAGGGCTTACCATGATGCCCTTGTCGCAGCTTCTCCAGACCAACAGGGCCTTGGCCTGGGTGGTTATGACCTGTGGTCCTAAAGGAGCGGGTACAAGGACTTCCCTGGTGGTCCAGTGGTTAAGAATCCACCTTGCAATGCAGGGGACACGGGTTCAGTCCCTGGTCAGGGAACTAAGATCCCACACGCCACAGGGCAACTAAACCTGTGCTCCGCAACTACTGAGCCTGTGCACCGAAACGCAAGCTCCCACATGACCCAATGAAGACCCTGCGTGCCACAACTAAGACTGGACACAGCCAAATAAAGAAATTTTTTTTTTTTTTTAATGAGAGAAGGTGTCATACAATAAGCACTGTCCTTGGAGTCAGAGGGTTTGGGTCCGAATGCCTTTCACCACCACTCCCTGTGACCTTGCTTGTATGACCTGGTCGTTTAACTTCTCTGTGCCTGAGGCCTCAGCTGTTAGGGGAAGATGATAATGTCCTTTCTCTTGGAATGCTGAACGCTGGGCCACATCTTTAGGTGAAAGGACCAGCCCTGGGGAACAGGGTTTGGAAATAAAGAAGAGTCATCTTTCCACCCTCGCTTCCTCCCTCTCTTCCTCCTGCTACACTGTGTATTGTGCCAGATACTGTGCTTGGTGCAGTGGGCAGAGTGGCGAGCAGGACAGTGTTTTGCAGGCATGGTGTTTAATCTAGGTGGGTTAGAGGTCAAGAAAGCTACACCACGTAAGAAATCAGCTTCATATTCAAAGAGATCATCGGTAATTATACTAAGACTTCCCAAAGTCTGGGAAGGATTAGAGATGACCACGGCCCAGGCAGAGCACAGTCTAAGAATACAGGGTTACTTTGAAGATGTAAGTTAAAAGTCCCCTTTGTTTCACTTGGTGAAAGCCTGCTGTAACCAGGCACAGTTCTAGGCCCTGAGGATTCAGGATGAAGCAGTAACAAGCAAAGTGCTATCCTCCTGAAGTTTACATTTAGTGTGGCAAGACAGCAAATCAACAAATACTGATGAAATTTATCAGGTGGTGACAAGAGCTCTAAAGATAGCTAAGGTGGGGGGGGCGGTGGACGGAAGCCACATCTTCCTTCCTCCTGCCCGCCCCCCACATGGGGGGAGGACCCACACTCGCGGAACACTCTTCCTGGGATGGAGTGCTGATTCACCTTTGGTGATTTGGGGATGAAGAGTGGGATGTATGAGGTCCTACTCATCTGCCTTCCTTTCTGCTGGGCATAAGCCTGCTCTCCCAAGTGCTCCCAGCCTGCTCTGCTCCTCCGGCCTTACCTGTTAGGGGCCTCTGCTGTCTGGCCCTGCAAAGCCAGGGTCTATCTTCCTCACCTACAGGTCGGTTCCCAGAGGCCCACTTGCCCACAGATATAAGCCTCATTTTCCAATGTCAGTTCTGCTGGAAATAAAGGTGACATTATTTTCCCATCTGCCTTTTTTTTTTTTTTTAAATGTTGCTGTTGGATTGGAACTAACGTGGAGTAGGAGGATAGTTTTCAATGGACCGTTAAACTTCTAGCAGAGAGTAAAAGCGTGATGGATGCATGTCTGACTCTTTGTGACCCTGTGGACTGTAGCTTGCCAGGCTGTTCTGTCCATGGAATTCTCCAGGCAAGAATACCAGGAGAATTCTGGGGTGGGGTGCCCTGCCCTCCTCCAGGGGAACTTCCCAACCCAGGGATCACTTCTGCATTGGTAGGGGTTCTTTACCACTAGCGCCACCTGGGAAGCCCAAAAAAAGTGATAGGAGGTGCTATTTTAGATAAGAGGGGTGAGAAGGACCTCTCTGATGAAGTGAGAGAAGAGCATTCAAGGAGAGGAAACAGCTTGTGCAAAGGTCTCGGGGCAGGCGTTTGGTCAGAGTATGTGTATGTGAACCAGCAAGGGAGCTGGTATGGCTGAAGCATGGTGAAAAGAGAAGAGACACATCTTAAGGATTCCTGGTGTTCTGCCTCAGACAGTTATTTTTCTGGATTGGATAAAAGCAGCAGCTAAAGGACCCAGTACAGCTCAAATAATCACTCCGTGCTTCATTCTGAACCCCACTGGCTATTGTTCTGACCAACCTGCAAATCTCTTCCATCCTTGCTCAGTGCCAGGACTCCTCTTTGAGTGCCAAGGGCTGGAGAGATGTGCCAGGGACCAGCCTGGAGGATGTATGAAGTCTCTTGGGAGAGACGGGCTGGAAGATTCACAAGAGAAAACAGAGGCGACCCTCAAGTTGGAAGGCTTAACCTAGCCGGGTGATTGATTACCAGGAGACCGCCCTGATTTTGTTCTCTAATTATGGTGTTTATTTGACGCATCATATTGGGTCTGAAACCCTTAATATCAGCCGGTGCTGTTCATTGTTGCAATGTCCTAATTAAGCTTTGATTTATATGCTAATTTTATTCCAAGTGTGTTCAAAAGGGGGAAAGTTATTAGACTTTATTTTGAGATTACATTTTAATCCTGGGGTCTGCCGGGTGAGCACCATGTTTATTCTATCGGCTTTTGTGTCCAGGATGTTGGTGGCAATTGTGATTATTTCCTTGGAGGGGAAAGATGATGAAGTGGTAAGGAGCTGTTTAGAGTCAGTGGGGCTTCTGCTAATTGGAATTATGTAACCTCTTGCCTTTGCCTTGACAGCTTTGCAATGAGGCTTGCTTTGACTGCCCAGCTGGTTAGGAGGGACAACTGGGGTGTGCCTTGGGGATGTCACACAATGGTAAACACTTGGAAGGAAGTCCATGACATGAGGGAATGATTGGCTTTTGGAATGTGAGTGGAAATTGGGCTTTACCACATGAGTCTGTGAGATTTGGAAGGGTCACACAAAAACTCTGGTAAGGGGAGCGGCTTGTCTTTGCTGTAGAAAGGAAGCATTGTGTGTATGTATGTGTTTACGTGATCATTTTTCCTAAGTAGATATCGTTTGAATTTTCCTGTTCAAAGATTACAAAGTCTTGCCACAACTGTAGGTCTGTTTATTTCTGGCCTTAGGAGGTTCGTGCAACTTTATAAATACCCTGAAATAATATGTAAAATAGTGTACATGTCTGGACATGTACATTTTGCTGGTCAGGGCCCAATGTTTTCATCAAACTTTCAGGAATACCAGCGTTCTCAAATGTTAAGAATTACAGATTTGCGAAACATTAGACTTAGGTCAGGAGAAGGCAATGGCACCCGACTCCAGTACTCTTGCCTGGAAAATCCGATGGACGGAGGAGCCTGGAAGGCTGCAGTCCATGGGGTCGCTGAGAGTTGGACACGACTGAGTGACTTCACTTTCACTTTTCACTTTCATGCATTGGAGAAGGAAATGACAACCCACTCCAGTGTTCTTGCCTGGAAAATCCCAGGGACGGGAGAGGCTGGTGGGCTGCCATCTATGGGGTCGCACAGAGTCGGACAGGACTGAAGTGACTTAGCAGAGTCGGACATGACTGAAGTGACTTAGCAGCAGCAGACTTAGGTCTGGCATTAAATTTCCTGAGATTGGCTGTGTGGCTTAAAGAAACCAGTTACCCAGATTAACAGATACAAACTACTATACATGAAATAGGCAAGCAATAAGGATTTACTATATAGCACAGGGAACTATATTCAATATCTTGTAATAACCTATAATGGAAAAGAATCTGAGAAAATAATGTTTTGTTGTTGTTAGGTCACTTAGTTGTATCTAGCTCTTTGAGACCCCCATGGACCACAGCATGCCAGGCTTCCCTGTCCATCACCAACTCCCATATCCACCCAAACCCATGTCCATTGAGTCGGTGATGCCATCCAACCATCTCATCCTCTGTCGTCTCCTTCTCCTCCCACCTTCAATCTTTCCCAGCACCAGGGTCTTTTCAAATGAGTCAGCTCTTTGCATCAAGTGGCCAAAGTATTGGAGTTTCAGCTTTAACACTAGTCCTTCCAGTGAACACCTGGACTGATCTCCTTTAGGATGGACTGGTTGGATCTCCTTGCAGTCCAAGGGACTCTCAAGAGTCTTCTCCAACACCACAGTTCAAAAGCATCAATTTTTTGGCACTCAGTTTTCTTTCTAGTCCAACTCTCACATCCATACATGACTACTGGAAAAACCATATATATAACTGAATCAATTTGGTATACATCTGAAACTAACACAATATTATAATCAACAAAAGAATCCAAATATCCAGTGGCCCTTTCTCCTTGCTCATCTACATCCTGTCTGCCCATGTTCAGGATGTTGCCCCAGGGGAGAAAGCCATGGGGCCATGTTGAATTGGAAGGGATGTTTACCTGACTTTGTTCCTCACTGAGTGGCATGGCAAGGACCCAGACTCTTTGCTCTGAGGCCCCTGGAAGTTTTGGTCTCAACTCTAGAGAACAGAGTTGCTTATTAATAGATGAGGGCTTCTGAGTGAACACTTAGGGATATCTGTTATTCAAAACCTTTTGCAACCTGGAGCATGCCAAGTTTCCCACAGTGTTTCAGTAAATTTTTGTCCTTCCATTGGGTCTTCAGTTCTTATGATTGGGTTTTGTGTTTTTTTTTTCATCCCTCTTCCTCACCCTGCCAGCCAATGGTGACTATCAGAAGCATTTTACAGGAGTATGTTCATCTCACATTCTTCCGTCATGACTAGTACACTGTCTGTGATTCATTTGACACCTTTATTTGATAAAATTAAACTTAAGGATTCTGATTTGGAAAATAATTAAGCAGCTAACATTTATCAAGCATTAATACCCTAAGCATTTTATCAGCCTTATCTTAGCTCCTACACCCCCATATCCTTGAGGCAGGTTTATTATTACCATCTCTATATACAGATGAAGAGACTGAGCTTGGAGAGGTTAAGGGCCATTTTGGGGGTCACATATCTAGTATACGGTTAGCTGGCCTCAGCCTGGGTCTGCCAGGCTCCAAGTCCATGCTTGGGATCACTATGCTGGGTCATATTACTTTTTATGTGTTTGTTTCAAAATTTTCTGTAGAGAACATTTCTCTATCCCTGTGGGTACGAAGACATGAACTGTGGTTCAGCTCCTCTTGCCCAGAATCATATCTTTCATGAGGATACCAGGGACCAGTTTGTGGGAGAGCAGGACTGTATCTCTAAGCTCAGAGGGGAGACGATCCCCAAGTTGGACAAAGTGCCCTCGTATTCTCTAGAGGCTTTGACCCTGCACCCCTACTCAAGCCTGGTGTAATCAAAGCCTTCCACCCGACCTAGTTTAATTATGATGTGGCTTCAGGAAGATTCTACCACTTGCTTCTGATGCTTTTATCTTAGCACCTCTGCTATTCTTTGCTGCTTGCCTATATTTTTAACTTTTCACCTTTTATTCTGTCAACTTTCCATAGAGTGAAAATGTCCCCATTCACTTGGTACTGCTCCAGAGGAAGAATCTTTACCATTTTCCACAGATGGTGACCCTGGGGTGGAGGAGATGTCTGATTTAGTAAGGGTCCCAGGTGACCCCTAAGAGTTCCCTTTTAAGATTCTTAAAAAGTCATATATTCTCTTTCCATCCTATTACAAGGAATTTTTTTTCCTATTCCTTTCCTTGTCTTTATCTATATGTACACAAATTTTACTTAGTTGTGATGATGGCATACATTCATTTCATGTTCATACTTAATGTAGTGAGTAGGAATTTCACAAGTTACATATTCAAATCTGGAAAGATAATCATTTTTCTGTAGCTTAAACTTCATTTTGAACTACCTTTATAGCTGGTGGCTACAATGAAGAAACAGACAAAAAAAAAATTCTACCTAATTTAGTAAATTAATCATCCAAAGTTTTCCTAACACTTTTTTGGGGTAAATTCAGTTAATTCAGGATGTTCAACCTCCCTCCTTGCCCCTGGGATTGTGATAAATTCCCAGGGGTCTTACAGAGCATCAAGACTTCAGTTGGGAGTGAGGGAGGCTTACGTTCCAGATTAGTGAAAGTCGAGTTAGGAAAACAGAAGCCAAATGTAAGACAGGAAATAGGGCTCATCAGTTACAGAGGGAATGAGAGACCAAACAGGGACACTGTTAGGGCTGCGGGACACGAGTGAGACGGCAGTGTTACAGAGTCCAGGAGCCAGAACCTTCTAGCTAGAACCATGGCAAAGTCTTCTTGGATGGAGCTATAGGGCTGCCTGAAGCCCTATAGATTGGCAGAAGCTAGAATCAAAGGAGACAGACACCAAAGGAACTTGTGCTTCACCTGAGGCGGGCGGACTGAGAGAGGATGAAATAGCACAGCTTCTCTCCTCCTTCAGCCTTCCCCCAGTGCCTCACATTGGCCAAACCAGTTGGCAAAAGAGACTGGGAAATGCAGTTGCCAGCGGCAGAGAGCAGAGATGGAGTTCTCTTAGGGTGGGGAACGGATCTGGGAATAAACAGATAAGTGACGAGGCCTGACATCATCTGGCTTACATTGGCATCCACTGAGGAAGAACCAAGTCCCTCCTGCACTTTGGTGGCTAGCATCATTCATGCCACCCTCCTCCAAGATGCCCAAGGCCAGTTGCAGCCTCTGGTCATTGTTGAACAGACTTTTTTACTTCCTTTGACTCTCCATTCCCCAGAGAGGTTGTCAGATCCATTGGACCCCTCGCAACACTTGGACAACCCCCTTGGAGGTTATGGCAAACTTCGGAAAGTTCATCGTGTTTGTGGCTACACAAGGGGATACACAAGGGGTCACTACAGTCTTGTTCTGTCTAGCACTGCCACCATTCCTAGTCCACGGCATGAGATTACGCTGGGGTGGGGCTGGCTGGGGACGATCTTCCTGATCCTCCCTAAGGAAGCAAAGTGGGGATCACCTCACCTCTCAAGTTCCTGTAGCCACATTTTATTTATTTCTTTTGACATCATTACAAGTTGTTATTTGTACTAGAAGGATAATAAGGAAATATTGTAGACAACTTTATGTCAACTATATATGAAAACTTAAATGACATAGACACATTTTTAAAAGATCAAGCTACTGAAGCTTGAACTGTGGTGTTGGAGAAGACTCTTGAGAGTCCCTTGAACTGCAAGGAGATCAAACCAGTCAGTCCTAAAAGAAGTCAATGCTGAATACTCATTGGAAGGACTGATGCTGAAGCTGAAGCTCCAATACTTTGGCCACCTGATGTGAAGAGCTGACTCACTGGAAAAGACCCTGATGTTGGGAAAGATTGAAGGCAGGAGGAGAAGGGGATGACAGAGGAGGAGATGGTTGGATGGCATCACCAACTCGATGGACATGAGTCTGAACAAACTTCATGAGATGGTGAAGGACGGGGAAGTCTGGTGTGCTGCAGTACATGGGGTTGCAAAGAGTCAGACAGGACTGAGGGACTGAACAACACCAAAGCTTACTCAAGAATAAATAGATAATTAAATAGCATAGTCCTAACACTAGTAAAGAAATTGAGATTATAGTTAAGCATCCCTCCTCCACACAAAACAAAAATTCTGCAACCCTATTTAAAAAAATTATTTCCACTCCTCCCAAGACTTGACCTTGGGGGTGAAATGAGGGGAAGTATGGTATAGGTAAGACCAAGACACTTCCTTCTCCGAGTATCCACCAGTACCTAACATTCTTCCCTAACATGTCCAAGAATTATGAAAAAGGAATAAACTGTTAGCTCATATCTCAAATTGCTATCTGGCCATATTTGTACCAGTTCAGTTCAGTTGCTCAGTCGTGTCTGACTCTTTGCAACCCCATGGACTGCAGCATGCAAATCTTCCCTGTCCTTCACCAACGCCTGATGCTTACTCAAACTCATGTCCATTGAGTCAGTGATGCCATCCAACCATCTCATCCTCTGTTGTCTCCTACTTCTGCCTTCAATCTTTCCCAGCATCAAGGTCTTTTCAAATGAGTCCATTCTTTGCATCAGGAGGCCAAGGTACTGGAGTTTCAGCTTCAGCATCAGTCCTTCCAATGAATATTCAGGACTGATTTCCTTTAGGATTGACTGGTTTGATCTCTTTGCAGTCCAAGGGACTCTCAAGAGTCTTCTCCAACACCACAGTTCAAAAGCATCAATTCTTCGGTGCTCAGCTTTCTTTATAGTCCAACTCTCACATCCAAACATGACTACTGAAAAAACCATAGCCTTGACTAGATGGATATTTGCTGGCAAAGTAATGTCTCTGTTTTATAATATGTTGTCTAGGTTGGTCATAACTTTCCTTCCAAGGAGCAAGTGTCTTTTAATTTCATGGCTGCAGTCACCATCTGCAGTGATTTTGTAGCCCCCCCAAAATAAAGTCTGTCACTGTTTCCCTTGTTTCCCCATCTGTTTGCTGTGAAGTGATGGGGACCAGTTGCCATGATCTTAGTTTTTTGATTGACTTTTAAGCCAGCCTTTTCACTCTCTTTCACTTTCATCAAAAGGCTCTTTAGTTCTTCTTTGCTTTTTGCCATAAGGGTGGTGCCATCTGCGTATCTGAGATTATTGACATTTCTCCCAGCAGTCTTGATTCCAGCTTGTGCTTCTTCCAGCCCAGCGTGATGTACTCTGCATATAAGTTCAATAAGCAGGGTGACGATATACAGCCTTGAAGTACTCCTTTTCCTATTTGGAACCAGTCTGTTGTTTCATGTCTGGTTCTAACTGTTGGTTCTTGACCTGCGTACAGATTTCTCAGGAGGTAGGTCAGGTGGTCTGGTATTGCCATCTCTTGAAGAATTTTCCACAGTTGTGATCCATACAGTCAAAGGCTTTGGAGTAATCAGTAAAGCAGAAGTAGATGTTTTTCTGAAATTCTCTTGGCTTTTTAAGATGTTGGCAATTTGATCTCTGGTTCCTCTGCCTTTTCTAAACCCAGCTTGAACATCTGGAAGTTCACGATTTATGTACTGTTGTAGTCTGGCTTGGAGAATTTTGAGCATTACTTTGCTAGTGTATGAGATGAGTGCAACTGAACAGTAGTTTGAGCATTCTTTGGCATTGCCTTTCTTTGGGATTGGAATGAAAATGGACCTTTTCTAGTCCTGTGGCCACTGCTGAGTTTTCTAAATTTGCTGGCATATTGAGTGAAGCACTTTCACAGCATCATCTTTTAGGATTTCAAATAGCTCAGCTGGAATGGATAAGTATTAAAAGAACCTTTAGTTAGTTCAGTCGCTTAGTGGTGTTCGACTCTTTGCGACTCCATGAATCACAGCACGCCAGGCCTCCCTGTCCATAACTGGATTAATCCTTCCTTTATTGGGTATTTGGATAGTTTTTAGTATCTTAAATGGAAGCGGAAATGACAACCCACTCCAGTCTTCTTGCCTGGAGAATTCCATCGACAGAGGAGCCTGGCGGGCTACAGTCCATGGGGTCACAAAGAGTCGGACACGACTGAGAGATTAGCACGTATCTTACTACTGATTCATGGTGGATGTATTTGAAGAAGCTGGCAGAAGCTGCCCACCGGATCCTGTGCCTTTATCCCCTGCTAACCCTCTGATGTACCTGAGAGCCAGAAGAAAGAAGGGTTTGATGCGCTTTAGCCCTTTCAATGACAAAAGGTGGGCCTTCTGCTCCTTGGCTTCATTTCGTGCCTCCTCTCTCTCCCTCTGGTCTCGGCTTTGCCTCTGCTTCACCCGAGATCCTGGCTAGAGACGGGGCCTCTTCTTTTCAATGCTGGGCCTGGTCTCACAGCACCTGTCTGGCTCTTGCCCTTTGGTTGTGCTGCTCTCGGTCATCCTGGGTTACTCCCACAGAGCGAGGAAGGACCTAAGAGGTGGGCTTTAATTTCCAAGCTCCGTGTTCCAACCCCAATCTACGAATTATCTCTCCAATGTTGACTTCTTATATTATGTTTAATTTTAAAGTAATTTAAGAAAGGAGTATCTGATCAGTTTAGAAGGCATGGAAACAACAAATGGAAAAAATGGAAGTTACCCCAAAGTCTACCACTCAGAAATAACCACCACAGATCCCATAGGGGAAAGGACCTGGCTGATCGTATTCTTTCTGTTTAACTCCAGGGCCCAGGCACGTAGTAAGTGCTCAGTGCATGCATGCTTAGTTGCCAGTCATGTTCGACTCTTTGTGACCCCATGGGTTGTAGTCTGCCAGGCTCCTCTGTACATGGGGATTCTCCAAGCAAGAATACTGGAGTGGGCTGCCATTCCCTTCTCCAGGGGATCTTCCCAACCCAGGGATCGAACCCCGGGTCTCCTGCATTGTAGGCGGATACTTTATTGCCTGAGCCACCAGGGATGTGCTCAGTAAATATTGTTAAATCAATGCTAAACTTTCATTTAATTTTCCCATCTATTTTATACAAACAGAATCATATTCTACCTAAAAGTTTTGTAACCTTTTTTGTGTAGCAAAATATCATTAACATTTTCCCCAAATCAATAAATGTTGTTTTACATTATTTTAATAGTAGTACAATATTCAGTTGTAAAAGTGAAATATAACTAATTTGACTAGTAACTTAATCTAATATGTTTAGGGTTTTTTCCGAAGTTTTTTACTCTTTCAAACAACTTTACAGTCTTATATATATATGTGGGTACATGATTGTTCTGAAGGGCATGCACACATATTTTTAAGGCTTTTGATGCATTCTGCCTTCCAAGAGGCATGCACATTTTCAGCAAAATGAATGACACTAGGTTTACATTCCAAGAGGCAAGGGTTTTGTCTGTTTATTATACCACGACTTTAGCCTACAGCAATGCCTAACACAGATTATGTTCTTAACAAACTGTTCTTAACTGTTTGAATTTGTTTCTCTGTGCCCTCATCAATAGCATTTACTATTACTTTAATAAGTTTTTTTTCAGTCTGATGGCAACCACAACAGTTCTCCCATTTAAAAATCATAAACTCATCCCGTCCTCAATCACAACATGCTTACTAAGTCTGTTGGACCTGGGACACGTGGTTCAGTGATAAAAAAATCCCTTCCAATTCGGGAGATGCCGGTTCCATCCTTGGGTCCAAAGGGTCCCCCAGAGGAGAAAGTAGCAACCCACTCCAGTATTCTTGCCTGGAAAATCCCTTGGACAGAGGTGCCTAGTGGAAAATCCCGTGGACAGAGGCGCCTGGTGGGCTATAGTCCATGGGGTCAACCAGGAGTTCCTGACTGAGCTTGCATGCACAGAGTTGGACCTAAACATTTAAAAATTATTTTCAGAACAATAGTTAATGAGACATAGAACTGAAGTCTCTGGATTTAGACTCTGAAGCTCAAGGTGCTTCTACCTGAACCTGCTTGCAACTCACATAGAGCCAAGCATCCTATCTCCAGGGGAGATTTCTGCAGGTAAAGAAAGGCAAAGAGATTCATGGCAGCAGCACTCACACTGATAGATTTCTTCATGAAGGATTCATCTTTATTTTGTTTTGTTTTGTTTTTAAACATGAAGCTAACTGACTGACCCAGAAAGAAGAGAGTTTTTACAATTTTCTTTTCGGATTTGGAATATGTAGGCTTCCTGGACTCAACCCCAGGGGAAAAGACAAGGGCATTGTGTGGTGACATCACCGGACTTTTAGGGCTTACTGTGCGTGCGGGCGTGCGTGTGTGTGTGTGTGTGTGTGTGTGTGTGTGTGTGTGAGCACTAGTTAGGAGGCAGCCAGGGGTCCATCCAAAAGAACTGAAGTGGGTTTTCTCTTCTTTATGTCCTTGCTCAGCCTGTTGGACTTTGAGTAGTTAGACCACTGGACACATTGCCAGATGAAAGGAATTTGCATTGATTTCCAGGCCACTTTCCTCGGATGCCACATGACCAAAAAAAAAAAAAAAAAATCTAATGGGGCTCCCTTTCAATGGAGAAACAAGACTTTGGAAATGCAAATGCTCCCAGTGTGCTATGCAAAGTAGCCAAGCCAGGGGCCCCACACCTGCCCTCCCAGGAAAGGTTGTGATCCACACACAGGAAGCTAGGGTGGGTGGCTTCATCATCAAAGCCAAGAGTCTTCCCTTTGAAGAATCCAGCAAAACAAAATGTCAATGGAGAGTCACACACTCATGAAACAAACACTATTCAGTTATGGGATAACTGAAACTGTTACTCAGAATCTAGGAGGACACTCCTATTCTATTTTAGTCAGTAGCGTCGCTCTAGACTCGAATACAGTGGGGTCTGGGATCCCCCACATTGTCTTGGCGACACAGCTTAACGTCTGCCATTGCCCGAGTCCGTATCCTCACCCTCTCTTGCTCTCCGCGCTGCAGCTGCCTCCTGTCTCTCTGCAGTCTTCCCTGCTTTAGTCCAT
This sequence comes from Neotragus moschatus, assembly GCA_006410615.1. Classification (NCBI taxonomy): domain Eukaryota; kingdom Metazoa; phylum Chordata; class Mammalia; order Artiodactyla; family Bovidae; genus Neotragus; species Neotragus moschatus. The sequence continues at coordinate 354,294 of SJYA01003199.1, read as the reverse complement.
TCTTCACGCTGGTCACCAGAAACATTTCTCTAAACAGCTCCCCTGATTACATCACTCGCCCTTCTCCAGCTTAAAATTCCTCCCTGCTGACTCCCTTTGGGTTTTGGAAGGAAGCATGGTGGCTGAGGGGGCTTCCTCTGTGGCTCAGAGGTAAAAAATTAGCCTGCAGTGGAAGAGAGGGGACTCAGGTTCGATCCCTGGGTTGGGAAGATCCCTTGGATGAGGGCATGGCAATCCACCCCAGTATGTTTGCTGGAGAATCCCGTGGACAGAGGAGCCTGGTGCGAGGAGCCCCCTGAGATCCATGGGGTTGCAAAGAATCAGACATGACTGAAGTGACTGAGCGTGCGTGTACGCGTGGCACCTGAGACCGCCACCCCCACACCACTGGCTCGCCATTCATCTTACTTCTCCAGGACACAGTTTGCCTTCCTAGATCCCCTAGACCTCTTCATCCTCTAATGTTCCTTGACTGTTGGCTTCCAAAGAATCTCATGCTTACACTCATGGAACATAGATACTCAATAAATATTCATTGGATTTGTTTTGGATTTTTAGTTTCAACTCCATTTCTAGTACATATATGCCCTCACTTTCTTAAGATATCTTGAAAACCAAAACCACTAAAATCGACTTCTAGCTCGAATCTTGTTACTCATTCCAACGTCCCTAGGATGTCCCACTCAGAGCCCTTTTTTCTACGTTTGACTGCTCCACAGCCCAACTGATGTGCTCTTTGTTCATGTGGGTGTTTCTCAGCAGGCCTGTTTTTATAGCATCCTCCTATGTTTGCAGAAGTGCCAGCCGCTGGGGACTGGGGAATCAGAGCCAGTCCACCCCCTGCTTCCACCCTCTTGCTGGCTGACAATAAACTCCCTCCCAGCTACTGTCTATTTCAGACAGTGGGGCATTGTCTCAGCCCACTCTCTGTTGGGAAAACAGAATCCTTCTGTCTGGTCTAGCTGCGCAGTCATGGTGGTGCTGCGTGAAGGATGAGGAAGGAAGAGTTCGAGGAGAACCTGCCAGGGGCAGGAGGGAGAACCAGAAGGCAGAGCCCATCCCTCTCTCCCCTCCCTGCTACCCCTGCAATGACCATTCTGCCGATGAGGAGGATGGAGTGGCTTCTAGTAAGTGACTCTTCAAAGTTGCAGAAGGGACAAAATGAGGACAGTAGGCTGCCCCAGGAATGGGCTCAGTAGAGGTGGGGGTCGTGAATTTTCTTCAAACATAAACTTCAGACTTTACTACAATCTGACACTTCTTTTTCTCAAGAGTGAAACTTCAGCTGCTTCCAAAAAATCCAGAACAAGAGTCATGTTTAATAGAATCACAGCAAATTGATTGTTTTCAAAACAACGGGATAGACTCATCATATCTTCATGCCGCATTGTTTTCAAAACAATGGGATAGACTCATCAGATCTTCACGCCGCACTGCTCTAAGGACAGGTTTTGCGCCTGGCCCGTTCTTCACTGTATCTCTGGTCGCTGGTACAATTCCTGGGACAAAGCCTCTACTTTGAGAGCTTACTGTATCCCCAGATTTATATTAAATGTTAAGAGGAATAAAAAAAGAAGAAAGAAATATTGCTTATTCTCTCTTTTCATCTTTTGATTTGGTTTATAAAAGAAATGCCACTAAACTCCTTGAGCCTATTTTCTCTTCTTTCTTCCTTCAAAACCCAGGGATGCTAGCAGTCCCAACTTTTAGCGTTGCTGTGGGGTCTGAATGAAGTCAAGTATTTAAAGCAAGTGGGACATCTTAGAGTTGCTCAATAAATTGTAATTAATAGTTCAATCAGTGTCAAATACTGGCTGTCCAGAACACGAGTCATTTTTGGCAGCTGAACTTTCCTAGAAGCCCTGGGTTTGTCCATTAAATTCTGTTTAGCCAATCTGTATGAAAAGCTTTCTAGCATACTAAGATCTTCCCTGCCTTATAAGACTTTTGTTGGATTCAGAGTCAGCATTATGAGGGATCCATGTAGTTTAATGAATGGATGAGATGTTTGAGATTGATTGTCCATTCACTAAACGGTCCCAGATTGCCCAGACCTTTCGCTTTGGTTTTCATAGGTTTAATGGTTTCTTCTCTTGCTGACAGATGGTCTTCTCTTACATCTTAGAGTTGTCAGTTTGCCAACTGTAGGGATCAATGCCTTCCTCTGATTTGCTGTGAGCCTGGGAATGGAATAACCAGTCCCATTAAAAATGTGAGTAAACCAAGAGCAGAGAGACTCTGAATGAGGACTAGTGATAAAGGTTTCCTTTATCACAAACCTTTGCATCATCTCTTGACTTCTTAGAGATCTTCTGACTCTTCACGTGTTCTAATCAATGAGTTCATACTGCAGAGACATGTCAGTTCTTGGTATATATGGTCATTCAAACTCCAGTACTTTGGCCACCTCATTCGAAGAGTTGACTCATTGGTAAAGACTCTGATGCTGGGAGGGATTAGGGGCAGGAGGAAAAGGGGATGACAGAGGATGAGATGGCTGGATGGCATCACCGACTTGATGGACGTGAGTTTGAGTGAACTCGGGGAGTTGGTGATGGACAGGGAGGCCTGGCGTGCTGCGATTCATGGGGTCACAAAGAGTCGGACACGACTGAGCGAATGAACTGAACTGAACTGAATGAAAGTTATCAACTCAATGAATGAAGGGGTTGGAAGACATAATCATACAGATATAATATACCCTAAACTTAAAGGGTGTGTATGGAGGGAAATGACAAGGTGAAGGAGCATAGAGTGAGATGTTTGCTATGTTGGAAGAGACAAATTGAGCTAAGTCTCAGAAAAAGGGGAATATGGTGGGTGAGGGTCAAGCTGGTATCATGCAGGGGTACGGAAAAGAGGGGTGGATGCTTCCCTGTTCCTGCTACCTCCTTAGGCTTGTTTTTTCCCTAGACGGCTGTGAGTGTTCTGCTCTAGTCACACTGCCTTCTCTTTGCCCCATGAACACGTCATGCTTGTTGCTTTGCCATCTGCCTCATGGCCTTTGCACCAGGAGCTGCCTCTGTCTGGAATGTTCTTCCTCCTGATCCTTGTGTGGCTGTATCCTTCTCATAACTCAGATCTCAGTTTAAATTTCTTCTCAAAGAAGTCACCTACTGCTGCCTACCTGGTTATTCTCTGTTATACCATCCTATTTTTACTCCCCACAGAGCCCTCATGATTTCCTCAAATAACCTTGACTAAATATTTCTTTCTTTTCCATCTTCTTCCTCTCTCACTACAAGAGCAAGGACCTTTCCTGCTTTGCTCACTGCTGTATCTCAGAATCTTTATTGGCAATAAAATCTGTTGCGGGATTGAGTGAAGGATGAATGCACGAATGACCAGTCAGGGAGAGAAACGTGAAAAGGAAGGATTATGGTGTGGTGTGGCAGACGCTGGAAGAGTACAAAGTGCTATGAGATGCCCAAAAAGAGAACAACCAATTCTGACCAGGGCTTTAGGGGGAAATTCTTAGAACTGGGTCCCCAAAGATAACGAAAGTTCACCAATCCAAAAAGATAAGGTGCAAAGGGACACTTTCCAAATTCTTTACCACTCTGCTGCCCAAGTGGCCCTGTGTTCAATTCACAGGCCACTAAAGACACAAGAACATTTCTGCACCTAAGATGCCACCTCTGTCTGCTGTCACACATGTTAAGACTGTCTGCAACGAATCTACCAAGCCTGCCTGCTTACTAGAGGCCTAAGACCAGAGTCTTCTTGAAATTGGATGAAAGATGTTCCTCAATTTATAGACAAATAGAATCTACTTTAATTTCCTAAAGAGCCTCACAAGTTACTTGTTCAAGGGTTCCATAGCTCTGAAAGAGGGCAACAGGGGTACTCTTGAAGATAAGCAAATAGGGGGGCAAGGGGTCAACATTGGGGCTCAGAAGCTGAGTTAAGTAAGTACGTTGTCATGTCCGCCTCTCACTGTGTGCTACAAATGTCTGACATTGTCCAATGATTGAAAGATTTCGTTAGCGTTTGCTACTGCTGATTGACTTCTGATCTGACCTAAAGGTCAGTGATGAATGAGATTCTGTCATGAGAATTTGAATAAAGTCCCCGAGGGCGTTGGGTGTCTGCACTGAGAGATCCTGAGAGAGACACGGGTGCTGGCAGCCGTGTTAGGCCACCAGGAAGGTGAGTGAGCAAAAGGGGAGACAAAAGAAGGGACAGCCCCTTCCTGAAGGTGTCAGGGGAGCAGCTGGGTCCCTAGGCTTGCAGTTCTAGTCCCTGGGAGACCCGGTTATACTGTACTCCCTGTTTTTCTGCATTGGTGAAATAGAAATAACCCCCTCCTCAGGTGATGGGGCAGATTTGGGGTTAGGACCCTAAATGGGTGACTGGATGTAATTTTTTAAACTTTGTGCATTCTTAATAAAGGCAAAAATGGTCTTGCAATTGGTAGAAGTTGTTAAGGCATTTGCTGCAACTGTCATTTGGGATTCCAGTGTGTGTGTGTGTGTGTGTGTGTGTGTGTGTAAGAGAGAGAAGGAGGTTGGTCAAACAGAATCTCCTTAAAACTAACTTTATCCTCTTGGATCCTAGTGTGCAGGTGGGGACTGGGTGGGAGGCATGGTGGCAGGAGAGAAAGAAAGCTAGTTTAGAAAAATGTTCCCCCAGATGTCGACCTCTAGTAGCTGAAAGGCTGTTGTGTAGACTGGTGGAGCAAAACTAGGTGAGAAAATAAGTCAAAGCCCACTTGACCCAGACTTGGGGAAACACATCAACGACTGGTTGGCTTACGATCAGGCTACAGATCTGGCTGCTTGGTTGTTTCCTCTCTTTGGATTTGCCTGGCAAATCCTCCTCATTCTAGGGAGGGCTGTATTAGTCACAGTTCTCCAGAGAAACAGGACCAACAGGATATGTATATATTTATGTATCTGTCTGCATTATATAGTTCTTTCTCTTCCCCTTTCTGATAGATATGGATTTGTTTGAAGGAATTGGCTCATGTATTTGTAGGGGTCAGTCAAATCCAAAATCTGGAGGGCAGGCTGGCAGGCTGGAGAGCCTGGGAAGAGTTGATGTTGCAGTTGTGAGTCCAGGGCTACTGGAGGCAGACTTCCTTTATCCTTAGGGGGACCTCAGTCTTTTCTTTTAAGGTCTTTGATTAAACGAATGTGGATGAGGCCCATCCATAGTATAGAAAGTGACCTGTTTTGTTTAAAGTCTTCTGATTTAAATGTTAATAATCATTTTGTAGCAACATCTAGAGTGGTATCTGACCAAAAACTGGGTATCACAGCCTAGCCAAGCTGACACATAAAATTAACCATCACATGGGCAAACTGGGTTTATTGTAAAAGCCCTCCTCTTCTACAAGGTACATTCTTGCTTTCAAAGCATATGCTCACCTAGGATCACACCTGATCCTCAGAACTTCTCTGTCAGGAGGAATAATAACTTTTCTGTTTTATAGCTGAGGAAATGGAGATACAGAGATAAGATTGTATATCTGATAAACAGAGAGGATTCCAGCCCAGGCTGTCTGGCTCAGACCTGTGTGTTCTTCTGACCATCATACTCCCTACAAGCGGCTGCACAGTGTTACTTTCCTATCATTCCCCTGCTGGTCATAGTTCTTGCATGACCTCAGAGAGACCCACAAGAATTGGCTAAGAAAGTGGCATGGTTTTCATTTTTCAGTTCTGTCTTGTGACCATTCTCAATGGACCCCTCTGGGGCAGGATCCAGGCACGTAACATGTGTCTCTTGGAGGGACCACAAGCCCTAGAGACCACAACTGCCTCACCCCTGCCATCTTGCAGCTGGGCCCTCTGCTCTCAATAGGAGGCTTCCACCCCCTTCTTACCACCACACTTGGGGAGTGCCACCCTCTTCCTGAGCAGGAATCTCCTCCCAGACCTCAAATAGGGACCCAGAAGCAGGACTGACCTTCTGCTTCGGCCTGTGCACTGAGCTCTGGGTCAATAGCACCCTGAGAATGCTGGGCCCATGTGGTCCTCACGACGTGGTGATGTAGCAAAACCTGTTTGTGACTGTGGACAGGCCTGCAGCCTGGTGGCATCCCTAGGCTTTGGAGGGGCCAGGCCACTCTCCTGCCGGAACCAATAGGACTCCGTGCCTTCTCACCTTGGATGCCGTGTATGAAGGAGTAAGGTTTGATTGGAGGATTAAATAGGAGGGAAATAAGAGGTCTTCAGAGATGGAGGTGACAACCCAAGTTCCTTTCTGGACATGCCTGTCTCTCCTCTTACTCCATATTTGGGGAACTGATCTGGGTTTAAGAGATGAGAAAATGTTTGTTTTCTCCACTTCAGGTCCGTTTAGCAAATAGCGCTAGGATGCGGAGATTCCTCCCCCTTGGGCATTGTGTCCCAGACTGACACCTGAAAGAGGAGTAGAGGGACAGGGATGAGCACAAGGCTCTCTGATTTCAAACTGGCCCTGGGAAAAGACGAAAGAAGAGCCTCCTGGAGAAGGGTCACCTGGGGAGCAGCGTGTGTGGTCTAGTTTCTGAAGGCCTCCTAGGTAGCCGGGAACCTTTTTTTCTATAGGTTCAAAAGAGCAGACACGGGTCTTGGTTGCGGGGAGGGGGGGGGCAGGATCAGTTCTGTGCTGGAAAGAACTTGCTTCTAGTTGGAGCTCTAAAAGGGAGGAGGCACTAAGCATTGCCTTGGGAAAAGGAGAGCGCTCCATCCAGAGAGGTGCTCAAGGCTGGACAGCTCCCTGTCTGAAGGAATTCTGGTTTTAGTGGAAGGCTAAAGTAGATGCCCTGGGCATTTTCAGACTCAAGTTCTCGTCTTGTGGGTCTTTCTAAAAGTGCCAGATACTATGTCCCACAGAAGAATGGTCCCTGCGGAGAAACCAGATGACTCTGACCCCGGGGACTCCACCTTTTAGTAGCAGTAGCTCTAGTGAGAGCCCTGCCTCCAGGTCTGGTCCCTTAGCCTGGGAAGGGGCTCCGGACCCTGGAAGAGGACCGGTATTCCGAGATCACCCATTGGCTTAGAGGCGCCATGTGAACGGTGCTGGTTGGTTGGCGGGAGGGAGGGGGAGGCGGTTTCCCGGGTAACGGGAGGGCAAGGAGCGGCTGCAGCGGCAGCGGCTGCGATTGAGAAGCGCGGGCCGGAGCGCGGTGCGAGACCGGCTGGAGGCGGCGGCTTCGCGAAGCCGCGTGGGCGCAGGTAGGAGCTCCGCGAGCCATCCCCGGGGGCCCGGCTGGGCCAAGCTGCCCCGCGCCTGGACCAGCCGGGCGAAAGTTTGCCGCGCAACGGGACGAGCGGGAAGGAGAGGACTTGGGGATGCTCTGTGCTGGGCTCTGGGGGCCGGGCAGGGCGGGGACTGTCGGCGGGGAGAGGGCTGGTCCCGAGCCGAGCGGCGCGGGGGCCACATCTCCACTCCGGAACCCTGTTGGAGGACCCAGGCCTCCTTGGACGCGTGATTGCAGCACGGAGACCCGGCCGGCGGACGCAGACGGCCGGCGGTCCCTTGTTCAGAGATGCGCTGGCAAAGTCTTGCCCGGCAGATGCTGGCTGGGGCGCGGCGAGGTGCTCCGTCCGAGGCGGTTCTGCGAGCGAGCTCCAGGAGCACTTTCCCCGGCCTCCGGCTACGTTGCATACGCCCCCACGCAGAGTGGGTGTGTGTCCCTCTGGCTGTGCGTGCCTGAAGCTGGGTGTATCTTCTTGTGCGTGTGCTTGTGTCTCTGATCTCTTCTGTTTGTGCGTTTCTGTGCGTGATGCCCCGCTTTGCGTGATTGGATCTCTGGGTGTATCCTCACGTCTGGGCCCCTCTGTGTGTGCTCTCGGCGTGGGTGTCTTTGAACGCCCTCTCCGGGTGCTGCTGTCTGAGTATCGCTGTTTGTGGATCCTTCTGTCAGCATCTCCGTGTATTTTCGGGTTTTGTGTGTGTCTTTTCCCTCTGTGTGCCTGTCTGTGTATCTCGCGCTTGTGTGTGTTTTCTATCTGTGCCTCTGTTTTATAGACCCCTCTGCCTCTGCATGTCTGGTACCTGTCTGCGCGTGTCCCTCTCTGGGTGGGTGTGCACCCTCGTGTGTGTCATCTGAGCTTCGGTAGGTAGGTGTGTGTGTGTGTGTGTGTGTGTGTGTGTGTGAGTGAGTCTGCGTGTATGTCTGGACCTCTGCGAGTGTCTGCTATGCCTGTGTCGGACTGTGTCTGAGTCTCTTTTCTGTGTCTGTCCATATCCGTGTGTGTGTTGTGTGTGTGTGTGTGTGTGAGAGTGAGTGTAGGTGGATCGAAGCCGGGTAAAGGAGGCCAGGCCTCCGGTTTCCCTGGCGCTCTCTCCCACGCTCAGGGTAGCAGCGGGCGGCGGCGAGGGCGAGGGCGTGGGCAGCGGGCGGGGAGGGGGCGCCCAAGCGCCGGGAGCCAAGGCGCCTCCCGGGTGTGCGCTCCGCTGAGCCGGCTCCTTTCTTGCGGGCAAAGGAACTCCGGTGGCGGTGGCAGCAGCAGCCCGCGCCGCCCAGCTGGGGCCCTAGTGACTTATTTTTGTGTGAGATCCTTTCTTTTCTTCAGGGAAGAGGCGGGAGCACGCTCCACTCCCTAGTCGTGCGCAAATAAAGGCTTCGGGGTTGCCGGCTCGGTCAGCCCTCCTCGGCAGCTTGGCAAAGTGGCCGACTTGGCCGGGATCCCTTTGGTTGCAAAAAAAAAAAAAAAAAGGCGCCCCCAAATAATAATAATAATAATTAAAAAAAAAAAACTCAGCCCGGGAACCACCATGCCTCCTTGGATCTCTTTCTTACCTCCTATGTAACTTATTTATTGATTGATTAATGAAAGACTTGATTGCCAAGAAGCTCCTCCGTTTCCCCTATTGGCACCAAAGACTAATTAAAAATGCTGTGTTGGTGGTGAGTGTTAATTAGACCATTCCAGAGGCGATGCACCCTTGTTTCAGAAGCCTAACTTCAGTTAGATGAAATAGGTCAGGCTGCCCTTTCTCATCCCACTAACCTTTAATCCAGGTTTAAAACCAGTTTCCCCAATCTTGGAGCCACCTGGGGGCAGGAGCAACTGGGGAGAGGGAAGGGATGAGGAGAAAGCCAAAGGGGCTATGCCTAATTTTGAAAACTTTGGCGAATAAGAAGGATGCTTTATTAAAGCATATATAATGGGTCCACAACGCCAGCACCCAGGCAGAAGGAATGAGTGCGTTGTACGTGAGAGGGATTGGCCTGTGGCTTGCCTGGCACCTGGGATTCCAAATTGGCATTTCCTGGGGAGTGACACCTCCTTGGGCTTTTTGGAAGGATGCCTCTGTGGCTAGACCCTGGCTTGGCTCCCCAAGTCCTGGGTTGTGCCTCCAAACCAGTCTTTAAAAAACTTTCTCCTGGGGGTTACCCAGAAGGCAGAGGGGGTTGGGCGTATGTGGAGTGGGCCGTTGAAGGCTTTCAGAGACTGACTCAGCAGGAGGAAGCCCAGGCAATGTGTTCCGGATGTCTTCAGGATGGCTGGTCTTGTCTTCTGGATTTTAAGGAAAAGCTGGGCTTGCCCATGATGCTCCCCGATCCCTCTTACGGTCCAGTTTTCTTCCTTCCCTTGCCCTTGCCCTTCTCCTGGCTGACTTAGGGAACGGAGAGGAGAAGCTGCTGCTCTGTTGCTGCATTTAGGGATCAATCCAGCAAACATATTGACTTCTCAACCATCCAGTGAAATGGCCCGTTAGTCCTGCCTTTCAGCTCTCTCTCTCTCTCTCTTTTTTTTTTTTTTTTGAATTCAAGTATGTTTGAAAACTTCCTGAGATTTCTCTGGGCAGTAAGAAATCAGAGCTTTTACATCAGAGTCTGCTCTCATGATGTCCTCCCTGCATCAGGAAACTGACTGGACGTGGCAGCCAGCCCAGAGCAGCATCCTTGCTTCTCCCCTTTCTCGAGTATCCCCTCCCTACCCTGGCTCTAGCACAAGGATGGAGACAGCCCCAGAACTGGTGGAGACCGACTTCCAGGGAAAAAAAAAAAAAAAAGGCTCGCAGGAGGTATTGAACATCCTCCCACTCCCCACTGATGGGGAGGTTTTTCTGTGGCGAGGACGTCTGTGCCCATGTGCACTTGGGGCGTGTGCACCGGCTGGTGTGATGGGATGTGACAGGGTCTCACCCGGGAGAGAGCCAGGGTCTGGCGCACAGTGCAGAGCTGTTCTCAGAAACAAGGACTGAGGACGCCGTACCCGCCCCCGGAGAAGGCCTGTCCAAGTAGGAGATGCTTTGGGCGGGGCCTTTTTTCCTTTTATTATTATTCATGAGGAGAGCCAGAAGCGTAAGAAGTGTGGCCTCTGGACTCAGGCTGCATGTGAAAAGCCAGATAACAGCGATCCTGCCAGAGAGGCGTGGCTATGAGCAAGGACTTTGCAGTCAGACATGAGTTCAGTTCCCAGCCCTACGACTTTCTAGCTGTGTGACTTTCAGCAGGTTACTTCACCTTCCTCATCAGCAGTTGTCTTATCTCTAACCCAAGGCTGAAAGTGAAAGTTGCTCAGTCATGTCCGACTCTTTGCAACCCCATGGACTATACAGTCCATGGAATTCTCCAGACCAGAATACGGGAGTGGGTAGCCTTTCCCTTCTACAGGGGATCTTCCCAACCCAGGGATTGAACCCAGGTCTCCCACGTTGCAGGTGGATTCTTTACCAGCTGAGCCACCAGGGAAACCAAGGACCTTGGAGCAAGATAACTGGCACACAGAGATTTGTTGAATGAATGAATATGTAAAGCAGAAGAGAGCCCCTGACTTAGAGCAAGCATTCAGCACACTTTAGCTTTCCGTCCCCTCCTCTGTCAATAGGGGATCTTGACCTTCCCACTCCTATGTGCTATCGTTATCCCCACTTTATAGACGAGAACGCTGAGACTCAGAGAGGTTAAGTTCTTTGTTCAGAGTCACACAGTGAATTAAGTTGCAAAGTTGAGATTCAAACCTAGATCTGGCTGAGTCCTCTAGTTTGAAGTCTCAGTTTAGATTCAGAAAAGGGCAATAATACTCGGAGCCCATTTGCAAGAGTTTTTGCATTGTGATCTGGAGCTAAAAAGAATAAAATCTGAAAGGTTTCATCTCTGCCAGTGATCCCTTGAAGGGGTTGTGGAGATGGTGGTGTGTAACCAGAGAGCTTTCTCTGGAAGCTCAGCTATTTCCTAGACCAGCAGAGGGCTTCTTAGCTCTGCCACCCGTGGGTGTATGAGATGCTTGTCTTCTGGACATTAAGCTCTCATGGGTGGATTCTTGCCAAATTCAGAACATTTTTGACCTGGGTATTCACTTGGAGAAATCTGCTCTTGCTGAGTGTTTCGTATGGTGTAGGACAAGCCTTCAACCTTTCTGTAGCTTCTCTTCCAGGAGAAGCTATTCTCTTCCTCCTTGCAAGCTCTCGGTGTCTGGGTCTCTCATTTGCCTTTTAACCTGCTTTGGCGCTGAGCCATGCGGAAGCCTTTTGTGACAGAGGGTGGCTTCGGCCTCATTCCAAAGTAGCCACCGGTCCGGACAGCTGCAAGGGAGGGTCTGAGGGCTTCTGTCTGATGCCCACTGTGGCCGGATCTGGCCACAGCTCTCCCGGAGGCTGGCGCAGCCTGAATTGTAGAATGGCTAGTACGTTGATTAGAAATGCTGGCAAGAGATGAGTGCCTTTTGGTAAGAGCTTCCCCCGCCCCTTTTTAAATTTCTTTCCTGATGGTGCTGCTGCTACAGGAGAAGGCATTCATAATCATTTATTGGTGCTTCTTCAAGGGGATTCTCCAATATGTTTCCTCCCTTAGATGTTCATGGAAGGTGCAGCCCATGCAAAGTGCTTTCCTTGGTGAGGAGGTTCCTCCTCTCCTCCCTCCCTCCCTGCCCCTCTGAGCTCTGTGACGTCAGCCTGGAGGTGACTGGGTGCCTTCTCTGCCTGCAGGTTCCGAGGCAGGGAACGCGGCTCTGGGGCACAGTCGCCTTCCAGCTCTCAGATGATCTAGTCTGCTCTTTTCAGTTCCCCAGTGGACCCCGTTGTCTCGCCTGCCACACGCTGCCTCCGCAGCTGTAATTAGGGGAGAACTGCTGATGCCTTTTCGCTTCACAGGCCATTGCTTCCCTGTCTTATCATATCTGGGTGCTTTATTCCTATGATGACGATGCACTCCACATAGGTTTGAGAAAGAATTCATTTCTGTCTCTGGTGTGTGTGTTTGGAGAAGAGGGTCCTCTGTGTGTCTTTTCCCGGCGGGAGTGGGGAACCCAAGCGGCCCCCAGGTGCTCGTCTAGGGATGTGCTTGGAGGATGGCGAGGCTTGGAGGAAGATCAATGCTGGCTGCTGGGTGTGGACTTCAGATGGTGGGCAAGGAAGCTCACACCTGTCCTCCTCTGCACAAGGTGATTCTGACCATTGAACCTTTTCTCCTCAGGTATGGGTCTTGCTCCATGGAGGAAGATGACAGCTCGGGAAGGGAGCCACCTCGGTGATGAGCACTCGCAGGAACTGTGAGGGGTGGCTTTGCGAGCAGCTTTGTGGTGATTTATGGGAGTCGGGGGCTGCCGGAGAGGGATGTGGGTGCTATCAGCTCAGTGGATTAAATGCCCATTTACATTGTTATTGACATATAAATTATTGGTGCCAAGGAGACAGTGAGGGAAAGGATTTCTGGGGCAGTGATGTGGCACATGCCCCCGGATATGGACTCGTCTCTGCCCAAATCTGTCCTCTGGGCACTCAGGAAGCCAGGACTGGAACTGAAGTAAAAGTCCCAAATCCCAGCTCTCATGATGCCGGAGCAGCCATACTCATTGCTAAGGCAGCGATGGCAAGAGAGGTCCCTGAGTGGGTTTTAAGAAGCCAGGGAGACCTTTGACAAGGTCGTGTGGATTTCCTCAGCTGGCAGCAACCTTGTCTGGCCGCCTGCATGCATCACTTTTGCCTGGGTTCTTTTATTCCACTGTGGATTTGGAAGCACCGCTGAAGAAGAGAGGGAATTTTATTCCTGGGAAATGGAACCGGTTTCTGAGTCCAGCCAGCAGCAGAAGAGAAAACTGGTTACCCACGGACTGGAAGATCAAAAGAGGGTAAGTGAGAATTTTGTTGCTTGGCTTACGGCGTCGGAATTGCTAAGCCGGATTCAGGGCGCCCAGGTGGAAGTCCTCGTTGTTGTTGTGTCTTTGATTATGCTGGTTTGTCTTTTTTTGGTTGAGGAGGCAGGATGGTGGCTCTTGACTTGCCAGGTCCTAGTGCTGAACTTGAAGTTGGCTTGTTGGTGGGCAAGGGGAAAGAGAAAGAAGGCCAAGATCAGAAAGACAAAGATGTATAAACCTTAGCTCAGGGAGTTAACAAACAGTCTTGGTGTCCTCTAAGTCAGATATGAGCTTATTTTGTCCTGATGCTCCCTTTGGGATTCATACACTGTTAGCACCGTTTGGAAACAGTACTCTTGACAGTGGTGGTTTCATTTGAGTTATTCGTCGTGAGGTCTGCTGGCTCTTGTGTTTATGGATCAAAAACATATTCTACTCCACTCTTTGGCCCCGTCTGTGAGAATGTCAAAGTCATTTAAAAAGGCCCGTCGAGTATAGGTCATTTGCTGTCATCAGCCTGAAAGCCGCAGTCACCCAGGACTTGTGTCTACCAGTTAAAGTTCAACTTGTCTTCAAAAGCCTTCGAGAGTAGAATTGAGTGGCTGGTTGTTCAGGAAGAAAGTTGAAGCTGTGCTTCCTCATTCCCAGGGGAATTGCTAGGACCAGGTGGTGGCCAAGGTTAAATACAGCTCGAGCGGAGCCAGAGTCTGTGTTAATCTGAAAATAATTTCTGATATTTCCTTTGAAATGTTGTGGATGGCTGAAGAAAATCTGCTATTCTCTCCATGTGGGGTGGAGTATCCCTTCTCTTCATGAGTCTAAAAAAATCATCCCTTGTGTGAAATACCCGTGGAGGTGAAACCTAGCCTTACAATTCTTCCCTATAATTTTCAATGGCTGTGCATGTGTTTGAAAAGGATTTAGTATGGGGCTTTGCTTTGACTTTTAAAAAGTAAAGATAAGTGGAAACAAACTATATTGTAAAAACACAGATAGTGACGGTATCCTAAAAAAAGGGAAAGTTTCCACTCCTGAAGCTGCACTCACCATAAAGCAGAAAGAGTGCCTACTATCTTAGGCACCTAGATAAGTGAGATTTGGTTTGTGCCCTTTGATTTATTCAGTGAATAACCAGCCTACGAGACCTCTCTGCTCCTGTTTCTGCAGGAGCTTTCTAAGAGATGGGAGGAAACCCAGTAACTGTTGTGAACAGGTCCTGGGATTAACTGCGTTTCACTAAGTGTGGGCCAGGTTTGATATCCAGACACTTTAGCAGAGGAACGTTTGGGACCTCTGACACTGTAGAAAATTTTAATTGGGCTGGTACACCGAGATAATGTGCAATTATGACGGCCTCTCCTTGGCTCGGTGTGCCTGTCTGCATTCCCCATCTGTCCCTGCGTTGGGTCCACATGTACCGTGGAGCCTTTGGAAGCAGACTGTAACCCCAAGTGAGGCTCCGCGGCAGCTGGGGTAACATCAATTGGTCATGCTCAGCTGACATTCATTTTAACTTGAACTCTAGCCGTCATGGCGATTATTAAATTTATAATGATATATGTAAGATCCATTTTAATGACTCTCCATGCTTGAGCAAGCTCTCACTTGTGCTGGCAAAATAAGGCTTAATAGAGTATTACATTTCATCTCCTACTGAATTTTCCGGGCAGTGGTTGGAACTTTGCTGAGGAGGGATTAGATTGCGTTCTCTGATAGGCACCACGGTACAGTTCCATATTGCTGTAGTACAGTTTCGGGTAATTCTTCTAGAAATACTGCCACCGCAACAGCTTCTGTTGGTGTGTGCACGTGTGTGTTTGTGGGTAAACACACACAGCATTTGTGTCAAGTGTGAAGCTAAACAAGCTTCTGGGCACACAGCCCAGAATGTCTTGTCCACGGAGCTGAAAAGGGGCTCTCCTGTGTTTTGGCTCAGATATCTCGGGTGAACTGGGAACCTCTCTTCAGGGGGGTTTGGCTGAAAGTCCAGCAAAGGCACAGTCGAGGCATCTGTTGGGGAGCTGGGAGGTCCCCACCAGCTTGCTTACGTTGTCACACATTCACGGGCGCGAGATCGATCCTTGTGGCATTGCTGTCAGGGTGTGTGTGTGTGTGTGTGTGTGTGTGTGTGTGTGTGTGTGTTACGCAAGGAAGGAAATTGCGGAGGGCTGAGGAGACAAGGCAGAGGGAGGCTGGCCAGTGTCATTTTGCTGTATTTCCTACTGTCCTGAGCAGCAAAAGCCGTTTTCTTTAAGGTTTGGTAGGTTTCATGCTCCTTGCTGTAACTTGGCCCCCTTCTGGTTCCCATATAGATAAAGCTCCTGGTTGAGGGGTCCTCTAGGTTTAGGCTTTTTTTTTTTGAGGGGGCAGGGGTTTGCTTGAGCTTTCTGCGAGTGTGCCATGAGCTGTAGAACCAGAGAGCTGAGTTCAGATTCCAGTTGTGCTGTGTGTTAGCTGTGTGACTCTGAGAAAGCTACTTGAGCTCTCTGATTATTAGTCTACATTTTCTACAGAGGATAATAGTATTTAATTATAGAGACATTGTTAAGATTAGCTGAAGCAAAGCTGGTAAGGAGTTTGGCACTTGGTAATTATTTAAAAAATGTTCTGTATATTCTTGGGACAGTTTGCAATGTGGGGTTTCTTGCTTGCTTTTTGTTCTTAAAGGGCTGCATGTGATTTTGTTTTAAATCTTAAAAAAAAAAAAAACCTCTGGTAAAGCACTCATTACACATTCAAACATTACAGAAGAATTCGGAATGTAAATTCCTCCTTTCTCTAATTCTGTTCAGCAGTAACTGCTATTAACAGTGTGATGTATAGCATTCCTGACTACTCTTGGTTTGTGTTTCTTAATAAAAGGAAGTCACACTGTACATATTTTTAAGAACCTGATCCTTCTCACTTCCCATGGTGTGACTGTCTGTCTGAGTCATCGTAAACACATCTACCCCACACCTTTTAATGACTAGAGAGAGTTCCACAATAGAATGTGCCAAAGTTTATTTAACCAATGCCTTGTGTGTGCAGTTAGGATGTTTCCCGGTTTGGGTTTTTGCTCCATGATTTTTTTGGTATTACAAAATTCCCATGTTCATCTATTCAGCAAGTATGTATGAAGTACCTTCCATGTACCCAGCTCTGTTCTTGGAGCTAGGAATCAGCTAGACAGACACGATGGCTTTCTTCCTGAAACTTACTTTCTTGCCCAGCACAACTTTCTGTGATGACGGAAATGTTCCATTCATGAACTGTACGTGTCAGTGGCCACCAGTCATATCTGACCATGGAGCACTTGAAATGTGGCTAGTATGATTGAGGACCTTCATTTTAAAGCTCATTTAGTTTAAGCTGAGAATTCCTTGGCGGTTCAGTGGTTGGGACTCTGTGCTTCTACTACAGAAGGAATGGATTCAATCCCTGGTTGGGGAATTAAAATCCTGCCTGCTGCCTGGCTCAGCCAAAAAAAAAGGTTTCATTTAGTTTAAACTAATTTAAGCTTCAGTAGACACATGACTGGTTACAGTGTCAGACAGTGCCTCTCTCGATAGCTATTTATTTGCAGACAATGGTCTATGTGCTAAAGAAAACAAATAGGACTGGGTAGTGTTGTGGGCTCTGGAAGGGTGTATTTCACACTTGTAATTATTTTTTAATTTCCTTTTAATTGAGGTGTACCTTGCATTCAGTAAAGTGCATGCTTCTTAAATTCATAACTCGATTAAAAAAAAATCTTTAGTACACCTGTGCAGCCCCCACACAGAGCAGGATATAGACCCTTTCTTGCCCCTGAGGGGGTGCAGTGTAGCTGGTATAAGGGAGGTCTCCCTTGGGGAAGTGGAGACCCTGGTGATGAACAGCAGCTGGCTGTGGGAAGATCAGACGGCAGACTTCAGATGCGAACGTGCCTGCTTGTACCTGCAGCAGGGAGGGGTGCCATTCAGAACTCCCCTTTGGGCAACTTATCTTGGTACCACTTATGGACAGTAGCTTCCCAGGCATCCCTAGCATCTTGCCTAATTCAAATTCTGTGCTGAAGTCAGGAAAAAATCCAGAGGGGCATGGGCTGCAAATTGCCACGAAGAGAAATTCAGCGAGGTATAAGTATTGTTCAGTGCTGTAAGGACCCACTTAACTAGCACAGATGGGAGAAGTAAAATTTCCCTGACAGACACCTATTGATCAGTCCAGGGAATGACTGTTTGATTGATTTTTTTCTCTACTCTTCCTTAGAAGTTTGTCCTTCACAGACGGAGCGTTCCCACAGAGGGTGAACACTGTAAAATAAGAATTGTTCAGGGGTTTTCAAGATACTCGATGACTGAGTGGTGACAAAGATGGTTTAGTTTGAATATTCTCCTGGCTGTCAGCTTCTCAGCATGAAAGACACCTGGAGACAATGTTTTGAAATGACTTTGGAGAGGGTGAGTTGGAGCTTTGTGTAATTAAAATTTCCAAGGTTGGCTGAACTGTTCTGGATTGCCAAATGCTGACCAACAAAGGGGAAGATATTTTCATGCTTGTCCCAGCAGCCTCTCCTCTCCCTTTTATTCCTGGCATCCCTGACTTGCTCCTCGCCTCAGCATCACTGGACCTTACCCTGCCGCGCATCCCCTAAGTCCGCTGCTTTCTCCTCCTGTCCTCCGCAGGCTGGCTCCTGTACATGGTATATCTGGCCAGTCTCTTCTGTCTGGCCTCACTGGCACCACTCTCAGGTCTAGGAATTCTTGCTTGGCTAGTGGCATAGCCTCTGTGGGTGGCTTTCTTTGTTTCCATGTCTCCTCCACTCCTGGCCAGATTCTTCTTCTTTAGAGTCTTTCTGAAGTGTTGTCATTCCATTCAGAGATTTTCTGCTGTGTCCTCGGGCTTCCCTGTTGGCTCAGATGGTAAAGAATCTGCCTGCAATGCAGGAAATCCAGGTTCAATCCCTGGGTCGGGAAGGAAGATCCCCTGGAGAAGGGAATGGCTATCCACTCCAGCATTCTTGCCTGGAGAATCCCCTGGCCAGGAGCCTGGCAGGCCACAGTCCATAGGTTTGCAAAGAGTCAGACACAACTGAGCGACTTTGACGTTTTCTGCTGTGTCCCACCCTCCCCAGCCCCTGGCACTTTACACTGTGCCCAACTTCTAGGGTTTAATGGGTAAAAGCTCAGATCTTGTAGGAGTCTTGTAGACCTCAGCGTCAACCCTGAAAAAGTTCTGTAATGTCCCTGAGCTGTAGTTTTTCTCCCAGTGCTTTCTATTCATAGCTTATAAGATGCTTAGCACTGTTCCTGGAACATGGTAAAGAATCAGCAAATGAGGTTTGCTGTGATGATTATAATCTCTCTCTCTTTTACCCAGATATTCTCTACCAAGTCTCTTTTCTGTTTCATGAACAACCCTCACATTTCCCCCATCTCTGAGCCTTTGCTTATGCATGTGACCACCTGTCTGCCTTGAGACCCCTCATCTGTCCTCCATGAAGAGTACATCCCCCTCCTGTTTCTATTAATAATACCTTATTCGAGTGCAGTGGGGTAGCAGTTCATGGCATTCTCCTCGTGGCCCAGATGTTTTTCCGTATATCACACCCTATACCAGATTATTGGCTCATTGAGGAAGGAACTAATTTTGCCATCTCTTCATCCCCTGGCACACAGTAGGCACCAGGGAATGTTGGCTGAGTGAATGAATAAATATTACTTGATGCTTTGGGATTTCTCTTTCCCTGTGGTGCTTAAGCTGAATTTGACCTTCCAAAAGGACTGGTTTAATATGTTGTCCACTTAGAGAGAGGAGGGAGAAGTAGGATTCAAGGAGATGGTTAGGATTTCTCTGCAATGATTGAATACATTGGATTAGGGCGGCTAGCTTGGGTCTGGTGAGTGGAATAGAAAGTAGGCATATTTTGAAGGAAAGAGCAGGAGAATTTGGGTTAGTGACTAGCCTAGTCATTAGACTGACAGAGAGATATCAGTCTAAGATATTGCCAAGTTTTTGGTACATCAGTGGCTGGAGAGGGCTTGCAGCCCTTTGGATGAAGCGGGTTGAAGTAATGATACCTTCTAATGCTTCTCACGGCAAAGTGCTCTCTTATTTGGTTTGCACGAGTGGAAGCAGAGCAGCTGTTATTTCTTTTCAGGCAAAGAAGGAATCAAGACACATATTTTAAGATAATTTTCCCAAGTACACATGATTTAGATTTAGCAATTCTTTCAGAAGGGATTAAGAAATAGCTGAAGATAGGGAACATAAGTAACGTGTAGAACAACTGCTACGTGCCAGAGAGTGTCCTAGGCACTCATTTGATCTCATGTAGATCTTGCCCGTGCTCTTGTTGTAGGTATTACTAACCCCTTGCACAGATGCAAAGGGCTATGAGTTCTCCAAGTTTCCGCAACTTATTTTGTCTGCTAGACTCCTGCATTCCACTGTAGCTTCACCTCACCGTTAGGATTAGATCTCTAAAATTTCTAAACTGGAATTTACTTTAAGAATAGCTCCTTCTCACTGTTTAGTTAGATCTAGTTGTATGCCCGTATATACACGCAGCACGCAGCGTGCATGTGAGTCGTGCACACTGCACGGCGGGGTTGGCCTGTGTGGCATCTCGTAGGTGCTTGTTCCTCTAGGTGTTATGTCCACATCATTCCTCAGGTCAGAGCTCCATGTCATGACCCTCCCCACAGTCAGTCCCTGGCCTGGGTGAGGCTGAGCTGCTATAGATAAACTCTCCTCCTGGTGATCTGAGCTCTGAGAGGCTGACGGTGCGGTCAGCACTCTGGATGGATGGATGCTCACACTTCAGGTAAAGAGGCAGCTCTCACCCCAGCTCCCTGAGCTCTTTCCAGATGAGTGGAGGTGCCTGCTCCTTGGCCTGAGCCCGTGGGCTGCTGCCGTCCCTTTGCAGCCCACGGCAGCAGCAGTTACAAGTTGATCAGCCTCCTGACAGCCCTCTGCCTGCGTGGTCCGCCCGTCTGCCTGGCATGAATGGAGGGGGTGTTAACCAAACGCTTGGGGGATGGACACTAAGGACTTACCATAGCACACTGCACATGTCATTGAGGGATGGAAAGAGACTGTAGCCGGATGCAACTCTATTCAGTAAGTTTGGAGCTTCTGTTCAGGTGTAGGGGGAGAGAGGCCAGCAAAGGGGCCAGGGCAATGCCCTGTTTTCATTTCACTGTGGAGAAGATCAGACAGGATAGGATCAGTCTCATGTATGCCTTCATTATTCCACATTTATTTATTAATCCCCTACTGTATGCTGGCCAACCATAGCATGAGGCTCTGGGGTCATAATGATGAGCTTAGAGACTGTCTCTTGGTACTTCCGTTGTCTTGAAGGAGTCAGTCAGTTTAACCAGCAGGGACAGTGACATTAGATAAGTGTCTGTCTGGTTTGGAGGTTGGCAGGGGTGGGAAGGTGGGCAGAGAGTGCCTCCCTGGAGAAGGAGGAGCTTGAGCTCCGCCTCTGAGAGGCTGAGTGAGAAGCACACAGGGGGAGGGCTGAGCGAGCAGCTCACGGGGTGGACTGAACTGTGTGCCCTGCCCCAGGTTCGTGTGTTGAAATAGATCTCAGAATGTGACTGTGTTCAGAGATAGGCCCTACAAGGAGATAATTAAGGTTAAATGAAGTCATGAGGGTGGAATGCTAAGCTGATGTGACTGGTATCCTTATGAGAAGAGGAAGGGCTACCAAGGGTGTGTGTGTACAGAGGAAAGGTCGCTTGAGGACGGAATGAGAAGGTGGCCGTCTGCCAGCTGGGGAGGGAAGTCTCAGGAGAATGCACACCTCCTGACGCTTGGATTGTGGACTTCAAGCCTCCAGAACTGCGAGAAAGCAAATTTCTGTTGTTTAAGCCACCTAGTCCGTGGTATTCCGCTGTGGTGGCCCTAGCAGACACTAGCCCACAGAGAGAGACAGAGAGTTGGCTGAAGGCATTTTACTTTAAACAGCCCAGACTGTAAGCTCCCTGAGGGCAGATGCTACTTCAGTTCCCCAGCATCCAACTCAGTGCCTGATGCCTGGCAGGTCTTCAGCAAATATTTGTTGAGTGAGGAAATCCATGAATGCAAAGGATGAGGACAGAGAATGGAGAAACTGGACTTGCCATGTGGATGGTTGAGATGTTATCCTGTTGGCCCTGAGAAACCACTGAGGGTGTCAGAATGAGGGGATGACCAGAATGTGGTACTGGGGAAGATTCTAGAATAAACCGGGGTGGCTAGGAAGGGGTGAGAGTAGTAACGCAGGCAACAGAGCCTGGAATCAAAGAGACCAGAGAGAGGACCCCCATAGTGGTCCAGGCGTTCATGATAAGCTTCTGTTCCAGGGCTAAGACAAAGGGAAAGCAGAAATGAGCAGATGTAAGAAATAGAATCTGAGGAGCAGAAACTGGCCAGCAACTGGATATGGCCGACTCACGTGCCAGGTAGCGTGAGTGCCAGGAGTCTCCAAGGGTCAGAACCTCCCCGTGTACCTGTTAGAATGCGGTCCGATAGCCCAGGGGGTCTGTAGCCCAGGGGCACGTTCGCTCCTGACTAATGTACTGAGGTCCACCATGGTCTTCTGCCCTGGTCATAGCAGAGCGGACACTGTCTCCATTTGGTGGATGGGGTAAGTGAGCCATGGACAGGCAAAGTGACCGGCCCCGTGTCACACACCTTGTCAGTAACTAGATGTCAGGGAAGATCCCTACTTTCTTTATCCATCAGTTAGGATCACTTTCTGGGGAATAAAGCTGCTTCCTCAATCAGCAGAAATAAATACTGATATTTGGTTATTTTGGCTTTAGGGACTCTACTTTAAAGATACTGAAAAAATTATTTTCGGTCCTAAAGATGCTAGTAGCTCGGTTGTGTCTGACTCTTTGGAGTCCCATGGACTGTTGCCCACCAGGCTCCTCGGTCCATGGAATTTTCCTGGCAAGAATGCTGGAGTACTCCAGGGGATCTTCCTGAGTCAGGGATCGAACCCAATCTCTTGAGTCTCCTGCATTAGCGGGTGGAGTCTTTACCACTAGTGCCACCTGGGAAGCAGGCAGAAGTTGACCAATAATGTGGGCACCTCAGAGGTGGCCTCTCCCCATTTGTTTGAATGATATACATAAATTACACAAGGGTAGCTCTGCACTAAGTGAAATGCGTTGACACTGGCCTTCCAGCTCTTTCCCAACTTGCCTCCAGGAACCACATTACTGTCTCAGCACAAAAGAGGGCTGAGATTTAGTAAGTGGTAAGCAGTGCCAACTCTCCAGCTGGCATCCTGTGTAGGGTTGGCACATTTGTTCAAGCCTTTTACTTACCTGATCTCTTTAGACTCTAACTTTTCCCCTTGGTCTGCACTGTTTCATCACTCATTCCTGTCTTGAACTGTGCAGAGTGTGGCTGTAGACTGGAGGGACTGAGTGTCAGTGTCGTCTAGGCTATTTGGTGTCTGTTAAGAACACAACTTTGGAACCTTATTACTTTGGATAATTTATTTATCTTTTCTGGCCTCTGCTTCTTCATCTAGAAAATTAGGATGAATAATAAAACCTTTGGTGAGGATTATGAGATATAATGGGCTTGAAGTATTTAATCTAGTACTTAGTACACAGTTAAGTATTAAATGGTATCTATTATAATTCTTACCTTATGTTTCCCTTCCCTGGCTTGGCAAAATTCTCTAAGTAGCATATTTGGGGAATAAAATGGTAGGGGAGTTGGGTGACTGCTGCTAATTTATGTGAGTTTCCTTTTCTGGTTAACTGAAGGTCATATATGATTATTTCTAATTTAAACTTTGTTACTGCAAGTCTTCCTCAAAGAATGTCTGCTTTTATGTTTTGGAAGCACAGTCAACGAAAACAGCCAAGTCTTCCTTCATGTAGCAGTCTTCTAGGAACTTCGTTAACCTCATCATTCTGCACATTAATCGACAATTTACAGGACTCTATTATGTAATTGCTGCTGCTCAGATGCTCAGTCCTGTCCAACTCTTTGTGACCCCATGAACTGTAGCCCACCAGGCTCCTCTGTCCGTGAGATTCTCCAGTCAAGAATACTAGAATAGGATGCCATTTCCTTCTCCAGGGAATCTTCCTGACCCAGGGATCGAACCCATATCTCTTATGTCTCCTGCTTTGGCAAGTGAATTCTTTACCACGAGTGGCCCCTGTTATATAGTTCAGTTCAGTTCAGTCGCTCAGTCGTGTCCGACTCTTTGCGACCCCATGAATCGAAGCACACCAGGCCTCCCTGTCCATCACCAACTCCTGGAATTCACTTAGACTCACACCCATTGAGTCAGTGATGCCATCCAGCCATCTCATCCGCTGTCATCCCCTTCTCCTCCTGCCCCCAATCCCTCCCAGCATCCCAGTCTTTTCCAATGAATCAACTCTTCACATGAGGTGGCCAGAGTACTGGAGCTTCAGCTTTAGCATCATTCCTTCCAAGGAAATCCCAGGGCTAATCTCCTTCAGAATGGACTGGTTGGATCTCCTTGCAGTCCAAGGGACTCTCAAGAGTCTTCTCCAACACCACAGTTCAAAAGCATCGATTCTTTGGCGCTTAGCCTTCTTCACAGTCCAACTCTCACATCCATACATGACCACTGGAAAAACCATAGCCTTGACTAGATGGACCTTTGTTGGCAAAGTAATATCTCTGCTTTTGAATATGCTATCTAGGTTGGTCATAACTTTTCTTCCAAGGAGTAAGCGTCTTTTGATTTCATGGCTGCAATCACATCTGCAGTGATTTTGGAGCAGAAAAATAAAGTCTGACACTGTTTCCACTGTTTCCCATCTATTTCCCATCCTTTTGTGTGATTCCAACATCACCACCACCACAAGTTGCATTTTTGCTTGAATATGTTTTATGAATTTCATTTATTACACTTTGTAGCATCTCCTAAAACTGCAGTACCAAGGAAAAAAATCTGGTTACCTGGAGGTGAATTCCAATTAATCAGTGCTTTCCAAATCTTGTCCTAGATGAGATTTACTTTGCTTCTAAAGCTTAGATCAGATTCCTCCATGTCTGCAGTTTGAATCAAAATACTGACAACTCTGACTCCTATCCTCAGGGCATTAATTTTTAATCTTCCTTCTCTTTGGGATAATTAGAAAGGGATGTGGGGGTTGGGGAGAGAAAAGAGAAGAGATGCGGTTGGCAGAGCAGGAGTGGATTTATTTATTTATTTTTTTAATAATGCAGCCTTTTCTGGGAAGAGGGAACATCTGAAATCTTGCATCTGCATTCCCGGTTTGCTTGAGGAAGATAAAGCAAGGGTTGCGATTGGGGCTGTGGCTGATAGAGCCAGATCAGGGTGGTTCCTGATGTGGGAATAGGAGGTCATTTGGGGAAGGAGCCAGACTTGTGTAACTGTATGTGTCAGCGAGGAAGGTCGAGAAATTCACTTGGGTGTATGTGGGGATTTCTCTCTTGGCTAAGCTGAGTAAATACAGACAAGGTTACTTAAAGCCTTGTCTATTTCCTGCATCTGTGCTCCTTGGACCTCTGAGAATCACAAGGGGATGTGAAGGACAGGAGTCAGAACCTTGATTAAAACTACCAAGATATTATGTCCTTCATCTCTTGTGAAGCTGACACAGAGGTACCAGTCTGGACACCTGGGAACAGGGTACCTTTTTGCTCACAATCCAGGCTTTTTGCTAGCTTCTTACATAGTTGAGTTAGGTTCCTTCAGCAATAACCCCTCCCTTGAAAAAGTGGATTATAGATGAGAGGCTCCCCCAGATTGCATGGTTCTGTTTAAAATATATTTCTCTCCTTTTCCACTGATATCATTTAAAAAGGCAACAAGCAAAAATCCTCAATGACATGGGCAAATCTTCATGGGAAAATGGCATGTTCTGAAAAGAACGAACAGTTATTGTTGTATCTTGTACACCTCCCCATGTGAACTTCCAGTCAATAGCTAAAAGTCTCTTCACCAACCGCTGGTTTCTTGTTAATTATGAGATCCCTAACTCATTCCACATTGTTTGGCACGTAGTCGATGATCAGTGCGTGTTAGTTGAATGAATGAATGAGAGTCCACATGCTGAATGGGTTGAGGGTTGAAAGAGAGAATCGGGTCTGTCCTCTGACTCTCTGAGCTACACTCTTGGTGGCAGCAAGCAGTAGCATCTTAGAAAGGAAGGTTGAATCATCTTTGATTTTGTGACAGGAGAAAGAATGCCTGGGAAGACTGCTTAGAGCCGCACATCCTGCAGCCTGTACATCTTTGTCTATGTGGGGTTTCTTAGCTTTGAAGACCCAGTTTTTTGTTTTTGTTTATTTTAAAATTGTGAATCTATTATTTCCTACCTGCCCTGGCAGAGACGTGCCTTTTTCCTATGAGTTTCCATGGGTCCGTGCTCATGGGTAACCTGGAAGTTTCCTTCATTGATGTCTATATGAGCTGGTCATTTAAAGGTGAGACAGTAGCTGAGATGTACCCAAAAGGGGACGTACTGAATAAATCAGTGCAAAAATGTGCCCTTATGTGTTGTAGCACAACGGGAGAAATGATGAGGGCAAGAAAGAGGAGTCAAGGAAAGACAGTGTCCTGTCAGAGCCCATGAAATGTTCCGAAATGGAGATGAACGATGTAGCCGTTGACCGGAAATGGGAGAAGCTTCTTTTTAATTCATTCTTGAGGTTATTTTTAACTGGAGGAGAATTGCTTTACAGCGTTGTGTTGGTTTCTGCCATACAACAACGTGAATCAGCTGCGAGCATATATACGTCCCCTCCCTNAGAGGAGAATCCCTAGGCCTCCATAATGGTGCCTGGAGATCCTAGATCTCAGTGAATTTAACTGGGATGCAGCGGAGGTAATGGGGAAGGTCACAGTGAGGGCAGGGCGGATGCCTGACTTGGAGGTGGCCTGGAGGGTAGAGAAGTGACTGCTGGGATCTGGTGGTGCTGGGATCTTAGTGCCTTATCATCTTAGGCAGCACTGTTCCCACTTTACAGACAGGGAAATTAAGGCTCGGAGAAGTTACTAGCTTTCCCATGGTTCTAACAGCTGGAAACAGTAGCCCCTCAGTCTTGAAGCCAACTCTGCATGACTCCAAAGCCTAAGCTCTTTTTCATCAGGTACCATTATCAGACTCTGATATACCACTGACTTGATTTCTGCTATATTATTATTATTGCTCCACATCTGTTTTAAAGTTGACTCACTTAAAAAGATTAGCCTTGTCACAAGAATATTATCAACGAAATTCCAGGTTTGACGTGCTACTTGTTTTTCTTTCTGATTACTGATTAAAATAAACTCATGAGTATAAAGCTTTAAAAAATTGTATTGATGTACTATAAAATATACCTGTGGGATATACAGGCCTCAGTTTGGAAACACTTCTCTGTACATCAGTAACTATGACAACAACAATAACAATGACTAATTACTATGAATATTTACCATATGCCAAGCCCTCTACAAAGCAATATAGTAGGTAGAACCTGGGCTCAGTAGTCAAACCTGGTTTTAAAACTGTAATCTGCCACTTCCTTGATGTGTGACCTTCAGCAACTTGTTATCTTCTCTGTGCCTTGGTTTCCTCATCTATAAAATGGGAATAATAATAATAACATCTACCTTCTAGAACATTAAACACTGAACACTAGACAAGTGAGTAACACTTAGATAAGTGCCTTGACATATTAAGTGCTATGATAAGTATTAGCTATTATTCACTCATTCACTCATTTGACGATTAATTATTGTTTGAGCATGTTCTGTATACTGGACATCATCCTATAATCTTTACAACAGTCTGATGTTGGTATTAGCTACATTTTATAGATGAAAAAAGCTTAGGTTGAGCAGTTTCGCCAAAGTTCCCAGCCTAAAATGTGATGAAACTGAAATTCAAATCCAGGTATGTCTGAAGCTCGACTGCTATGAATTTTACAGAACACTTCTGAACACAAAATGTGTGTATTCTGTGTGTTTGTGTTTTCCACAGAGACCAATTTTTCAACAGCAGCTGGGTGTCCTACAATGCAAGTCAGTTAGATTCTGACAGTATCTACCTGGAGGGTCAGACCCCACGAGCTAAGGACTCAGTCCCATAAACCTGCTCCCCGTTCAGATGCCACGTGCAAGTCCAGACCACCTGTACTTCTGACCCACTACCTGCTCCTAAGAAAAGAATTTACTTAGTATTGCTGGTTTACTATAAAGGATACAACAACCAGATGAAGAGGTCCACCTGGCACAGTATGTGGAAGGGCACGTGGAGCTTCTTTGCCCTCTCTGGGCATGCCACTCTCCTGGCACCTCGGTGTGCTCGCCAACTCTGAATCTCCCTGTACCCCTTAACTTAAGAGTCTTTAGCAGAAGACCCATTATGTGGGCATGATTGATTAGATCTTTGGCCATTGGTGACTAAGTCAGTTTTCAACCCCTCTCCCCTCCCTGGAGGTCAGAGGATGTGGGTAGTGGGCTGAAAGTTCCAATCCTCTAATCACAATCGGTTCCTCTGGCAACCAGCCCCGATCCTAAACCCCCATTGAGAGTCATCTCATTAGCATAAACTCTGGAAAAACAGAAGACCAGGCTCTCTTCTCACCCCTATCACTCAGGAAATTCCAAGGATTTTAGAAGCTCTGTGCCAGAACTGGAGATGAAGGCTAAATATGTATTTGTTAATATGTCACAGTATCATAGAAGCCAGAGTTGGCCCTCTTATCTACTCTGCCGTTACTGCCTCCCATGAAAGGAAGACTCACTTCCTGACAGAGGGGTGCCCACCCACTTATTTCTCAGACATGTGGTCAGACTTTATCCTCTTGGGCCAACAGAACCTCCTCGGCTGGTTTTTGGAAAGCAGCCAACGTCGCCCTGTCTGTCCATCTTCCAACTTTGACTCTAGTTATGTGAAATGAGTCTTCAGCTCCCGTTAACCTGTTGTGGCATCTCTGTGTCCCTTACAGTGTCAGTCCAGAGCCCCAGAGACCCTGCAGGCAGTGGGCCGCCAGCACACGTTAGAATGTGGGACTGCAAGGCAGCAGGCACAGGGACCTGGAGCCGACAGACGCCACCGCAAGCAGCAGCAGCAGCAACAGCATTCGTACACAAGCATCTTGTTTTGCAAGGTGCAGAGGTCAAGGACCTGTCTCCCATCATATAAAATAATGGTGGTTTGCATTCTAAATGTCTTTGCGGAGTTCCTTTCCTTAGAGAACTTCAGCAAATGGCGATTGCTTGTTACTGTTTATGAATTTGTTCCCTAGGCAAAGCTTGGTTTTCCCACATGATATTTTGACTTTCGTCATTTTCTACCTTCCATAGGAAGAGCTCTGGGCCAAATGTTATTGTTAAGGGCAGCTGAGCTTCATTCTGAGGGCACGTCTCCCTCTTTGGACAAGGATGAGCTAGAAATAATGATCCTATCTGCTGTACTTTTACAGGTGTGTTGAGAGCCCAAGTTGCATGTATATTGGATGAGAGGATGGGGAGACGATGGCTTGTATCTGGGCTGTCTCAGGCAGGACTAGCTGTCCTCCCAGAAACTGGCAGTGTCTGTCCATCTTCACCTTATTCTCCCCTTTCCTCCAACCCGCCAGCCTGGACCACTCTTCAAGACTGATTCTCCCATTCCTATCCAGTTGAAACCTTCCCTATCTCTTCTCTCTTCCTCCTCCTTCTCTGATTCTTTTAAACTCTTTCTCTCTCTGTTTCCTGCCTGGTACATTATAGTTTTCACTGAATCACATATGAGTGAAGAGCATGAGCTGTGGATTTGAAGGATGAAGCTCCCAGCTCTGTGACTTTCAGCAAACCCCTTCCCCTCTCTGTGCCCCTGTTCCCTTCATTGTTCAAAGGGGGAAACAGTAGCTGCTCTATCCTGGTTGTCTTATGAGGATTAAATGAGATAATACAAGTACCTAGTAGATGGTAGAAAGTGTTAGTCACTCAGTCACGTCTGACTCTTCGTGACCCCATGGACTGTAGCCCACCAGGCTCCTCTGTCCATGGAATCCTCCAGGAAAGAATACTGAAGTGGGTTGCCATTTCCTTCTCCAAGTGGATGGTAACTATTCCGTAAATACTGTCAGAGAGCAGGGCTCGTGGCACAGTGGTGCTGTGTTCCTAATTAGAGTGTAAGATNTCAAAAGCATCAATTCTTCGGCGCTCAGCCTTCTTCACAGTCCAACTCTCACATCCGTACATGACCAGAGGAAAAACCATAGCCTTGACTAGACGGACCTTAGTCGGCAAAGTAATGTCTCTGCTTTTGAATATTAGACAGCTAGCTAGATTCTCATAGCTGCCCTGTCTGTCACTGCTGCTAGAATTCTCCGGGGATGACTCGAGTCAGCTCTGCACTTCTTGTGCGGATGGGGCCCCATCTAGATAGAGCAGATTTTTTTAATATCTGGGTCGATCCTCCCTTTGATACCCGAGTCTTTAAATCNCTTAGTCGGCAAAGTAATGTCTCTGCTTTTGAATATTAGACAGCTAGCTAGATTCTCATAGCTGCCCTGTCACTGCTGCTAGAATTCTCCAGGGATGACTCGAGTCAGCTCTGCACTTTTTGTGCGGATGGGGCCCCATCTAGATAGAGCAGATTTTTTAATATCTGGGTCGATCCTCCCTTTGATACCTGAGTCTTTAAATGCAGAGTCATCATGGTTCAGACAAGGAGACTGAGGCCCAGAGCTGTCAGACCTAGAGAGGCGGAACCAGGCCCTGGGCCTCAATAGGTTGTACAACACCGTTTTGTTATCTCCTGCCCTTTGGGGTCTTCTCATAGCCTCTGAGCATTCGCTGGCACTCTTTCCTCTGCCAAGAACAATGGCTGCGTTGCCTGTGCCGAACTGTCTGTCTTCCCTGAAGATTCAGGTCAAACGTCACCTCCTCTGAGAAGTTTTCCCTCAGCCTCACCTCCTGGCTGGTATGGGGACCCCTCCTCTGTGCTTTCAGAGCCCCTGGAGCAGACCTCTGAGGTGGGCTTCTCATACTCCATTGTGGAGTATGACGTCCTATCTCTCTCCCCTACGTGACAACGAGCTTTTCAAAGATATAGGTCAGGTCTCACTCGTTCTCGTATTTCTGCTGTTATGTCAGTTACCTTGTAGATGCTCTGAGATTTGACCTCTTTGTGCCAAGAATGAATGGGTGAATGAACAGTTAGCAAGGAGATAAAGAGGTGCCCATGGCTGTAGAATTTCCAGAAAGGTTCCCACTGGCTCTGTTACACAAGACGGCAGACCTCTAGCCCTTCTGCAGGTGAAGACTTCTCTGGGATGGTCTCCTTCCCAGTGGCCCGGAGTGCAGCCACCCATTATCTGAGCTGTATGTCTATCCTGGTGGGTCCCAAGGACCAGAAACTCTCCCAAAATGAGGCCCAAAGAAGCTGCTATTTAGGGTCTTTCTTTCAGACAGCCCCTGCAGCTTTCTGTGACTGTCCTTAGCTGACATCTTCACAAAGGCTGAGTTCCCAGAAGATGTATTAATGGAGATATCACTATATTGCCCTCCAGAGCTTAGTGTAAATAACCCTGCATGCATTCATTCGTTCACTCACACATTCATTCAATGCCTTCCTCCTTCCGTTAGGGCAAATAGTCAGAAAGTGACTGCATATGACTTTATCACTCATCCGGCTCCAATGTCACTCAGAGCAGTCAATTAGATTTTTCCCAAAGGCCAGATTTGGGGGTCAGGAGGGCAGGCTGATGGAGCATTGGCAAGTACTCTGATGTCAGCTTTAAAATATGCAATAGACTCCTGAGGTCATATGCCCCCTCCCCCACTTATACACATGCCCCCAACATCATCCAGTATGAGGTTTGGAGATAACATCTGCTCTCTTCTCTTCCCCAGGGCAAGGAAGAGCCCGCTAGACCCAGGGTCCCTGCAGGATCAGTGGTGGCCGCACTGATTTTGCTCTCACGCAGACACAAACAAGCAAACTTCTTTTTGCCCTCCCTGTTCTTCTCTGGGTGAAATCAAGAGACCTGGGGGACATTGAATGGGACCAAGCACCCCCATGATTATCAGGAAGTAGACAGTGCATGTGTGTGACGGTCAGAAGAGTCATTTCACTATTTGAGTCTTCTTTTTCTCACCTGTATGAAGAGGCTGTAATCTCAGCCCTTTCTCTCTCATATGCTTGTTGTGAGGATTAAATGAGGTCATGTTTGGGAAAATGACAACAGCTAACAGCTAATGTTCCTTGGGTATATCCCAGGTACTTTTCCAGTCTCCATTTTATAAATAAAGGACCCAGAAACTGGCGAAGTTAAGTGCTTTGCTAAATGTCACAGAGTAAATAAGTGAGTTCAGTTCAGTCGCTGAGTCGTGTCTGAGAGCCTGGTATTTGTCATCTGTCTGACCCCAGAGTCTGAGCTTTTCATCACCGTATCGTATACTGTTTCAGATTTGAGCTGTGTGACACTGGACAAGTGACTTCCCTCTCTGGTCTTCTGCGGTACCATCTGAAAACGAGAGACTTGGCATGGATTAATGCTAAGGTCCCTTTCAGCTCCAAATTCCTGGTTGTATTTTAATAAAGGATACATACACCCACCGCCTGATAGCACTTCCTTCCCTCCAAGTTTAGTCTTTGAACATGGGACGACTTGACCATTTGCAGCCTCTAGCTGAGAAAGCGTGCTGGAGGAGCAGGCAGATTGCCACGCACATCTAAATAGCAGAGCCGAGCCTGCCTAAGTGGGAAATGGATGTTGTAATACAAAGGCAGTTACCCGGGTCCTTGGAGGTTTCAGCAGGATGTAATTATGGTTCTTTAAAAAAAGGCTCGCATATGTTTTTGAGCAAACTTAACAGATGCCCGGATGTCATGTCTACTCTTTAGGGAGTCTAGGATGACTGATTTTCTACAGCAAGTTTGCGCAGCACATGGGAACAACCCATTGCAAATCAATTCCTAGGGTGCAACTTAATGAAAGCTTTCATTGGTGATTCAGATTAGTAATCTAAAAAACTTAATAGAAGGACCACAACTTCATCACTGCCTGATCTACTCGGTGTTTGATAAACTAGATGGATAGTCCTCTCTGAAGTTAGAGCTTGAGGGGATTCCTTTAAAAAGAAGTCCTTAGCCATGCCTGTTTATAGGGATTGAGTGTTATATTGCTGTGTGCTTCATTTCTGGTTCATCATCCTTTGCAAACTTCTGTGACTTCCTTAGAGATTTTCTTTGAGCTGTGCACTATAGGGAGACCTCCTGGATGGTTTGCTACTACTTTGTTGTAAAATTAAATGCACATTGATGGTCCAGTTAAGGCAGTTTGGGTGCCATTTCTGTAGCCCAGCACACTCTATCTGGAAAAGTCTCTTGGAAACACATGTCCTCCTGAGGCTATTGAGAATATTGAGCAACTCCATAAGGAAATCTAAAGATAACAAGCCTAGTTTCCTTTGGTGGGCACCTTGACATCTCTTTTCTTGCTGGAGCTCTAAGCCGTCTGATACATTCCCAACTGAATCTTCCACACCAAGTGACTCTTGTTCCTAAGACCTGGTTGCAGGCTTCTGGATTCAGTTCTCTGTACTGGCTGCCTCGGGGCCCAGAAGTCTTCCTCTTAATAACCGTTGAAGACAGTTGAAGATGGAAGCCTTGCACATGTCTGGTTTGGGCAGAACGTCAGCCTTTCAGTTGCCTCCAACTATTCATAACCCTCCATAATTTCATAGCCATCGATTTCTGCTCCTCCTTTGCACACCCTCATTGGCCTGTTGCCCACATCCCGTAATTGTACCAGTCACCCCCATGACCTTTTCTTTGCTGAGTCTGATTAGTAATGTACTCAACACGTTTCCCTGTTGCATCAAATACCAATTTGGTCTGAATGGGTGAAAGAATGGCTACTGAGGAGATGGTTAAGTCTTCTTATTGGAGAAACCTTTGCCCTGAGCTGGTGTTGGGAGGTGGGGGAAGAAGGGAAGATGCCTTGTAACATTTTGCTCAGCATGTTTTTCTCAAACTCTGCCGCAGAGTCTGATTCTAATTACCCAGATGCATCGGTTTCGTGTGCAGGAGAGGGTGTGTCACCTGATATTGGGGGACTCTGAGCAGTAAAAGGCCTCATTTGACACAGCTTTGTGGCAGGTGTTTGCACACTCCTAAAATGTTTCTGCTAAACATTTTGGACTGAGAGGAGAGTAATTACCACATGGAGTAGAATACTTATTTAGGCAGGAGGGAGGGAGGAGTAAACCATCCAGGAGTCCCATCTTTCTGCAGCTTTCTTTGTGTCCTGAAATGGCCTGGGTGTGCTCAGTCAGAGGATGGACTTGGGTAACCGCCGAGGAGAGCGTGGCGCCCGTGCTCCTGGCTCCCTACCACGGACAGATACAGCACTTGGAGTTGCTTCAAAGGCCAGGTTTGCTGACAGTTAATGTTAAGGGGACCTGCACCAGCAATGTGGCTTCCAGGCTGTATGACAGCAGACAGCTGGGCTGTCCAGCTCTGAGTTTTGGGAAGATTCCATGATTCTCTGGGAAGAGGCATCTCCTTGAGACGCCAGTAGCCTCATAGAACATCTCAAGGTAGATGTTCCTTGAGACCATCTATTTCATGCCCCCATTTTACAGATGGAAAAACTTGGGCATCACAAGTAGACGGTTAACCTCTATAAGTCTTGCCATCAATGGGAAAGAGTTGCAGAAAGGTGAAAGCAGCTGCATCAACCAAGTTTTATTAAACATCTATCATGTCCTGTTCTGTATTATTCTATACCGAAGCTTCCACATGCATTTCAGTTAATCTTCAGAAAATCCCTGACAGCAAGGAACCGTTCATTATCTCTGTAACTTTTAGAGGAGTCAGCACTCAAATCCTCACCATCTGACGTCAGTCGGCTTTGTGAACCCCTTGTGTTCTCCCACCTTCTGACTGGGTGTAATTTACCATGATACTAGAAGGTTTGGAGAAGGCAATGGCACCCCACTCCAGTACTCTTGCCTGGAGAATCCCAGGGACGGGGGAGCCTGGTGGGCTACAGTCCATGGGGTCGCTAAGAGTCGGACACGACTGAGCGACTTCACTTTCACTTTTCACTTTTCTGCATTGGAGAAGGAAATGGCAACCCACTCCAATGTTCTTGCCTGGAGAATCCCAGGGACGGGAAAGCCTGGTGGGCTGCCGTCTATGGGGTCGCACAGAGTCGGACACGACTGAAGTGACTTACCAGCTGAAAAAGGTTGGTATGGTTAGGTGAGGTAATTGAAGGACAGAGCGGTTAATAGTAACTTGTCTAGTGTTGGATGTGTGTGTGTTAGTCACTCACTCATGTCCGACTCTTTGTGACCCATGGACTGTAACCCCCCAGGCTCCTCTGTCCATGGGATTCTCCAGGCAAGAATACTGGAGTAGGTTGCCATGTCCTTCTCCAGGGGATTTTCTGGGTCTCTTGCATTGCAGGCAGATTCTTTACTACCTGAGCTATAAGGAAGTAGTGATGGGTATCAGGATTTAAATGAAAGCTTTGAAATTCGACTGTCTTAATTCCACTTTGTGAGGCCTGGTGTCTCAGAATCCCATCCACACCCATTTCTGCATCTCGTTTAATCCTCCTGTGAATGCTGTAGGCAACATTTGAGAAACCTGGATACAGTTCTAACTCTGCTACTAAATATACTGTGCATTCTCGTCCAATCACGTCTCTGTGTGCCTCAGTTTCCTTATTGGTTAAAAAGGATTGTTGTTGTTCAATCACTAAGTTGTGTCCAACTCTTTACAACCCCATGAACTACAGCATGTCAGGCTTCCCTGTCCTTCACCATCTCCCAGAATTTGCTCAAACTCATGTTCACTGAGTCGGTGATGCCTTTCAACCAAAAGAGGGCTGGCATCCTTGATGCTACAGGGGCTTGTGACACAGTAAATGTGCATGTTCTTTACTAGTGGAAAAGGGCTGAACAGGGGATTATTCCGGTTCTTTCCATGAAGTCCCTTTATCCATTGAGGTCTGGAAGCTTTCTCTGTTGCTTCATCCCTTCAGATCGCCACTCGAGGGTCCACATTTGTTGTGAGTTAGATGACAGCTGGGTTTGTATTTGATTTGGATGGAGTGTGGCCTGGGTATTAAACGGCTGTCAGCAAGACCTCTCTTCAGCTGGCTCAGGAAACAACAGAGCTGAGCTGACGGTGCTTCCTCCAGATATCTGGGGGCGCCTGCAGAAGGGAGCTGTGGGACCCCCCAACACGGGGTCCCCATGTCATCGGGCTTGAAGCGCATAGAAAATATTGGTTCCAAACGGAAGCAGGATGAGCCCTGCTTCAGCATCCAGCCCCACTTGTGTGAGATGGCAGAGGAGATCAGGTGTGAGAGGTTTGGGTAATAAGTGATGCTGAGAAATGGCTGCAGAAGCCAGATTTCAGGGCCTTCTGGCCTCATCAGCCATGGATTCTAATCATTTCACAGCATTTGGCCATTTGGGCTGTGGGGGTTTCTAGGAAAAATTCATTTTAACCTTAACCAGTCTTATTGTGCTCTTTTTTATAGGGATGGGGAATAGTGTTCCTTTTTCCAGTCCACACTGATTTCTTCCTTATTTGAAATCCTGCAGTACTTAATTCTCTCTGAAACCAAGGGGAAGCAAACAACATTTTTATGCTGAAACTTTTATACATATTACCCCATATCATTCCTACAAAACAGATCCTTCTCTCCTTGCAAGGCTTTTGCTCTCTTGCTTTTTCTGCTATATAAATGATTTTGTCTTTTTAACCTGCTGGCTCTTCTTCCGAATGTCAAGTACCTGGGCTCAATCCTTTGTCCTTTTTTCTCTCTTCTAGGCCTTCGCAGGGGGTCTTATCCAGCGTTTTGGTTTACTTTGCATCTCTATGCTGCTAACTCCCACGTCTCTGTCTTTAGGTCCAACTGTGCGCCTGCGCTCCAGATTCATGCAGCCTGCTTGGACCTCTCCCAGGAAGGCTGCCTCTCCTCCTTCTATCTCCCCCTCCTTTTATCTCCCCGTTAGCCTCAGTGAGTTTCATGCTGTTCCCTGAACCTGTCAGCGTTTCCTCACCTCAGAGTATTTGCACCTACTGCTCCCTCTGCCTGGAAAAGGGTTCCCCTGATAGTCACTTGGCTGCTTCCCTCTTCATCACGGCTCTTCCTCTGACCACATCATCTAAACCAGCCCCACCTCCCACTCTCTCTGCCCTTATCCTGCTGTTTTGGCCACAGCACTTACCCTACCTGAAACGACATTGCAGCCTTAGTTACATTGTTGTTTATTGTTTGTCCCTTCTTCTGAGTTTTAAAATCTACAGTGGCAGATGTGTTTTCACGGTCATTGATGTAGCACCAGCATCAAGGATGTGGCTGCGAGTGGCTGGAGCCCAGTGAGTGCTGAATGGAAGGATACTTTTGGTGGTAGGTATTATTTCTCCCGTTTTTTAGGGGAGGAAGTAGAGGCTAAAATGCCCCATATCACAGACCTTTCTTCCCCTCAGAAAAGGTGTGATAACTTTAATCAAGATCACTTACATGAAAGCCATGCATTCATTTTGACAGACATTTATAAAACTTAAAACAAGGATAGTGTTTTCTGAGTTTCTGTCTTAGATAATAAAACTCAATATGTGCATTTCACAGCAATTCTGAACATGTATTATGATCACAGATCACCACATGTATGACTGGTCTGCTCCCCTCCACCCCAAACACATGCTTTTCTGACTTCACACCTAACCTTGCTGTCTTGATATTTATTATATTTAACAGTAACTTGACACCATAGCTCCCTGTCAGTTCCAGTAGATGACTATGTGAAGATCAAAATATTCAGTGCATCCAAGGAGAATTTTGCTTCAAAGATTAAAATAATTGTCTGTTTTAAAGACCCCCTTATCACCGTCCTCACTAAAGGGCCCTTCATGGTGTCTGGTGTGGAGTGATGGGTGAGCCGCCATCTGCTGCTGACCACAGGGCACCATGGTGCGTTCTCCAGGGGCGCACGGTTGGGAAAGCCTGTCACTCTTGTGCTTTATCTGAAGTCAGTTGTTTTGAGCCTTTACATTGCAGTCGTATGGTGGATTTTACATAGCCGTTTCTTCATCTGCAAAAGAGGAAGAGATACCAAGATAATCCAAACAGAAGCTGTTGAGCCAGATCAGCTCCTCACTTTTTGAAAAATTATTTTCTCTTTTTGATTTTAAGAAGCCTTAACTCTGGAAGTATTATGAATCCAGCACAGTTCAGAATCTGGACATTCAGGAGGCATAATCCCCCTTCCACCTTGTTCCCCGACTGTTTGGCCCACCCAGCAGTTTGGTACCCATCATATCATCCAGTTCCCCTACAAGGCTTTTTCTTCTCTTTGGATCTGATGCCTGTCCCTGTCTCCTTATTAGAACTGTGCTCCACCCGCCTTGATTGGCATTCCTTTAGGCACACAAAGACTGACTTTGATTGTATCTGTCCCTTCCGGTCGGAGGCTGCCTGCCCGGCTTGCTCTGCCTCAGAGTCAGGACTTGGACCCTGATGTCCTCCTCTCTAGCCACACTGAAATTTCCTCCTGGACAATGACACTTTGCTCTACCTTCTAGGTTCCTTCCAAATCCTAGTCCAATCCTCACCACCTGGAGCTACTCCATAGAGACTCGTTTGTCCAACTTCTTGGTTTGTGGCAGCCTGTTGTTCTCTCCATGATCCTCTCAAGGGAGGGGCTGTTATTCCATGCCTCTGGGTAGACTCTTCCATGCAGTTATGGTGGGACATGTCCGCAGGAGCTCTACTTCCCCACTGCAGTCACTCAAAATCCAGCGTATCTGACGTCATCCCAGAGGAGGGCCGGGCACAGATCAGGCAACGAGAGACTGCTCATGGAGAAAGCAGGGCAGGGCCTTGGTGCTCCCTTCCCTCCTATTCCAGCAAAATTCTTCCTGGGGTTGTTCGTTTCCTAGTGCTTGAGTTTTAATATCTACCTCCTCCACATTTCAGCATCTACCTCTTTCTAGCCAAGTTCAACTTTTGCTCTATAGCAGTCTGAATTTACTGTTCTCCCAGCCACTCCTTCCTATTAAATTAGATATTAAAACTGTCTATCAATTGGTGCTGTTCAGGAGTAGAGTTGTTTGTTTCTGTGTGTGAATGCTGTGGCTTGGGTGGACCTGGATTTTTCTGCAGAATTACAGCCAAGTTGTGTGTTTTCACCTCTTCAGGTGTTCAGGTCCCATTGTTCTACCTCAGAAAACACTAAACTCCCCTGGAAGATCTCAACAGAAGAATCCCATGTTATTATCCCTTGGCATTGCTATAGCTCTTTATGTCTTATCTTCTGATGGTGACCCTGGGAGTGTGTGTGTTTATGATCATTTTATTAGCCTTTCCTAAAAAAATTCATTTTTATTAAAAACACAAATATCACTAGAAATATCTTGGTAGGTTGACTGAAGGGGATTTCAGGAAAAACAAGGCAAGAAGATTAAACATCTATACTTTTAACCTGTTGCCTAAATGAATAACTATAATATAACCGTGGACTTTTTTCTTACAAGTAGCCTTTATCAGTTCTCCTTCAGATAAGATGTGATAGCCAAGAGCTTGCTGGTTTAAAGACAGGTCAAGGGAGAAAGGCAAGTTTGTGGAGATTACAAGAAAAATCTTGTGTTAGAAAAATCATCTTCTCTACTTCTGCAATTATTTTNCTAGAAATATCTTGGTAGGTTGACTGAAGGGGATTTCAGGAAAAACAAGGCAAGAAGATTAAACATCTATAGTTTTAACCTGTTGCCTAAATGAATAACTATAATATAACTGTGGACTTTTTTCTTACAAGTAGCCTTTATCAGTTCTCCTTCAGATAAGATGTGACAGCCAAGAGCTTGCTGGTTTAAAGACAGGTCAAGGGAGAAAGGCAAGTTTGTGGAGATTAAGAAAAATCTTGTGTTAGAAAAATCATCTTCTCTACTTCTGCAATTATTTCCTTCTCAAAAATTTCTTATTGGTACATTTCTGATGGGTCAATACATTCCTCTGTTTAAGCTAAGATCAAACGGATTTTCTTTTACTTGCTGTCCAAGCATCCTAATTGTAAATAACATACTCACAACATTGGGTAGTTGACAGAATGCCCTCAGGTTGACGGACATTTAAATCTCCTGATAGCCTTGACCTGAGTACATTTAGATTTCCCTACTACAGAAGAGAGAACTGAGGTTCTGTGGGACTGAGAGACTCATCCAAGGTCACATTGCCAATGAATGGCAGAGCTGGACTCGAACTCAAGTCTTCCTGTTTCTATTTCAAGTTCCTTCAACAGTCTCACACTGCCTCTCAAAGAAACAGGTTTGTTCATTCATTCGGTTATCTATTTATCCATCTATCCATCCANTCGCTGCCAGCAAGTCCCCTGAGCTTCCAAGGGAGGATGCCTTGTGCACTGGAATCTCTGTCTGCAGGATGAATATTTCAGAAAGGCAGCTGGGAAAGGCAGTGGCTTTTTAATCTAAGCTGAATAGAGCCTCAGGGGGCCAGTGCACGGCATCCTCGGGAGTGGAATAATGTGCTTGCGACACCGTGTTCCCTGGGTACAATGGGACGGGACGTGAGCAGAGGAGACGGCTCTGGTCGTAGAATTCTCTCCCTCTTGGCCCATCCTGGATGAGAGCCTGGGACTGTTGCTGGTGACCTTTGACAGTAGCCCAGGGGGCGGCTATTGTGCTGACCTTGATGAATTAGAGCCCGTGGGGGCGCCTCGCAGTGCCTGCCGTCCATGGAGCTGCTCATTCTGGCCAGATGCTCGCTGTGCTTTCCATAACTAATTTCCCTTCATTGCAGCAACAGCCCTGTGGCAAGTGATTCTCTGTCCGCTTTACGGGGGAGGAAACTGTGGCCCAAAGGAGTCCAATAACTTCAAAGCACTTAGTGCAATGCCCACGCGCGATCCCGACAATAAGAGCTAAAATTTAGATCAGGTGTGGTCTGTGCCAGGCATTGTGCTAAGTGCTTTAATAGGTACAACACATTCATTCCTTACAACTGTGGAGGATACAGGACACGGTTCCATTATTCGCCACATTTTCCCGATGAGGAACTGGAACACAGTGAGGTTAAGAGCATGCCCAAGGTCACACAGCTAGTAAATGACAGACCCAAAACTTAAAAAAAAAAAATTTTATTGAAATGTAGTTGGTTTACAGTGTCATGTTCTTTTCAGGTATACAAGCTGGTGATTCAGTTAACACACACACACACACATATATTCATTTTTAGATTCTTTTCCATATAGATTATTATAAGATACTGAGTAGAGTTCCCTGTGTTATACAGGAGGTCCTTGTTGATGACCTGTTTTATATACAGTAGTGTATATATGCTAATTCCAAGCTTCTAATTGACCCCTCCTCCACTTTCCCCTTTGGTAGCCATAAGTTTGTTTTCCATGTCTATGAATTTATTTCTGTCTTAAAATTTTGTGTCATTTTTTAAGATTCTACATATAAGGGATATCATATTTGTCTCTCTCCACAAAGCCAAAACTTGAGCATAGGTAGTCTGATTCCGAAGTTTAAGGATTTAACCATGTACAATACCCCCTCATATAGAGAGAGCACTCAGAACTGTTAGCTACTGTTACTGACTCCTTACAAAGGAACACAGCTTGGGAGGGCAGAACTGGGATTAAACACAGGATGTCTATCTCTGAGATACCTGCACTGAAATTGTACCCTAGGCTAAGTGAGGGATTCATGGCTTTTTCTAGTTAGCTGAGAGTTAGTAGGAAAACCTAGTTGCCTTCAACCCAGTAACAGAGGCTTCAGGAGCCCCTGGTACCTATGCGCTCTTCCTCCTAGGCTCACAGCTTCGCTACAAGTTCCTGCTTCCTTTGTAGCGAAGTCT
Source organism: Neotragus moschatus (assembly GCA_006410615.1). Taxonomy (NCBI): domain Eukaryota; kingdom Metazoa; phylum Chordata; class Mammalia; order Artiodactyla; family Bovidae; genus Neotragus; species Neotragus moschatus. Next base: position 313,462 of record SJYA01003199.1, on the reverse strand, counting down.
GGCCACATCAATGAATTCTAGCCAGTGGCATATGAACAGTAGGGATGTATGCCTCTTGCAAGCTTGTCCTGCACCCCACCCCCATCCCCCACCAAATCATGCTCCTATTCGTGATCCCAGAGGACCTAAAGGAGGGTCACTGATGGAAGGAGGCTGGGGACCTGAATGACTGCCTGGAGCAAAGCCCACAACCCCTGCCCCCACACTGGACCGTGATGCAAACAAGAGATCGTCTTTCTTGGGTTAAGTCACTTAGATATTAATGTTATTATACTTGGAGCTCCCTCTACCCCCAAAAATACAGTGACTTTAAATAAAAGCCCTTTGAAGTGCCTGAGTCCACTTCTCTGTTAAGGTAAACAGAGGCCAAGAGAACAGAGTCTGGAAATAGCACAGGCCTTAGGGTCAAACCAGCTTATCACTTAGTAGCCTCATACTTCAATCTCACGGAGCTGCAGAGGTCTCCTCTGTCCCATCCAGACATGGCCTGTGCTGGGTTGTTGCAAGGAGTTGGAGGTGTTGCAGCTAAATTCCCTAGCACAGCACCTGCTTCATACTTGCCTCAATAAATGTTTTCCTTTCAGTGAGATGGCCATTGTCTGCTGTGTCAAAACCTAAAATGTTTGCATNTCTCCTCTGTCCCATCCAGACATGGCCTGTGCTGGGTTGTTGCAAGGAGTTGGAGGTATTGCAGCTTAATTCCCTAGCACAGCACCTGCTTCATACTTGCCTCAATAAATGTTTTCCTTTCAGTGAGATGGCCATTGTCTGCTGTGTCAAAACCTAAAATGTTTGCATGGTTCTTAACCCAGCAATTCTATTTCCAGGAACTTATTTTAAGAAAATAATCTTGGATACTCAAAGATGTAGTTATTAAAATGTTTACCCTAATATTGCACTTGAGTGAAAAATTGGAAATGAGCTAAATTTCCAACAATTTGTTGTTGTTCAGCTGCTCAGTCGTGTCTGACTCTTTGCAACCCCATGGACTGCAGCATGCCAGGCCTCCCTATCCTTCACTATCTCCCGAAGTTTGCTCAAATTCATGTCTACTGAGTCAGTGATGCTATCTAACCATCTCATCTTCTGCCTACCCCTTCTCCTTTTGCCTTCAATCTTTCCCAGCATCAGGGACTTTTCCAGTGAGTCGGCTCTTTGCATCAGGTTGCCAAAGTATTGGAGCTTCAGCTTCAGCTTCAGCGCTTCCAATGATCAGTCCTTTCAACAATAGGAAATTGGTTAAATTAAACCCTGGTGCATCTGTTCAACTGAGAACCATCCAACCATTAAACAGATGTAATAGAAGGTCATGCAAAATAACCAACAAGGACCTACTGTACAGGGAACTCTGCTGAATGTTATGTGGCAGGCTGGAGGGGAGGGGAGTTAGGGGGAGAATGGATGCATGGATGTGTATGCCTGAGGCACTCTGCTGTGCACCTGAAACCGTCACAACATTGCTAACTGGCGGTCAGTGTCGGCAGTTTAGTCGCTTAGTCGTGTCCGACTCTTTCGACCCCATGGACTGCAGCCTGCCAGGCTCCTCTGTCCATGGGATTCTCAAGGCAAGAATACTGGAGTGGGTTGCCCTTTCCTTCTCCAGCTAATTGGCAATATTCTGATATAAAGTTATAAGAAAGAGAAGCCACGCAATGACATGAAAAAATATTTACAGCAAAATGGTAAAAACAGCAGATTGTAAAACAGTATGTATTCCATGAAATCATTAAAAAAAAATAGAAATACAAGAATATATATACAGAAGGAAAAGAGTATAAGGATATATCTTGAAATATTTAAATGTTTATCTCTGGTAAGTGGGGATGTGTAAGGTTTTACTTTCCCTTGCTTATCTGTGTTTTTTAAATTTTCTATCTTACATAGGAATTATTTAGTTAAAAAGGAGAAAACCAAACTATATTAACTTTTTTGGGGAGCTCTGCCTGCATTGGCTGTGACATTGAGCGTCTCTCATCACCCTGTGTGGATGTTGACTTGGACAGTGGGAGAGACAAAGACAAATGTGAGTTGACACAGGGTGTCCGTGGGAATATCTCCTATAAAGTTGTGTTGCTATCATTCATGGACACTGGTTGTTGGATATTTATTATTGTGGGTATTATTCGTGTGGACACGCGAGCTCACAGGCATCTCCTCTCCTCCCTTCCCTGCAAAAGTGCTGCTGCCGATGAGAATCTTGTCTTTTATAGGACTAAGTGTCCCATGACTCTATCCAGGTACCCAGTGCATTAGAGCATCTCTGAACAGACTGAGGACCTCAAGATGAATGCTAGCATCTCCCAGCCTTAATGTAACAAGGCATCTGGCACGACAGCCCTTGCTGGAGCAGCCTTCTCTGGGCTGGTACACTCACCACAGGCTTTCTTCTCCTCGGAGCCAGGGACCTAATGAGTGTGAGTGAGTTTGCTTCAGGTTTATAAAATAAGCATGCTTCTGCAAGAATAAGTCAGCCACAGACTGGAAGAAAGTATTCAGAGGACAGAGGACTCCCATCCAGAATATATAAAGGCTTTTTACAAGTTGACAATTAAATAGACAGCTCAGTAAAAAATGGGCAAAAGATTTGAACAAGAACTTCATAAAAGAAGATCTAGGAATGGCTAATAAGCCCATAAAAAGGAGTTCCACATCATTAGTCATAAGTAACATGCAATTTAAAGGTACAATGAAATACCATTTCATACCTATTAGAATGGCTAAAATACAAAACTCTGATGACTCCCAAAGATGGTAAGGGTGTGGGACAACTGGGTTCTCAGTTTATTGATATTATGGGGTCAGTTTAAATTCTGTTCAAAATGGTTTGAGTTATGTGATTAAATGGTTTATGGATAAATATATTTCTTCATTCATGCACTAATCCAACCATTAGGCAATTATGTCATGATGGGTAAAACAAAGTTCATGCCTTCAAGGAGAATGTAGACAGTTTTTGAAATGAAACTTTATTGAGTCAGTTACCATGTAGCTAGTGTTATTTACCATACCGTCTTGATTCTCAGACACATGTGTTATCTTCAACCAATTTCAAAGTAAGTATGAAAACTAGAAAACATGTTTTTGCACCCAAAATAAAAGTCTTGAGGCTCTGGCTTAAACAGGAGAAAGATAATTTTTCTCCTTTGACCTTTTGCCTCGGCATTCTAGTTCTTTGAAACGAAACGCATGGGAATAGATGGTGTTAATAATGATCTTGTCGCGTTTGCTGAAACGTATTCCTGTCTCTTTTTAAATATAGCTGCATTTTGATCTCTCAGTGTAAGAAAATTATCTTAAGTTAATAGGGTCTTAAGCCATAAGTTGCTATGGCTTTGTTTACTCGCCCAAAGGCAAAAGTTAAATCAATTCAACAAATATTTATTTTGTGCCAAGCATTCAACCAGGCACTGTGCAGTAACACAGAAGGAGCANTCTTTTCTTCATTGTATATTCTTGCCCCCTTTGTTGAAGATAAGGTGTCCATAGGTCCGTGGATTTATCTCTGGGAATTCTATTTTCTTCCACTGATGTATATTTCTGTCTTTGTGCCAGCACCATACTGTCTTGATGACTGTGGCTTTGTAGTAGAGCCTGCAGTCAGGCAGGTTGATACCTCTAGTTCCATTTTTCTTTCTCAAGATTGCTTTGGCTATTCAAACTGTGAATTTATTTTCATACAAACTGTGAAATTACTTGTTCTAGTTCTGTGAAAAATACCATTGGTAGCTAGATAGGGATTGCATTGAATCTATAGATTGCTTTGGGTAGTATACTCATTTTCAATATATTGATTCTTCCAATCCATGAACATGGTATATTTCTCCATCTACTATGTCCTCTTTGATTTCTTTCTTCGGTGTTTTATAGTTTTCTATATATAGGTCTTTTATTTCTTTCAGTTCAGTTCAGTTCAGTCGCTCAGTCGTGTCTGACTCTTTGTGACCCCATGAATCACAGCATGCCAGGCTTCCCTGTCCATCATCAACTCCCAGAGTTCACTCAGACTCACATCCATCGAGTCAGTGATGCCGTTCAGCCATCTCATCCTCTGCCATCCCATTCTCCTCATGCCCTCAATCCCTCTCAGCATCAGAGTCTTTTCCAGTGAGTCAACTCTTCGCATGAGGTGGCCAAAGTACTGGAGTTTCAGCTTTAGCATCATTCCTTCCAAAGAAACCCCAGGGCTGATCTCCTTCAGAATGGACTGGTTGGATCTCCTTGCAGTCCAAGGGACTCTCAAGAGTCTTCTCCAACACTACAGTTCAAAAGCATCAATTCTCCAACTCTCAGGCTTCTTCGCAGTTCAACTCTCACATCCATACATGACTACAGGAAAAACCATAGTTTTAGGTAGATTTATTTCAAGTATTTTATTCTTTTCATTGCAATGGTAAAAGGAATTGTTTCCTTAATTTCTCTTTCTGTTTTCTCATTGTTAGTGTATAGGAATGCAAGAGATTTCTATGTGTTAATTTTATATCCTGCAACTTTACTACATTCTTTGATTAGCTCTAGTAATTTTCTGGTGGAATCTTTAGGGTTTTCTATGAAGAGGATCATGTCATCTCCAAACAGTGAGAGTTTTAGTTTTTTTTCCAATCTGGATTCCTTTCATTTCTTTTTATGCTGATTGCTGTGGCCAAAACTTCCAAAACTATGTTGAATAGTAGTAGCGAGAGTGGGCACCCTTGTTTTGTTCCTGACTTTAGGGAAAATGCTTTCAATTTTTCACCATTGAGGATAATATTTGCTGTGGGTGTGTCATATATAGCTTTTATTATGTTGAGGTATGTTCCTTCTATTCCTGCTTTCCAGAGAGTTTTTATCATCAATGGACGTTGAATTTTTTCAAAGGCTTTCTCTGCATCTATTGAGACAATCATATGTTTTTTTAATATAAATTTATTTATTTTATTTGGAGGTTAATTACTTTACAATATTGTATTGGTTTTGCCTTTTTATCTTTCAATTTGTTAATGTGGTGTATCACATTGATTGATTTGCAGATATTGAAGAATCCTTGAACCTCTTGAATAAAACTCATTTGGTTCATGATGTATGATCTTTTAAATCTGTTGTTGGATTCTGTTTGCTAGAATTTGGTTAAGGATTTTTACATCTATGTTCATCCGTGATATTGGCCTGTAGTTTTCTTTTCTTTCTTTCTTTCTTTTTTTTTTTCTTTTTCTTGTCATCTTTGTCTGGTTTTGGTATTAGGGTGATGGTGGTCTCATAGAATGAGTTTGGCAGTCCACCTTCCTCTGCAATTTTCTGGAAGACTTTGAGTAGGATGGGTGTTAGCGCTCCTCTAAATTTTTGATAGAATTCAGCTGTGAAGCTGTCTGGTCCTGGGCTTTTGTTTGCTGGAAGATTTATTACAGTTTCAATTTCCATACTTGTGATGGGTCTGTTAAGATTTTCTATTTCTCCCTGGTTCAGTTTTGTAAAGTTATACTTTTCTAAGAATTTGTCCATTTCTTCCAAATTTTCCATTTTATTGGCATATAGTTGCTGATAGTAGTCTCTGATAGTTCTTTGTATTTCTCTGTTGTCTGTTGTGATTTCTCCATTTTCATTTTTATTTTTGTTCATTTGATTCTTCTCCCTTTCTTTCTTGATGAGTCTGGGTAATGGTTTGTCAATTTTATTTATCTTTTCAAAGACCCAGCTTTTAGCTTTGTTGATTTTTGCTATGGTCTCTCTCTCTTTTTTTTCATTTATTTCTGCCCTAATTTTTAAGATTTCTTTCCTTCTACTAACCCAGAGGTTCTTCATTTCTTCCTTTTCTAGTTGCTTTAGGTATAGAGTTAGTTTGTTTATTTGACTTTTTTCTTGTTTCTTGAGGTAGTCCTGTATTCCTATGAACCTTCCCCTTAGCACTGCTTTTACAGTGTCCCATAGGTTTGGGGTTGTTGTGGTTTCATTTTCATTAGTTTCTATGCATATTTTTATTTCTTTTTTGATTTCTTCTGTGACTTGTTGGTTATTCAGGAGTGTATTGTTCAGCCTCCATATGCTGGAATTTTTAATATTTTTTTCTCATGTAATTGACATCTAATCTTATTGCATTGTGGTCAGAAAAGATGCTTGGAATGATTTCAATTTTTTTGAATTTACCAAGGCTAGATTTATGGCCCAGGCTGTGACCTATCCTGGAGAAGGTTCCATGTACACTTGACAAAAAGGTGAAATTCATTGTTTTGGGGTGAAATGACCTATAGATATCAATTAGGTCTAACTGGCCCATTGTATCATTTAAAGTTTGTGTTTCCTTGTTAATTTTTTTTTAGTTGATCTATCCATAGGTGTGAATGAGTATTAAAGTCTCCCAGTATAATTGTGTTACTGTTAATTTCCCCGTTCATACTTATTAGCATTTTCCTTACATATTGCAGTGCTCCTATGTTGGATGCATATATATTTATAATTGTGATAGCTTCTTCTTGCACTGATCCTTTGATCATTATGGAGTGTCCTTCTTTGTCTCCCTTCACAGCCTTTATTTTAAAGTCTTTTTAATCTGATATGAATATTGCTACTCCTGCTTTCTTTTGGTCTCTATTTGTGTGGATATCTTTTTCCAGCTCTTCCCTTTCACTCTGTATGTGTCCCTTGTTTTGAGGTGGGTCTCTTGTAGACAACATATTTAAGGGTCTTGTTTTTTTTATTCATTCTGCCAGTCTGTGCCTTTTGGTTGGGGCATGCAACCCATTTACATTTAAGATAATTATTGATAAGTACCATTCCACTGCCATATACTTTATTATTTTGGATTAGAGTTTATACACCCTTTCTGTGTCTCCTGTCTAGAGAAGATCCTTTAGCATTTGTTGGAGAGCTGGTTTTGTGGTGCTGAGTTCTCTCAGCTTTTGCTTGTCTGTAAAGCTTTTGATTTCTCCTTCATAGTTAGATGAGATCTTTGCTGGGTACAGTAATCTGGGCTGTAGGTTTTCTCTTTCATCACTTTAAGTATGTCCTCCCTTTCACTTCTGTCCTGAAGAGTTTCTATTGAAAGATCAGCTATTATCCTTATGAGGATCCCCTTGTGTGCTACTTGTTGCTTTTCCCTTGCTGCTTTTAATGTTTGTTCTTTGTGTTTGATCTTTGTTAATTTGATTAATATGTTTCTTGCGGTGTTTTGCCTTGAGTTTATCCTGTTTGGGACTCTCTGGGTTTTTTGGACTTGGGTAACTATTTCCTTCCCCACTTTATAGAAGTTTTCAACTATTATCTCCTCAAGTATTTTCTCATGGTCTTTCTTTTTGTCTTTCTCTTCTGGGACTCCTATGATTCGAATGTTGGGGCATTGTCCCAGAGGTCTCTGAGGTTGTCCTCATTTCTTTTAATTCACTTTTCCTCTCTGCTTCATTTATTTCTACCGTTCTATCTTCTACCTCACTTATCCTATCTTTTGGCTCCATTATTTTACTGTTGGTTTCCTCCAGAGTGTTTTTGATCTCATTTATTGCATTATTCACTATATATTGACCTTTTTTTTTCTCCTAGATCCTTGTTAAACATGTCTTGCATCACCTCAATCCTTGTCTCCAGGCTATTTATTTGTAACTCCATTTTGTTTTCAAGATTTTGGATCATTTTCACTATCATTATTCTGAATTCTTTATCAGGCAGATTCCCTATCTCTTCCTCTTTTGTTTGGTTTGGTGGGCATTTATCCTGTTCCTTTACCTGCTGAATATTCCTCTGCCTTTTCATCTTGTTTATATTGCTGTGTTTGGGGTGGCCTTTCAGCATTCTGGCAGTTTGTGGTTCCTCTTTATTGTGGAGGTTCCTCGCTGTGGGTGGGTAGGGTTGGACGGGTGGCTTGTCAAGGTTTCCTGGTTAGGGAAGCTTGTGTCAGTGTTCTGGTGGGTGAAGCTGGATTGCTTCTCTCTGCAATGCAATGAAATGTCCAATAGTGAGTTCTGAGATGTCAGTGTATTTGGTGTGACTTTGGGCAGCCTGTATATTAAAGCTCAGGGCCTTTTTCCTCTGTTGATGGAGAATTTGTGTGGCATGTCTTGCTTTGGAACTTGTTGGCTCTTGGGTCGTGCTTGGTTTCATTGTAGGTATGGAGGCTTTTGATGATCTCTTATTGATTAATGTTCCCTGGAGTCAGGAGTTCTCTGGTGTTCTCAGGGTTTTGGACTTAAGCCTNGTTGCTGGAGAATTTGTGTGGTATGTTTTGCTTTGGAACTTGTTGGCTCTTGGGTGGTGCTTGGTTTCAGTGTAGGTATGGAGGCTTTTGATGATCTCTTATTGATTAATGTTCCCTGGAGTCAGGAGTGCTCTGGTGTTCTCAGGGTTTTGGACTTAAGCCTCCTGCCTCTGGTTTTCAGTCTTGTTTTTAAAGTAGCCTCAAGACTTCTCTATCTCCTTTAGAAGACAATGGGCTGCTTTTCTGATGCCTGGTATCCTCTGCCAGCATTCAGAAGTTGTTTTGTGGAATTTGCTCAGCACTCAAATGTTCTTTCAATGAATTTTGGGGGATAAAGTCATCTCCCTGTCCTATTCCTCTGCCATCTTAGGACTGCCCCNTCTGGTTTTCAGTCTTGTTTTTAAAGTAGCCTCAAGACTTCTCTATCTCCTTTAGAAGACAATGGGCTGCTTTTCTGATGCCTGGTATCCTCTGCCAGCATTCAGAAGTTGTTTTGTGGAATTTGCTCAGCACTCAAATGTTCTTTCAATGAATTTTGGGGGATAAAGTTATCTCCCTGTCCTATTCCTCTGCCATCTTAGGACTGCCCCCCACAAAAGACAGAAATTTTAAATGATATGGACATCTATGGAAAACAGTATGGAAAGTTCTCAAAATTTTAAAACTAACATGCTGCTGCTGCTGCTTAGTTGTGTCAGTTGTGTCCAATTCTGTGTAACCCTATGGACTGCAGCCTGCCAGGCTCCTCTGTCCATGGAATTCTTCAGTCTAGTACTGGACTGCATTGTCATGCCTTCCTCTAGGGGATCTGCCTTACCCAGGTATTGAGCTCAGGTCTCTTGCATTGCAGGCAGAATCTTTACCATTGAACCACTTAGGAAACCCTAAAACTGACATACACTCCAGCAAAATTGAAATCTATCTATACTCTCATGTTCACTGCAGCATTATTTGCAATTGCTAAGATATGGAAACAATCTAACTGACCACCAGTAGATGAAGAAGATGTGTAAAATATATATACAATAGAGCATTATTCAGAAGTAAAACCTGCCCATTTGTGACAAGATGGACCTTGAAGGCATTATGCTANCTTCAGGACTCTTGCCTGGGAAATCCCATGGACAGAGGAGCCTAATAGGCTGCAGTCCATGGGGTTGCAAAGAGTTGAACACCACTTAGCGACCAGACAGCAGCAACCCCTGCCTCCAAACATTTTACATCCTCTTCCGTGGTGTGACTGGTGGTGCCCCTAGGGTAGACAGGACATACATCATCCGCTGTATAAACCATAGCCACTACTATTTTAATCATTATTCTCACCTTGATGGAAAATAGCTCCAATCTGACCTTTTGACAGGTTATTTGGATTAGCCTGATGCCTGGTTACTCAGACTTCATTACAGAAGAGCAGGTCGCCTTTGACCAGCAAGTATATAATCTGACAATAGCCAAGGGTGTGCCAAGAGCCATGTGTTCTTATTCGACCCTCTTTAGAACTCAGTGTCAAAAGCTGAGGGTTGTCAAAATGTTGGCCATCTCTAAATCACTGCACTGCCAAAATAATTCCTACCACAGAGCAGACTGTCTCCAGCCATCAGAGACCAAAATAGAGCCTAATGGATTTAGGAAGCAATCAGTGCTTCTAAAGACATTTGTGGGTTGTAGCTCATAAAACATTAATTCTTTCTGTTTGTCTTTAAGAATATATTTTATATGTTAATGCATTATTGAAAGGTGCTTGTAATGTTAAGTGACTTAAGACTTGGGCATTGAATGGCCAAATTTAATTTTTTTGAAATCTAAATATAAAATAATAAGACAAAACCAAAGCCCACTGACCACACTGGTAGCCATGAGTTGACAGCCCACCCTTGTACAATGAAGTTGTTTTATTCACATTTTGATGGGCAGATAAATAACTTATGTATGGTATTTCTCACCTAATAAAATGTTTCATTGTCAGATTTACTGGACACATTTATGAAATCACAGCTATGCAGCTCAGCTTTATTTGGCCTTAATAACATTAGAGCTGAGAAGAGTTTTGCCTGGGTCTTCAATGTACAGAAGGATGCAGGTGAAGGAGGAAGGATCAAAAATCAAAGGAAGCAGGGGCAGTTGGGGAAGACACAGGGAAAACTGTTTAAGATGGGCTCAGAATTCATCTTCTGAACAGAAAGTATTATAGACATTTGGGTTCTTCTGAGAGTGGGCGTGTACTCACAATGCAGCAGTACACAAGTTATGTTTCTCGGTGTATTTCATGGAATACTACCTTCTAGAAGGAATGCTTGAATGCACTTTTTAGGGGGCCACAGATCACTCTGAAGATTTAAACTATGGTGCCACAGTTAAGAAACATGCTTGGGACTTGCCTGGTGGTCCAGTGGCTAAGACTCCACCCTCCTAATGCAAGGGGCCTGAGTTCAGTCCCAGGCTGGGGAACTGGATCCCACACGCCACAGCTGAGACCTGGCATAGCCACATAAATGCTATAAATAAAAGTGAAAGGAAAGAAACATGGTCACATTTGCATGCTTGCATGCACACAGAATTCTTCACGTGGTTTCTGAGGGCCCTTCACGCCTGGCAGAAGAAGACTATCAGGCTTTGATCTGGCCCGGCAGTCTTGTTTTCCACTCTAGAACATTGGAACCCAAAGAGGTGGTGGCCTGCCTAGGGTCACTCAGCCCCTGACACCTCATCCCAGTGCCATCTCTCCACGTGGTGAAGGTATGAACAAGGCACGGAGGAGGGTAGACTCTGCAGCAAGTGTGGCTGGCTTCATACTCTGGTTTTGTTACTTACTATTGGTTTGACCTTGAGCAAGTTCTTTCTCTTTTTGTGCCTAAAATGTCCTCATGTTTAAAGTGAAGATAACAGTAGCTGCCACTCTACAGACTTGTTGTGAATATTAAATAGACTGATCTATTCAGAGCTTGGTGCTTGAAACACAGTAAGCACTTCACAAGTATTTGTTTTCCTTGTTGTGCGTCTAGATCAAAGTCCCCTGCGTTATGCTCTCATAGCTCTTTGTATGTTTTCTTCTCAGTCTGTTTTTTTTTTCCCCTCCTTTGTTGTGCTGCTAATGTAATTTATATGACTTTGAAACTATCTTGACTCTGTTTGCTGATTTATCTTTGGTATGTTTGGGTGTAAATAGGTAATGCTTCATCCTCGGCACCTGCAAAGGCTCCTGACACATGGTAAGCCATTGGTAGTCACTCATTAGGGCTTCCCTGGTGGCTCAGATGGTAAAGAATCTGCCTGCAGTGCAGGAGACCTGGGTTTGATCTCTGGGTTGGGAAGATCCCCTGGAGGAGGGCATGGCAGCCGACTCCAGTGTTCCTGCCTGGAGAATCCTGTTGACAGAGGAGCCTGGTGGGCTACAATCCATGAGGTCACAGGGTCGGACATGCCTGAGCAACTAAGCATAGCAGCATAGCTAACCTCTCTGTGCCTCTGTTTACCTATCTGACATATGGAGCGATATTAGCTCCTACCAAATAGGGTTGATGAAAAGATGAGTTAATGTAAAGCTTAGACAGTGATAGGCAAATAGTAAATGCCTAATAAACATCAACTATGATGATAATTTATTGGCTAATTTTCAGCAAACCTTTATAGAGTATTGATTATTTTCTAGGGCCTTGCTGGGTGCTTAAGATATAGTTGATACTTGAGAAAACACAATATACCTCTTCCATGAGGAGAGGTGGAATTCAGCATCTCCTAGGGGAGCAAGAGAAACTCATCCACAGTTCCATGCTGGTGAGCCAGAAGGAGCCAGCGTGGGACAGAGAGCTCACCAGTTCTGGGCCCAAGAGCAGGGACAAGGGCCTTCTCAGAGAAGGGGCATTAAAGAAAAGCAGGGGTTAGCATCGTAGTATCAATGCGAAGGGGAGTTCACTGGTGGTCTTGTGGTTAAGAATGCGCCTTGCAATGTAGGGAACCTGGGTTTGATCCCTGGTCAGGGAACTAAGATCCCACATGCAGAAGAGCCACTAAGCCTAAGCGCTGCTACTAGAGAATCCATGCTCCAAAACAAGACATCTGGCATAATGTGACGAAGATGCTGAGAGCGGCAACTAAGACCCGACACAGTCAATAAGTAAATGTTTTTTTAAAAAAGGAAATGGGAGGAAGGGCATTCCATGTGTGAATGGAACAGCATGTTCCAAGATAGAGAGGTGGAAGCAGCAGCTGTGTTTGTGGAATGGCAAACATCAAGATGCTGTTCATCCATTTAATTCATTCTGTCAGTATCCATCGAGTCCCAACAGTGTATGTACTAGGCACTGTTCTGAGGATAGTGCAAAGGACAAACTGGACAAAGGCCCTGGTGCCATGAGGCTTCAATCCTAACACAA
>SJYA01003199.1:237064-284627 GCA_006410615.1 Neotragus moschatus | reverse complement strand
ACCCCATGGACTGCAGCATGCCAGGCTTCCTTGTCTGTCATCAACTCCCAGAGCTTGCTCAAACTCATGTCCATCACATCAGTAATATCATCCAACCATCTCATTCTCTGTTGTCGCCTTCTCCTTCTGCCTTCAGTCTTTCCCAGCATCAGGGTCTTTTCCAATGAGTCAATTCTTCGCATCAGGTGACCAAAGTATTAGAGCTTCAGTATTAGTCCTTCCAGTGAATATTCAGGACTGATTTCCTTTAGGATGGACTGGTTGGATCTCCTTGCAGTCCAAGGGACTCTCAAGAGTCTTTTCCAACACCACAGTTCCAAAGCATCAATTCGGTGCTCAGCTTTCTCTATAGTCCAACTCTCACATCCAAACATGACAGCTGGAAAAACCATAGCCTTGACTAGACAGACCTTTGTTGGCAATGTAATGTCTCTGCTTTTTAATATGTTGTCTAGGTTGGTCATAGCTTTTCTTCCGATGAGCAAGCGTCTTTTGACTTCATGGCTGTGATCACCATCTGCAGTGATTTTGGAGCCCATGAAAATAAAGTCTGTCCCTGTCTCTGTCGTTTCCCCATCTATTTGCCATGAAGTGATGGGACCGGATGCCATGATCTTAGTTTTGTCATTTTGAATCTATTTCTCTTCACCCAGCCTTGCTCTTCTTCTCTCTCTCTTTTTTGCAGTTATCCAAGCTTAGTTTTCTCTTGAAATTTTCTATTGTCACCGCTGCCTTGAATGGGATCTGAGCCTCACTAGCCAATCACTCCATAGCCAAGAGAGTCTGGTTTGTTCTTAGCCTGTAAAACATACCCATAAAAGGAGCAGCATGGACTCATGACTATTCAGGGAAATTCATTGAAATCACCTCTTTCCCAATATGCTCCTGATTCTCTGTACCCTCTCTCATGTTTCTGGCCCCAGACTTCTGTTTCATATACCAAATTCCATATCTTCCTCTGCTCCCCTGTTTGGGAGTAACTTCCACTACCTCCTAGGGATTTTGTCTCTGATGTCATAGATGGTTTTCAACTTGGTTAACTCATTTGATCACTGTTTCCCTGTGCCGAGTGGAGGCTTATTTGGAGGGGGGCAGTAGAGGAGATGGAGGTCCTGTCCTGACCTTGACAGAGTATGTGGCTCACCTAGGTTGGCTGCCTCCTGCCGGTGTGCAGGTTCTTTCTTTTCATTCATCTTATAGACAGTTTTGGGTATCTACTCTGAGCCATGCATGGTAGCTGGAAATACTAATATTTCCAGGGGATTGGAAATATTAATACCATGCACAAGACAGACTCTGCCCCCACAAAGCTGATTGTCTAGAGACAAGTAACAAGGCGTCAACAATACTGTTGAACAGGGCTGTGCTGTGAGAGGTTGTGGAGGAGCACTAAATTCCAATTTAATGGTGGTCAGGGAAGACTTCCTGGAGGAAGCCAATCTCATCTGAGATATGAAGGGTGACTAGGAATTAACCAGTTAAAGGAGTGCAGAAAAGAGTATTGCCAGATAGCAAATGGCGTGTGCACAGGCCTGCAGGCATCTGAATGAATGAAGGATGGCAAGAATGTGGAATAGGGTGAAGGAGTCAGGGTTGAGGGATGTGTAGAACGTGGAAGGGTTTGCAGGTGTGCTAGGGAGTTTGGGCTTTCTCCTGTGGACAATGGGGAGCCAAGCGATGCTTGTAAACAGGAGATCTGCGTTCTGGGGAGAGTCCTGCGCTGCTGTGTAGAGGACAGAGCTAGCCACCAAGACTGTGGTGGTGACAGGTGACTTTAGCCCTTGAACTTGTGCTCTGTAGAGAACTCCACCCACCACAGCCGCCCCACGTGCTCCCTTTCCCAGCTTGCCCCTTGAAATCTCCAGCCTCTCTTCCCTTCCACACTCGGCGTGCAGTATGTCCAGGCTTTATCCAATCAGCACTGGCTGGCTGAGTGCCTCGCTCGCTCCGGCTGGGGCCCGATAATGCATGTCCTCCTTTGTTTCATTGTGCAAATATGTGTCTGCGATGTGGTTGGGACTGATAAGTAAAGAAAATTGTGTAGCTTAACAGCAGACATTTCATGACCTCAGGAGTCTCCCAAGATGCATGCTCCCAGCAAATTGTCGGCAAGCCCATTTATCACGGCGCTGACCTGGGACTCTGTGTGCATTTCCCTATGAAAATAGCCTGGTGCCGTCAGTTCCCATCTGCCCCAACGCCACCATAATGAAGCAAGCTTTAACTAACCCTGGTACCCACGGAGCGGTCCCATCACAAATGGCTTTCAGGATGCAGACACCTGCGTGTGGAATGCATCATCTTCCTAAGGGTGGATTTGTGTGGAAATCCAATACACCCTTGAAGCTTTATTTAGTTTCGGCTTAGGTAATTGGATACCATTAATTATTTATATTTTGTGTTGCAAGTGGGCAGGAAAAGGGCAGAAGAGGGGGAGGTTGGGAGAGGGGCAGCCTACCAACTGCAATCCTGGCAAGCAGCTAAATGAATCGTGATTACATATGGGATGATTGCGTGCAGCCACTCCAAATAAATGTTGCTAGAAATATTGTATGTGATTTCCCAGAAACTATTTGGTGACTCCTTCAGGCAAAAATTACATTTTATCAGTGTTTGTGAAGTCCTTGGTAGTCAGATTCCTGCTACCCCCAAACTCATCACACTACATAGCTGTGACTTTAATAAGAGCAAACTACAAACTTTTACTGGGCATGTACTATGTGGCAGGCATGGTGTTCAAATGTTACAAATGTTACAGGCATTTGAAACTCACAACAACCTCATGAGCTATCTGTTCAATTATTATCCCTGTTTTACAGATAAGGGAACTGAGGTTAAAAAGATGATCTTGCCCAAGGTCACAGCTAGTGAACGACAGAGCCAGGATTTGAATCTGGGCCTGGCTGACTTAGACTCCAGAGCGCCTTTTTTTCGGAGGATGTGAATACTTTAAACTGAAGACAGGCGCGCCCTCACCCCACCCCAGAGCCCGTGAGTCCCACTGGGGTCTTAAGCTGCCTGATAGGATCAAGAAGGAGAAGCAGATAGAGCCCCTTCTTTCATACTTGGCTTTCTTTATGAGTTGTGAAGCTAAAGGTTACTCTGTTAATTAAAAGGGGAGAAAAGGGGGCTGTTGGAGGATCAGTGGCAAAGTGACTCCAATTAAACCTTTAATGAGTATATTAAGCCATGTAAATCACACGCCTTTTTTTCCCCTTTGGGAACGTCAGCTTCCCTTGGCGAGCAAATCATTGGTCTGCCCTGTGTCGGCTGGGGTCTCTGGGAAGCTAGAGAGATGGTGGGTTTATTCTGCAAGTGCAAAAGCTGAATGATACTAGAGGGTTTAAAAAAGAGAAAGTAAAGAAGGATCCCCTCTTTAATCACTAGTATTTTACTAAATGTGACTTCCAGAGTTAACAAATCATGGGGACAAATTTAGGCATTGCTTTTCCTGATCTTTCATTACCAGATCTTGATTTTCTTTGAAACTTCAAATCTCTCACAGTCACCTGCTGAACTCTCAGCTTCATTCTTGGGTGGTGGGTGGGATCTTAAAATGCTCCCTGGTCTTCTCACTTAGGTAAATAGCCCTGGACTGCCTAGAGGGACCTTGGCAAGGTGGAAAGGGGAAGTGATCCAGTGCTATGGTCTCCCCTTTCAGTGGAATGGTGGAAGCCATGAGCCATATGAGTCTAGGACTCATTCACTCAGCAAATCTTTACAGAGCTTCTGGGCTCATGCTCCAAGATTTACCTTTGCTATTTAACTTAGTTTTCTCAAAAACCCTTGGAGGTGGGCTTATTATTGCTCTCCCATTCTAAAGATGAAGAAACTGAGACTCAGGATAGTTACTTACTCAAAGTCAAACAGATACTCTTATAGAGCTAGGATTTGAACCCAAGTCTCATTGACTCCAAAGCTTGGGATCCTATTCAACCCCAGATGGAGGGAAATGACTGAATGTTCTGGGCTGAGCCAAGGGCTCAGGATTCAGTGGGAAGGGGCCAGACCAGGGACTAGGAGCTTCTCTGGGAGGCTGCCTAGAGCTGCTGGGCACAAGAGACTGGACCCTGCAGAGAGAGTCCAGGGTGTCCACAGACCTCTGTGCACCAGCATCCTCTGGGGGGTGTTCCCCCACCTCCCGACCCAACTCTGGTCCAGGGGGTGCAGATAGAAGGGGGATCTTTCTGACAGCTGGGATCTTCCCAAGAGCCACACAGCAGTTGTGGGCAGCCTTGGCTGGATTATAAAGGCGACACATGGTTTGTTTCAGGCAACTCCTGCCCCATATCGGGGCCCGTTTTTCATCTACTCACATGGAACCTCATTCTGACCCTCTGCTGGTTTCCATCTAATCCCTGCCTGATTCATGTTTTCAACACATACTTCAATAATGTTAAGTATGCCAGGCACTATTCTAAGCACTTTATACACACTGATTCACTTAATCTCCATAACAACTCTTCTAAGTAGATCTTATTATCCTATTTTACTAATAAGGACATAGGCAGGGAAAGGTTTAGTAACTTGCCCAAGGCCACACAGAATGTGGCTAAGCCGGGATTTCCTAAGCCAAGAGGGGCTTCCCTCATAGCTCAGTTGGTAAAGAATCTGCCTGCAACGCAGGAGACCCCAGTTCAATTCCTGGGGCAGGAAGATCCCCTGGAGAAGAGATAGGCTAACCATTCCAGTATTCTGGACTGGAGAATTCTATGGACTAACCTCATGGTCGCAAAGAGTCAGACACGACTGAGTGACTTTCACTTTCAAGCTGGGATTTAAACCCAGATAATTTGGCCGCAGCATTTGTACTCCTGACTACTACCTTGTGCTGATGTTTCTGATAGTTCCCCAAAGGGATATTTTTATTTCAAAGGGGGAAAAAAAAAAAACCACTTTCAAACATAAATAATGAAGGTGTGGGCTTCCCCCGTTGCTCAGCGGTGAGGAGTCTGCCTGAAGTGCAGGAGATGTGGGTTGGATCCCTGGGTCGGGAAGATCCCCTGGAGGAGGGCATGGCAACCCACTCCAGTATTCTTGCCTGGAGCGTCTCATGGACAGACGAGCCTGGTGGGCTACAGTCGATAGGGTTGCACAGAGTCGGACATGATTGAAGCGACTGAGCACACAGATGGTGAAGGTGTGATGGGTGGAAAGCCGAGCAGGCTGGCTGATTTGGAGGTGGGGCAGGGCATCATGTGCCATTCTTGACATCATGCTTCCGATGGGATGAGGAGACCAGACTTCATTTTGGGTCAGGATTCCTTGACACAAGAAGGGCTCCTTCCTTTCATTAATCATTAAACAGGTATTTCCTGATCACCTGATCACCTAGTTTATGCTGGCCACCTCGTATATGCTGTACTTGGGAAGGTAAAAATTTAAATGAAAAAACCCTTTACTTTTTCTCAGGAATGTTAGGGTGTATAGGGGACCGAGAAGAATGTGTAGTGAGGGTTTGGGTGGAGAGTCAGGAGAGCTTCTGGATAAGAGAACAGGATTTGGAGCTCTTCTTACCTGGGTTCAAGCTGGCTCCACCGCATGCCAGCTGAGCCTCAGTTTCCTTATCTGTAAAGTGGGAATGACATTATATTATGTAGCTCTCAGTTCTCTTTTAAACCTGGCCCATCTCTCAGTAAATGAGAGCTGAGATGCTGCTTCTGCTATGCCAAATAGAGACAAACACTGGTGGACCATTATGGTTTTCCAAAGACCCTGACGGAGTAGAAGGCCAGATTTCTAGATAAGAATTAGCATTCTTAGGAGGCATGGCCAAGGGTGAGCTGAGATGCCTTGGCACCAGCAAACTCCATTTAATAATTGTCCCAGGCAGCCAGAAATGTCCTGTTGGCCAGTCATAAATTCCCCCTACATTGCTGAGGTGACCAACCATCCAAAGAGGGCCTGGCTGGCTTCCTTGTCATCCAGTTTTCAGAGTGCTAACTGTTTCCGAGAGCTGTTGGTCTTTTGCACCAAAGTGTTCTTTAGAAATACAGGTCCTCTGTCATTTGACCAGGTGCCCTTTATTACCTAACTGACCTTTATTCATTCCCCCAGACCCGGAGGTGATGTCTCCCTGACGGAGGAGCCTTGCCTACCTGACCTGAGTGAGTGATGCACAGCACACTGTCCCTACAGCTCTGTTGGAGTGCTGTAATTATCAGCATACACATGGAACCCTAAGAAGACTACGGGGGCACGTGATCCAGCTTGGGAGCATTAGCGTATCCAAGGACTAAGAATCAAAATGAAAAACTTAAAGTAATGATATCCAAATGAAAAACGAGCTAAAGTCCATGTCACGGAGACGCCAAAGATGCTCACCCTAACCTACCACGCTCCTTGGCAAAACTACCTCTTCCCTCTTCTCCAATTTCCTTACACCCTGCAGTTCCTCTCAATCTGTCTCTCTTCCCCTAAGCCCAGATCTCACTACACATAATGTGAAAGGGTCTTCTCTCTGTTTCTTCCCTCCATATCTTCTCTATTCCTTTCATTTGGCTATAGACTTAGCAAAAGGCAATACAGAATTCTCCTTAGGAGGTGGAGGCAAATATAAACCCTCAAACACTTAAAAGTCAACACATTTTTACTCATCACTCACAGTCTTCCCTCTTGACTGTGAGACCCTCTAGATTGAATATGGACTGAGAGATTTATGCCTGTAGCCACTGTTTCCAGAGGTAAGGGAGGAGGAAGAAGGTCAGGCAGGCATAAATATTTGTTTGCTTTTGAGCCTCTATTCTCAAGGCTCTGCTTGAATTCCAGGATCAGTTTTTTTGGTGGTGAAGGGACGCAAGGATGTGTGCACAGAACAACTTGGCATGAGGTCCTCCTTCGGTCAGTCTGAAACACAGGGAGGCCTGTGTTGGTGCCAGAGGGGACATCTCTGCACCTACCAGTTGCTGTCCTGTCTCCATTCTCCATCTTTGTCTGCCCAAGCAGCACAGTAGGGCTCAACCTCAATGCTGGCAGAATCACCTGGAGGGCTTGCTTGGGCCCTTGACAGAAATGATTCATTGCGGCTGAGTGAGTTTTACGGACTATGCCAAAGCCTTTGACTGTGTGGATCACAACAGACTGTGGAAAATTCTTAAAGAGATGGGAATGCCAGATCACCTGACTTGCCTCATGAGAAATCTGTATGCAGGTCAAGAAGCAACAGTTAGAACTGGACGTGGAACAACAGACTGCTTCCAAATTGGGAAAGGAGTACGCCGAGGCTGTATATTGTCACCCTGCTTATTTAACTTGTATGCAGAGTACATCATGAGAAACGCTGGGCTGGATGAAGCACAAGCTGGAATCAAGATTGCTGGGAAAAACATCAATAACCTTAGATATGCAAATGATACCATGATTATGGCAGAAAGAGAACTGAAGAGCCTCTTGATGAAAGTGAAAGAGGAGAGTTAAAAATTTGGCTTAGACTATGGAGAACAGCATGGAGATTCCTTAAAAAACTGCAAATAGAACTGCCTTATGACCCAGCAATCCTACTGCTGGGCATATACACCAAGGAAACCAGAATTGAAAGAGACACATGTACCCCAATGTTCATCACAGCACTGTTTATAATAGCCAGGACATGGAAGCAACCTAGATGTCCATCAGCAGATGAATGGATAAGAAAGCTGTGGTATACATACACAATTGAGTATTACTCAGCCATTAAAAACAATACATTTGAATCAGTTCTATTGAGGTGGATGAAACGGGAGCCTCTTATACAGAGTGAAGTAAGCCAGAAAGAAAAACACCAACACGGTATACTAACACATATATACGGAATTTAGAAAGATGGTAATGATAACCCTGTATGCGAGACAGCAAAAGAGACACAAGTGTAAAGAACAGACTTTTGGACTCTGTGGGAGAGGGAGAGGGTGGGATGATTTGGGAGAATGGCATTGAAACATGTATACTATCATGTAAGAACGAAAAGCTAGTCTAGGTTTGATACAGGATACAGGATGTTTGGGGCTGGTGCACTGGGATGTCCCAGAGAGATGATATGGGGAGGGTGGTGGGAGGGGGGCTTACAGTTGGGAATTCATATACACCTGTGGTGGATTCATGTCAATGTAGGGCAAAACCAATACAGTACTGTAAAGTAAAAAAATAAAATAAAATAAAAATTTATTTTAAAAAATGAAAATAAAATGAAAAAAAAATTGGCTTAGAACTCAACATTTAGAAAACTAAGATCATGGCATCTAGTCCCATCACTTTTTGGCAAATAGATGTGGAAACACTGACAGACTACTTTTTTGGGCTTCAAAATCACTGCAGATGGTGACTGTAGCCATGAAATTAAAAGATGCTTGCTCCTTGGAAGAAAAGTTATGACCAACCTAGACAACATATTAAAAAGCAGAGACTTTATTTTGCCAACAAAGATCCATTTAGTCAAAGCTATGGTTTTTCCAGTAGTCATGTATGGATGTGAGAGTTGGACTATAAAGAAAGTGGAGTGCTGAAGAATTGATGCTTTTGAACTGTGGTGTTAGAGAAGACTCTTGAGAGTTCCTTTGCACAGCAAGGAGATCCAACTAGTCAATCCTAAAGGAAATCAGCCCTGAATATTCATTGGAAGGACTGATGCTGAAGCTGAAACTCCAACACTTTGGCCACCTGATGCGAAGAACTGACTCACTGGAAAAGACCTTGATGCTGGGAAAGATTGAAAGCGGGAGGAGAAGTGGACAACAGAAGATGAGATGGTTGGATAGCATCACCGACTCAATGGATATGAGTTTGAGTAAACTCTGGGAGTTGGTGATGGACAGGGAAGCCTGGTGTGCTGCGGTCCATAGGGTCGCAAAGAGTCGGACACAACTGAGCGACTGAACTGAACTGAGGCCTGAGAATCTGAACTTTAGTAAGTTCCCAGGTGGTGGTGCTGCTGCTGTTGCTCTGGGATCTGTACTTTGAAAACCACTGCATTAGTAGAAAAAGGACTTGCTTCTGGACCAGACTGTCGTCTAACTTGAACCTGTGAAGGAATTGAAAGCCACTGGGTTATGGGACATCTAAAGGGCTTTCTGCTACTCAGAATGCATTTTCTACCCGCATGCCATCAATACCATTTCCTTCCCTTTCCCATAAGTATTTAGAGTTTTTCTCCTTCATTATAAGACCCCAGAGACATGGAGGACTGGGAGCTGTTTTGTGTGTGTGGCTAGGGTGTTTTTCTTCTGTCTCTTATAAATCTCTTTTGGCTTTCCCCTTTCTCATTGTGTCCTATTTATTATTTATTAAGAGGCTCTTAGAGCAATCCCAAGGTGCCCAGAGAATGTACTTAGGGATAAAGAATGGGGAGAGGGTACGTTCCTTTCTATTTGGATGAGAAGATGACCTGAGATGGGAATTCATTTAGAGCATGCATGGATGCTTAGTCCTCAGCCGTGTCCAACTGTTTGCGACCCTGTGGACTGTAGCCCACCAGGCTCCTCTGTCCATGGTAGGAATTCTGGGTTCTCCAGGCAAGAATACTGGAGTGGGTTGCCATTTTCTTCTCCAGGGGATCCTCCTGACTCAGGCATCAAACCTGGGTCTCTTGCATTGCAGGCAGATTCTTTACTGTCTGAGCCACCAGGGAAGCTATAATAAATTCTATTAGCTTGGTACAAAAGTAATTGAACTTTTGGGCTGTGAATTTTAAATCATTATAGCTAGGCTCAAACACATCTTTATTAATCAAAATAGGAGCTGTTGCAACCAACATATTTTTGACAATGGCAGCCAGGTATGCTTATTTCATTTTTTGGTTCAACATCTATGAGACAGGATGGACAGGTATTATATCATGAATGTAAAGATGAAGACCCTGAGGCTCAGAGATGTAAAGTCACCTGCCTAAGGACAAGCAGAGTCGAGTTTGGAAAGAAACCCAGGTGTCTCTTTTAAAACCGTCTCTGACCTTCTAACAGGAAGTTCAGTCCTTGCGATGAATCAGTCAGTCTATCTCTCCATCCACCAGTGTTTATCAAGAGTCTCCTGTCTGGGAGGCTGCCTGTTAGGAACTGAGGTTCCTCAATAGTGAAAGTCTAAATATGCCTGCTCTAAGGGAGTCTACAGTCTAGGAGGGAGGCTGGACATGGAGAGGAGAGTCAGTGGGTTGAAAGTGAAAGTCACTCAGTCGTATCCAACTCTTTGAGACCCCATGGACTGTATAGTCCATGGAATTCTCCAGATCAGAATAAGGAGTGGATAGCCTTTCCCTTCTCCAGGCAATCTTCCCAACCCAGGGATCAAACTCAGTTCTCCCACATTCCAAGCGGATTCTTTACCAGCTGAGCCACCAAGGAAGCCCATCAATGGGTTGAGCATCCCCCGAAGGAAATGTGCCGGTGCTGGGGCCTTAACAGCAGAGAGATTTCCCTCACTGTGGGCTCAGACAAGTGTTCACTGAAGACTGAAGCTGAAACTCTTATTCTAGGATGAAATGGGGTGACTTAGGAGATAAAGCACAGGAAAAAGGCATATTCCAAGAAGAGACCAGCATGTGTAAAGGTCTTCTCTTTTAGGGAAGAGTAAGAGCATATTTAGGGAAAGACTTGTGCATTTGGAACAAAATAAGTCCAGAGAAGGGACTGAGATGAGGCTGAAAAGGGAGGTAGCAAGCAGCCAGATCATGGAGGGGCTTACAGGTCAACAGAAGGAGCATTTCTCTAAGCACCATTGAAAGCCTTTAGAGGGCAAGGTGATCAGATTCGCATCTGTTGTGTGGCTGTAGGGTCTGAGTAGAGGGAGGGAGATCAGTTAGGAGGGCTGGTGTGGAGTCCAGGTTGGAGGATGACGATGGGCTGGCCTCAGGGGGTGGCAATAAGGAGTAAGAGCAGGGGATGGATTCCAGAGCTAGAGGGATTGTACACCGTGGTACTTAATGGTGGTTGGGAAGTAAGGGAGGGGGAGGAGGTAAGGGTAACACTCAGCCACTGAGTGCACATAACAGGAGCTCAGAGAGTATTTATGGAGCTGAACACACCTACTGGCAGGCACATGCCTTGAATGTTGGGAACTGAGCCCTGGAGGTTTGGGGATCAATATTACTGGGGGTGGGGAGCAGTGGCACTGCTTTGGAGTTTGAAGTGTCTTGCATGTTTTTCATGGATCCTGCCTGCAAGCCGCCCACCTCCTCTGAGCTATATTCTGCTCATCTTTGTTGTTGAAATGCTGACAATTATTTGCTTTTTATAAAACATGTAGGTTTCCTGCTATCTTTAGAGAAAAAGCACTGCAGATGAGCCTTATTAAAAACACAGTAGCATTCCATCATTAGCCAATTAGAATACTTGGGAGATGAGTCTGATGTGGAAGGATTTCATGAATCAGATTCTCTGGGGAACTTTGGCAGAACTTGTTGCCCAGCTGTTTGCATCCATCAGCATGACTGAGAAAGGAAGCTGGTGTGACAATCACCTGCTTTTTCTCTTTGCACTTTGGTTGGTATGCTGAAGGGAACATGGTAGGCAAAGCTCCAAGACCTGGTCTCATTCTTAGTCCAATGAGGAGAAATAAGGAAGGATAGAAATAAATACTCCAAATTCTTTTCCAGAATTCTCAGGGATTAACAGTTTATTTGTCAAATGTGTCTTACCAATACTATGTGCTGGGCTTAGCAATAGACGATCTGGAAATGACAGAGTTGAGATAAGGCCTTTGCCTTCTAGTAACTCAGAGTATTAGAGAGGTGTGTATAGTATAAGACACTTGCCTAGATGGAGAGTTTCTTCAGAGCAGGGATTGTTCCTGATTTGTTTCTGTAACCCCAGAAGCTGGTATGGGGACTGACACAGTAGGTATTTAATAAATGCTCAGTGAATAAAAGGATGGGAGAATGGTTGAATGGATGGATAGATAAATGGCTTATTGGTTGGATGCATGAATGAATGGATGGTTGGCTGCTCTTTAGGTGTAGGAAGTCCTGAATAATAAAATGTGTCTGTTGAGCACATTTTTGTCATTTCAACGGCCAAGCTGTAACCTCTGTTCACTTTTAGTCTTGCTGAGTCTCTGTCATCTCCAACAGCTGAGTATTCACAAAGATTCTGCTTCATTTGGCATTCGAGTCACCAGCTGAGCTTGGCTCAGTTTCCTTTTAAGACTGAGCAAGTCTCTTCCACTTGTTTAAATTCTTAGTGAATAAACCAGTCATATACTCAGAAATGAATTTTCTGCCATATTTAAACTGTAAGAAACATCAAAGATCATGCAGTTCAATACCTTCTTCTTAAAAATGGGGAGCAAATTATAAGTCAGTATAAATCAGTATAAATGGGGAGTCAGTATAAGTTCAGTGAAAGGATATTGGACTGGGATCGGAATTTTGTCCCTGGTCCTTGCTTGGCAATTTGTGTAAGCTCTGGAGAATAATTTCTTCCTGCCTGCCTTTATCAGTTCATCCTGAGAGTCAGATGAATGAACAAGGGCTTTAGGGGGAACTTGGTAAAGTCCAGTAGCAATTCTTTCCTAATGGCATCAAGTTAGCTGCTGGAGAGCCAGCATTAGAGCGAGGTCTTCTGAGTCAAGGTCTAAGCAATGTCTGCTATACCACATTGCTTCTTAGAAACAACACGCGCCTATGGGTTTGCTGTGCTGTTTGAACAAAACCAAAGTATGGTTTTGGGATAAAACCATCAGAATGGCTGAAATTAAAAGGATTTTTAACAATACCAATGGTTGGCAAGGATAGGGAGCAACTAAAACTCTCACACATTGCTGGTGAGAGTAGATATTGGTGTAACTGCTCTGGAAAACTGTCAGTATCCACTCATCTTGAACATGTACATTTACTATGACTGAACTCTTTCCTCCCTAGGTATGTACCCAAGAGAAATGAAGACAAAAGTCATGTGCTGGAATGTTCATAGCAGCATTATTCATAACAGCCCCAAACCGAGCCCCACCCAAATACCCATTAGGAGTAGATGAATAAATTTTAGTATATTTACACAATAGACTGTTATATACCAATGAGAGTGAACAAACTGAAGCTATATATAATAATATGGATGAATCTTGCACAGACAATGTTGAACCAAAGAAGCCGGACATAAGATGACATAGGTATGTTTTTATTTATATAAAGTTCACAATAGGTAAAACCAACCTCTGATATTAGGAACTAGGGTAGTGTCCACCCTTGGGACAAGATACCAACTAGAAGGGAGCATTAGAAGGCTTCTAGGATGAAGCTGATGTTATATTTCTTTGTCTGGGTACTGAGATTCTCCAGGCAAGAATACTGGAGTGGGTTGCCATTTCCTTCTCCAATAGGTGTTTTCAGTTACTGACAATTTATTGAGCTCTGCATTTGTGATTTGTGTATTTTTCAGTATTATGTTGTGCTTCAGTGAAAAGCTAACAAGCAAAACAAAACAAACTTAACAGTGGGCTCCACTGTATGTGGCAGGATGCTTGCCCCTCCTCCCCTGACCATGAAGAGACCCCTGAGGATGCTGTTGCCCTAAAGGCCTTGGCCAGCTGCTCTCCCTAGCCTCACAGCATGGGAAGCAGGGCTTGGGTTTGATGTGTGGCTGCTGGTGGAAGGGTTTACCACCCAGTGGGACTCTGCCCTTTCCTGCTCTCCACCTCTTCCGGCTCACCAGTCTCCTGCCCCAGGCACTCCAGCTGGAAACCATGCTTGGGTTCCCAGAGATCAACTTCCACCTCCTTTGCCTTGCCTGCTGCGGTCCAGTTTCGCATCACACAGCTGCCTCTTGCCAGCCCAGCATCCGCCATGGAGGACTAGACCACACAGCTGCAAATGACACAGGTCCAGCATACACACACAACGCCATGCACGGGGAATGGGGCGGAGACTCACAGAGCGAGGCCGAAGAGATGCTTGGAAGTCCCTGAGCATGCCCAAACAAAGACTCTCTTGCCTCTGATGGGATACTCCTAGGTGTCACCTAGATGGACAGTTTATAACTTAATTCTCAATGTATTTTGCTGTGTATCAGGAAATAATATAATCAAAGCATTCGTCTCTTGATTTCATGGATATTATTGCTTAGAATTATGTTGAGTTAAAAAAAGTCACTGATTTAAAGACAAACATTAAGTATTAGCACAGGTGTTATACGGATATGGCAAAAATCATAGAAGTGGAAGTTTGGGAAACACTAATCTGGCTCCCTTGGGTCACAGTGAGCAAATGAAGACCTGAGACTGGGGGCAGAGAGGGGAGGAATAACCTAGTGATCTTCACTCCTAACGTTGATACAGTGCTTGAGAGCCCATCAGTGCCTTAAAAGATGGGTTTTCTTAAGAGGTACGTTTGCCCGAGCATAGGAGGTTAAGATAATGACCACCATCCATTACCAAGAGTGAAGGAGCAGGGTCCCTGATGGGGCAATGGTGAGAACGTAGGCTTCAAAGTCACATCCCGACAGGACTCACATCCTAACTCCCCAATTTTTCTTGCTGTGTGACACTGTACCGGTTGTTTAACCTCTCTGAGATGCAGTGTCCTTAGCTGTAATGAAAAACTTTATATCTGCATTACATGGTTGTTACAAGGTTTAAAAGAGATGATCCAGCCCTGAACTCAAGTTGGTTGGTTGCTGGACCCTAGAGAGAGGAGGGGGCACACATAAAGGGGCACACATAGACCTGGAACCTGGGGCTCTTTGCTCTCAGTCCTGTTCTCTTTCCTCCGAGGAGCCATTCCTCATCCTCTTCTGCAAACCCTTGCTCTGATGGCCCAGGGTCAGCTGGGAGAAGAGCATGGCATGGTTTCCCCAGATCTCTGCTGGGCTGGCCCAGCTTCCCATGGCCAGAGCACCTGACTTCACAAGTGAGCCTGGGGTTCAGTGAGCCGGGTCTGACAACTGCATGGAGAGCAACTAGGGGCCGCTGTGTTGGGAAGCAGTGCCCCTGGGAGGCCAACCCCAGCAGAGGGTGGCCACCCGCCCAGGACTCTAGAATGTGCCCGTGCTGGAGAGCGCCGTTCTGCCTCCAGCAGGAAACCATCCATGTGGCCTTCTGGGATGAAGTGCAAAGCAGAGGCTGGCCCCTTGGCATTTGATACACTGGCTGTGGGGAACTACAGGTTTGGAGACCAGCCAGGTCCCTACAGTGGGAGTTATGAAGAAGATTAAATAGGAAAGATCTGGCCTTGTAGGAATTACCCAGATAGTTATGTTGAGGAACGTCTGCCCTTATTCCTTTCCTCTCTCCCTCTCTCTCTTGGTTTTTTCCTTTCTTTGGTAATTTTTTTTTTCTAATTTATTAAATTAGAGGATAATTGCTTTACAATGTTGTGCTGGCTTCTGCTGTACAACATGTGAATCAGCTGTAAGTGTACATACGTCCCCTCCCTTGTGAGGCTCTCTCCCTCCTTCTGCCTGCTCTTTTTCCCCTTCCCTCTGCCCTCCTGTCAGCCACTGACTCATTTATTCAAGAGGCGCAGCAGCACATCGGGGACTCGGAGGCAGAAAGGTCTGAGTTGGAGCCCTGGCTTTCCCTTTTAAGATCAGGTTGATCCTTTTGAAATGGCCGCTGCAGTCAGTCTAAAATGGTTCAGAACTGTGGGTAAGATGCTTAACCCTTCTGAGCCTCTCTTTCCATATCCGTAGTTTCTCTTGTTTCACGGAGTTGTAATGCTGAAGTTATAATGCATGTAGGGTGTTTAGCTCAGTACCTGACGTACAGTAAATACTCATTTGCAGTTTTTGAAGGTGATTTCATGTAGTTGACCTGTTGTTTGTGTAATGTCTGCAAGATTGCCATGCCAATCTCTTGTTTGTATCCTTAGCTATAGAACAGAGGCTGTGTCCACCTTCAAGGATTCTTGTATAGATTCAATGAACTAATGTGTGTAAGGGCTTCCTAGGTGGCACTAGTGGTAAAGAACTCACCTGTCAGTCAGGAGATTTAAGAGACACAGGTTTCATCCTTGGGTCAGGAAGATCCCCTGGAGGAGGGCATGGCAACCCACTCCAGTTTTCTTGCTTGGAGAATCCCCATGGATGGAGGAGCCTGGCGGGCTACAGTCCATGGGGTCACAAAGGTATATGTGCTCAGTCATGTCCTACTCTTTGTGACCGCATGGACTGTAGCCCGCCAGGCTCCTCTGTCCATGGGGATTCTCCAGGCAAGAATACTGGAATAGGTTGCCACGCCCTCCTCCAGGGGGTCTTCCTGACCCAGGGATTGAACCCACATCTCTTGCGTCTCCTGCATTGGCAGGCAGATTCTTTATCATCTGAGCTCCTGGAAAAGCCCAAAGAGTCGGACACAACTGAAAGCAACTTAGCACAACGTGTACGAAGGGCCGGAGGCCAGCACCCAACAACCAGTGATGGTTTCCTTCCATTCTTTCAGTCGTTTGTTCTACACACATTTCCAGCCAAGATCTGTGTGCCAGGCTCTGTGAAAGGTGCTAGGAACACAGAGTTGAATGAGGTATATCTCTTTCCTTCAAGAGATAGACTTGTCCAGTAGACTCAACTGGCAGGAGGTTTGTGGATACTTTATGATGCAGGGAAATGAATGGAGCTGAGAGCTGCTGGACTGAAGTTTGGGGTTTTGTCTTCAGTGCAGGGAGTGGGGACGGTGTATTCACTGAGCACCTGCCTTGTACCACATGCAACATCCACATGATCTCGTGTACCTCTTGGCAGAAAGCTATAAGGTAGGCATTATGTAGTAATACCTATAAGGTAGTGAAGAACTGTGGCTCAGAGGTGGAAGTTGCTTGACTCCTGTGTTCATTGTCCCTCTACTGGGTTGGCCAAAAAAGTTCATTTGGGTTAAGAAAAGACGTTGCAGAAAAACCCAAACTTTTTGGCCAACCCAATACTTCAGGTGGCTGCAGGCAGGGAGCAGAGTCAAGGGAGCAGAAGTGACTGGGACCTGAGAGGCAGGAGTCATCTTGACCTGACCTGCCATGGTTTCATCCCTCTGAGTTACTACTGAGTTTGCAGAGAGACTTGGGGTCGATTAGACTTCTGGTAGGTTTCTCCATGGATGGGCCATTTGTGGTTCTGAAATAACCGGGCATGTCCCTGGGGTCTGAAGCTCAAGCTGAGAATCATAAAATAGCATCACACCCAGGACCTAATTCTCCTCCCCAAAGTCGACATGTTAACTGTGGACCCAGAAAGCCAGAGAGCCCCCATTTCCTGTGAGAAAGGTGATCTGACATGGAGTTTTATGTTGCAATGCCATAAACTAAGGCTCTTAAAATTTTAGCCATTCATTGTATGAGCTGCTTTGGCAGGGAAATTATGCATGCTGAATGTTGAGCTCTGGTCTTATTCAATTTTTAATTAATTTTTGTGTAATATTCTGTAAGCACATTAATATCAATGAGATCCTTTCTGCAGTGTGGCTAATATACAGCTTTAAGGAGCCATGGGTATTGTTTTCCGCTTTATTTGTATTGAGCAAAGATTACTGGTTCTGTAAGTATTATTTTCTTGTTCTTGGGAGGTGAGGCTGTAAGAGACAAATTAAATTTTCCCAGCAGGCTTGGGCTGAAATGTTGCCGCAGATGTGTATTTGAGAGCAGCGATGAGAAGAACTCTAGGTATGGTGCTCATCAAACATTTGACTGTCAGAAATGAAAGGTTCTTTAAGAAGTGGTCCACGGTGGGATCGATCTATAACTAAATTAGAATTTGAAATGGGATTATTCCAGTTTTTAACTAAGATCTAAGCAAGAATTTCAAGATAAAAATGTTTAAAGTATTTAGGTTAACTAGAGCAATTTTGTTCAGATATTATGGGATTCCATTCACTCATTCCACAGTAATTTGAATACCTACTATGCAGAAAGTATTCTCCTAGGCATTATCAAGTGTACAAATATGTATTCAGTCTGTGTCTGGGACACTAGGAAAGTGAAAATGAAGTCACTCAGTCGTGTCTGACTCTTTGCAACCCCATGGAATGTAGCCAGTCAGACTCCTCTCTCCATGGGGTTTTTCAGGCAAGGATACTGGAGTGGGTTGCCATTTCCTTCTACAGGGGATTTTCCTCACCCAGGGATAGAACCTGGGTCTCCTGCACTTCAGGCAGACTCTTTACCATCTGAGCCACCAGGGAAGCTGGTGACACTATGGGTATCAGGGACCAGTTGACGGGAAGTAGGGACACTATGGGTGTGGACCGTTTTTAGTATAAGACAAAGTGATAAGTGTCATCATAGAGGTACAAACTAGTGCTATAATAGTCCAGTGAAGAGGTTATTTGTAATAGAAAGATTATGGNGGGAAGCTGGTGGCACTATGGGTATCAGGGCCCAGTTGACGGGAAGTAGGGACACTATGGGTGTGGACCGTTTTTAGTATAAGACAAAGTGATAAGTGTCATCATAGAGGTACAAACTAGTGCTCTAATAGTCCAGTGAAGAGGTTATTTGTAATAGAAAGATTATGGAGATGACTTTTGAGCTGGACCTTTAAGGTTGCATAGAATTTAGACACATACAAAAGAAAGGAAAAGCCATTTTTGGAGAAGGGAACAGCCGACCCATATCCAAGAAGAGCAGGGCTAGGGTCCCCAGATCCAAGGGAAAGAGCAGCATGCTTTACTACTGATGTGCCTTTCACCACGGTCTCCCCTTCTTCTAGAGTACATTTTCCTTCTTCCAACTGGGTAGGTCCTTTGTGCCCTGCTGGTCTCTTTTTCCTCCCAGTAAGGTCAGCCTGTGCTAATTCAACCGACTTGTCTTTCAGATAAGGAAGCTCAGAGTCAGACAATTAGACGGATGAATCCCAGCTGGTTACAGTCTTGGCTTGAACTGGATCTCCTGTGGTTTAGTGTTCTGTGCATTTATGTAGCTCTGATCCATTATGTCTCAGAAATAATGGTCAAGAAACCTGCCCCCTGCAATGGGAAGTTACAGTGCCACTTCCATTAAGTGCTAAACTTAGGGACAAGGATGGAGCCTTAGCCAGAAAACCCTTTTGGTTTCAACCCTTGTTAGTTCTGAGTTCTTTTGATACTCTACTAGACAGAGTATAAGGCTCATATCAAAATCTTTTTCTGATGATTGAGGATATTAAAGGACCTCCAAGTCTGTAATTCTGAACATCACTTCTTATGACTCTTTATTGTTCAGGTCAAGCCAAGATATCTCCTAAATGTTATTGTCCAAATCCCTGAGGTGAGATTGTTTTCTTATCTTTTGCCTTTTTGTTTTAATGACAGAGGGAAAGAGGGCACAAGACAGCTTTTGTGTTATTGGGGTTCTGATATAAGAAAGTTTGATTAACTGAAGTTGCACTATTTCAGAGAAATGCACAATTCTGACAACTCCGGCTCAGTGATTCTGAGTAATGGTGAAAGGAAACACAAGTTTGGGTTTAGAGACTCTGAGAATGGCTTGGAAAGGTTCTGGGAATGTGGCTTTTTGCAAAATTTGACAGCTTCCTGCCCACCCGCTCCCTTTCTTAGTGGTTTTAATCAGTGTTCAGAGCATCCCACAAAATCCATTTGCATCCCAGCTCTAGATATACAGAGTTGTGTCTTCCCCAAAGAAGGGCTCCGATGGCTCCCAAGGGAGGTTTCCGGGATGGAGAGGTGCTGCTGGCCGGCTCCAAAGGAACTCAGCTTTCCCAGGCCTTGAATAACTTTCTTCCTCGTCATTCTTCTCTGGGAATTTTTGCCATCACAACCTGATACTCCATGAAGGACTCTGTGAAGAAATAAATCAGGGATGTTCCTTGGTTACAGAAAAAATATTGGCCTTTTCACTCTAATCCCTGGTTTCCAAAGATATTCCTTTGCCAAGGATAACAACATCTACCCGCAAGTAGTTCCATTAACGGGGAAGGACAGGTCAGCAAGAATCGTAGTGTCTCTCATGGTGAAATTGCCAAGAGAGGCACAGGATTCAGGCTACGGGGAGAGGGAAGCCGAGTACTGTAGGCTGTAACTAGTGAGAACGTCTCCACTCTCTCAGGGAGCAGAGTCTTTCTTTTTGTTGTTGTTGAGAGTTATGTTTTATTTGGCGGGAAGTTTTAGGACCTCAAGCCCAGAGGCAGCATCTCAAGTAACCCGAGAGAACTGCTCTGAGGAGGCAAGGGTGGGGGCGCAGATTAGGTGAGGTGCATGGGGAAGGAGAGATTTCAGAGAGCACAGCACAAAGTCTTGTTGTTGTTTGTTTTCTAGTGAATTGATTGACTTCTCCCCCAACTGCTCTGCTAGCAGGAAATTCCTGTCCCTCTTGAGGTCCTGTCTGACCCTCCCCACCCCCACCACATTGTCCAGGAACCTGATGATTTATGCAGCGTAAAGGTCAGTTGTGAGCTTTCTTCCCTAATCAGAGGAAGCAAAATGGCATTTGAGGGGTTCACCACTGCTATTTTCTTTACACAGAGCAGCCTGTGAGACTGGTCTTGGCACCTCTCTTACTGAAGAAGAGGATTAAAGCAAAGCAAAATGAAAGCCCTGGCATGGCCCCCTGCCACGGCTTAGCAGCTGACCAGGGCACCCGTAGCTTCTGGGGCTCCTTTCATTCATTCAACCAAAATGACCCATGTCAAACGTGGCTTCTCCTCCACTTGGACCCACGCTGTGGCTCCTTGGTTCAGCCCCTCCCTGCACGCATCTGTCAAAGAAGGTCAGGTCCCGTGGCTACTCTGAGTCTGTTTGCTTCTCTCCAAAAAGAAGATTGCTATGCCCTTGGGCTTGTTGTGGGGAGGAAATGAGATGATAGCCATGAAGTACGCAGTGAGCGTGTTGGAGGGCGCGGTGAGCTTGCAGCGGTGCTGGACTTTCACCTTCCCTCCTGCTGGTGCTCTCTCTCTTGTAATAAAAGAAATAGAAGATCACATACAGCTCAGATTCCCGAGGAAACCCTTCTATTTTTCACCAGAACCTTGGCCTAATTATCCAAGAGCAGCATGTTCAAGTTAAATGCTGAATAGTATCCAGACAAAATTCTTGTTTCCATCTTCAGGTTCCGGGTACGAAACTCCCAAGGGCATCTAGTCACTAGGACACGTGATTAAAAGTCAGATGGTTTCTGGCCTGCAGTGGAAAATAGTTGTTGTTTAATTTTCTGGAAGAGGAGTTGCAATCTTCCTCAGTGCTGCCAATGGTGGATATAATCATGGTCTTGGGTATTTGCCATTCCAGGATGTGAAAAATGGCATCTTGGTATAATTTAGCTTGTTTTTTTTTTTTTTAAATATGAGTAGAGTTGAACATTTTTTCTATGTTTAGAAATACAAGCCACTTGTATTTCACTGTCTGTGAACTGTCAGTTTATATCATTTGCTTGTTTCTTACTGGGCTGTTGATTTTTCACTTATTGATTTCTTGAAGTCCCTGTATATCATCAGAGTGATTATAACACCCGTGTAATATGAGTTGCAGTTTCTACCTTCAGTTAGTTGTTTGTCTTTCTGATTTTGTTTCCTGTGTTTTTGATTTTTATATACTCAAATTTATCAATTATTTCCTTTATAACTTCTGGATTCTGGGTCCAAAGTGGAAAAGCATTTATTATAAAAGAATTCTCCAATGATTTCTTCTATTATAATTGCTTCCTTCTTTGTATTTATATCTTTCAGATATTCCAAGTTTTAATAAAACCCAGAAGTCAGGGTTTTTTGTTGAATATTCCAATATTTAATATTGGCAACTAATGCAAACAACATGCACGCACATTGTATTGGCCTAACAAAGCACACGCATGGGCTAGATTTGATCTGCTGACCCTTAATTTACAATCCCTGGTTTGAGACCTGACTGTCCTCCCGTGTGAAAACATTGCATAATTGGGCAGCTAGAGGTCTGTTGTTTCTAGAATACATCTTCATTCGTATAGTTTCGTTCCCATCACTCCCCAGTTTGTCCTGAAGCCTTTGCCTTCTGTCTATCAGTGCCTGGAAGCAGTTGTCCCCTGACCAGTCCTTCAGTACTGAGCTTTCAGAGCCCTTGAAGGTTTTGCCAGCTGCAGATCTGGGCTGATCCGATTAGCCATCACTGAGAAATATTTCCTTGACACATTCAAGCCACAGTACTGCTTTTGCTGTATTTAATTGGTTTTGTGCCCAAAGACATTAAGTGCTTATCCCCAGTAGTACTTACACGGACTCTGAATTCCGATTTGGATTACCTGATGTTTAAAAAAATGCAGTTCATGTCATTCCTTCTGAGTGCTTTGAGATCACTGGGTGAATGGTGCTACTTGAATGTGAAGTTTAATATCCTGGCCAGGAACTAAACCTTGAGCTCTGTTCACTTTTCTTTCTTCAAGGAAGCCCTGTGCCTTTCCTCGTATTCACTTGGAATTACCTTCCTGTTGTAAACACCTATAAGCAGTGAATCAGAGTGGGAAGAGAAGGGTTGATCAGCCAGAATGTTAAATTATGAAACAAGCAGAGCTGATTGTTGGCAAATGCTTTCTCCAGTGATCTTTTCTTCATCCGTGTCAAAAAAGCTCTTGCCTAAGAACCTTGACTCGTGTGCAGCGTGGTATGGTACTTAGAGGCCAAAGATCAGAGAGGACTTTCTGCCAGCCTGACGGCAGAGCCGGGGAGCTCAAAACTGAACCGTAAAAGACAGGTGGCCTGGGGAGATGGGGACAGGGGAGACTCCTGGGTGGACCTCCCTCATTTCCCATCCACCGCACAAGCTCGTGAACCTCTCTGTGCTGCCTTTCTGGAATCTCCAAGGTATATTCACAGTCTGCTTCCTCCCTTGTTAGGTTGGGAGCCCAATGAGTACAGAGATGATGGTTTCCAGGTCCATGTCGAGCTCCACTCACAGTTCTGGGGACAGGGTTGATGCCTGGGGAAGGTTTGCTGGGCGAATGAAACCTTGTACTCACACATCCATTTATCTGGCAGTCCTAGGCACTGCTAAGGACACCAGGCCAATCAACAGACATTTCAGTCAACCAATCTGCAGACCTTCACTGAACTATTATGGAAATGCCCAGGGGCATGGTAGAAAGAAGACTGGCTTTGGGGTCAAGAGATTTGGGTCTGGATTTTGACTCTGCTGTGAACCCACTGGGTGACTCCAGGCAGCTTGACTCAGGCTTCTCTGATCCTCAGTTTAGTCATAATAACATGAGGATATTAGACCATGGCTTTCCACAGTCTCTCAGCGCTGCTGTTCTAGAAGTTTGCTGGCTCAGAGATTACAGGGAGGGATCCCTGTCAGCGATGGCAGACATTGGCTGAGCACTCCCAAATGCTAGGTGCTTCAAACACTGCCATAAACTCTTTCATCTCAGCCTTCAAGATTGAAAGGTGAGCCTTGTTATCTCCATGTTACAAATGAGGAATCTAAGGCTTCGGAAGATTAAGTTCTGAGAGTGCCCAACCAGTTTCTCTAGTGGCCTGGACGCCGTAGGGTCCCTTCACTTCTCTGTCACTTGGTGATGTTCATAGTTTCCACCTTTTCAGTCGTGAAGAAAGAAGAGGAGGAAGGGGTGAGCGGAGGAGGAAGGAGGAGGGAGAGGAGGAGGGGAGGGGGAGGATGGAGAGGTCTCCTCTCCAGTTATTTGAGTATTGAGTCCAGTTTAGATGGAAAACCGCCACCAGCCCTTGAGGGGACAACTTTATCCCTCCTGTCAGCTCCGCCTGGTCTGGCCCTCAGGGAGCAGCAGTGAATGGAGGGCCACCCTTTGCCCTTCATTCTCCTTGTTCCACGTTCCAGCTGCCCCACCCCCACCCCCCGCTTTATTTCCCCCATTCTGGCTGCTCAGGGTTGGGCTGGGCAGGGGCTTTCTTGGGCAGCTGCTGCTCTTTGCATTTCTTGCNGCCCTCAGGGAGCAGCAGTGAATGGAGGGCCACCCTTTGCCCTTCATTCTCCTTGTTCCACGTTCCAGCTGCCCCACCCCCACCCCCCGCTTTATTTCCCCCATTCTGGCTGCTCAGGGTTGGGCTGGGCAGGGGCTTTCTTGGGCAGCTGCTGCTCTTTGCATTTCTTGCTCAGCTATCCAGTTACCTGAATCAGATCAGTTCCTTGAAGCCGGCTCTGCCGTGGAGCCTCGGGTGGGTCCGGCACTGCCCTGTTCCCTAGCGGGGACTGTGCCCCTCAGCCCAGCTGGTTGCCTTGGTTCTGCTCCCCTCCTTCCGTCCCCTCTCTCACAGCCTTCTTCAGGCTGTTGAGACAGTTGAAGCTCAGTTCTCCAGGGTTCTCTATCCCATGGGTACAGTGCCTTCTTGCCCAGCTGAAAGGCCAGTAACAGCTAACCCCACTGCTGACCTCCATCCCCTTGCCTTGGCATCATGGCAGCCCCAGTGCCTGGGCCGCCCTGTTCAATTCACATACACTTCAAACTCCTGAAGGCACACTGAGTTTCCAAGAACTTTCTCACTTCTGTCTACTCCATGTATACCGGGGAGTTGTGTTTTTTTTCCTGCAAGTTTGAGGAACTGAGCACAGTTAAGGAGTGAGAAGCTTCCTGAATGGATCATCAGTCTCTGGACAATTCTTCTGAGACCCCCTCATTCGGCCAGTGAGGGATGAGGGTGGAAAGCACCACCTTTCTTCCCTCTTGTTCCTCCACAGACATGCTTAGGAGGACCTGCTTCTCAAAGAAGTCCCAGCTTCCTCTGACCCAATCTGAATGGAGAAGGGGGTCTCAGAACTAGCTTTGCCATCTTCCAAGGAGGGTTGCTGATATGTGTCAAGCCACCTTCCACAACACGGGTGTTACCCATGGCGTGAGTGCATGCTAAGTCCCTTTAGTCGTGTCTGACTCTTTTGAGACCCCATGGACTGCAGCCTGCCAGGCTCCTCTGTCCATAGGATTCTCCAGGTAGGAATGCTGGAGTGGGTTGCCATGCCCTCCTCCAGGAGATCTTCCCAATCCAGGGATCAAACTTGCATCTCCTGTGTCTCCTGCATTGGCAGGTGGGTTCTTTACCACTAGCGCCACCTGTTGTTACCTGTTAACTTTCATTTAAGGCTTCAGCCAAGGTTTGGGTACAATACAAAAAGCCCCTTCCATAGCCTCTTAAGTCTTTACAAGGCACAGCTGCCCCATTTTAGCTTTAATGGTAACAGAAATGCTCATGGAGGGGCATCTCATCTCCTGCCTGGAAGTTGACAACAGCCAGTTTCACCCGCTGTCCCTCTGCCCGTGGTGGACTCACAGTGCCGGGGATAAACAGCTTGTCCCTTGCAGCTGTGCTGAGTGAATGCTGATTAAAGTCTGAAGCGGAAAGCAGTGTAGCAGGCTGCTGCTCCCTGGAGCTGGGAGGTCAGCAGTCATGTCCTGGCTCTTGGCACATTTAATGACTATGGGACCCACAGTGGGGAGATGGAGTGGACCCATCGGCTTCTGCTTGGCCCAGGAGGAGGCCTGGAGGATTGTGCAAGCCCTGCATCTCCATGCAGTGAACAATGAGACCATCCACCAAGTTTGGGAGCCTGGGAGAAGCCTGGCCTCCGGTTTTCACTTTTTATTTTTGTTTCAGAAATCACTGTTTCAACCAACTCTTACTTGAAATATTATTGCATTAAAAACAATTTGTCTGGCCAAAGTGGGGCTGGGTTTGGGTGCTGACTTTAACCCTCTCTTTCTACAGCTTCTCTTTATGGTTCTGATCAGGCTTACAGAACAGAGATTGTAAAGGTTGGTGTCAGAAGAATGCATTTGGATTAAGAGACAACTTGCAGGCTTGGGCCTTAAATGAAATCTATCAAGATGAATGTAAGAGGTGAAGATTTGTGCATACAGTTATTGGTGGAGAGGAGAGGCTTAGCAGCAGCTGGTGAAAGCCCAACTTTGAGATTTTCAGTAAGCAGGAGGCTTAAGTGTAATGTGACCATCAAATGTGTTGACAGCCTGGGATTCCCTGGTGGTCCAGTGGTTGGGACTTGGCCTTCCAGTGCAGAAGGTGGGGGTTCGATCCCTAGTTGGGGAGCTAAGATCTTACATGCCTCCTGGCCAAAAAACCAAAACAGAAAACAGAAACAATATTGTAACAAATTCAATAAAGACTGTAAAAGCGGTTCACATTAAAAGAAAAAAAAAAAGTATTGACAAGCCTGGAGTTGTGCCTGTGGCTTAAAATAAGGCAAGCCAGCACAGGCCCATCTTACTAAAGACCCTCACAGAATTCTTTCTGTAGAAATTGCCCCTCTCATATCTTGTGAGCCACCCATCTCATTTTTGTTGATGGATCAGAGGAGAGTCTGTACTCATCTGCAGGCTGGCCAGAGGCTGACAGGATGACCTGCTGCTAAAACTTGGCATGATTGGATGGATGGTGATTAAGTGGAAATATCAAGTTCTCTCCCTGTGGAAGGGTTGAATGTAAGTCACAGAGAATATTTTGGGAAAAGACCAAGGACCACACATTCACAGGGGAGGCAGGCAGGAGAAGCCAGAGGCCTGATGGACAAAAGGAGGTATCAGCCAGGAATAAGCAGATGCTAGGAAGATGGGAGGAACGGAGGGCGAGGGCCTGGTGAGTGGGATCCAGAGCAGCAAAGTGGAGCCAGGGCCTCTGAGGGGCTGCTGAGGCGTCCCTGCTGTTAGCACTGCTGTGGATCCTGAGTTACCCTGTGGTGCTAATCCATCCATTTCAAGGTTTCCAGGGGACCCACGTTCTTGCTTCCTTATCCCCATGTTAATCTTACCAGTAAACCTTCCTGNAGGGCCTCTGAGGGGCTGCTGAGGCGTCCCTGCTGTTAGCACTGCTGTGGATCCTGAGTTACCCTGTGGTGCTAATCCATCCATTTCAAGGTTTCCAGGGGACCCACGTTCTTGCTTCCTTATCCCCATGTTAATCTTACCAGTAAACCTTCCTGGAGCTAAGGAGAGCCTTGCTGGCCTCAGAGGCAATCAGAAAGATTTCAAATCACTGGAAACATTAACGTCCTAAACACTCTGAATGGTAACCCCATCCCTCTCTGTATTTGTTAGACTTGTAAGCGGTTCCTGGTACTTGAGTTTTCACAGGACGTTGATGACTGGAGTATGTTCTGAGGAGGGTCCTAGAAATTATGTTATTTGGTGAAGAGAGGACTCTGGGACAGAAATAAGATCAGTGTTTAACCTTCAGTTCTGTGTTCAAATGCCTGAAAGGTCCATACGTAGGGATGGGATTGTATTTATGGTGTGTGTGGCTACTGCTAAGTCGCTTCAGTCATGTCCAACTCTGTGCGACCCCATAGACGGGAGCCCACCAGGCTCCCCCGTCCCTGGGATTCTCCAGGCCAGAACACTGGAGTGGGTTGCCATTTCCTTCTCCAATGCAAAAAAGTGAAAAGTGAAAGTGAAGTCGCTCAGTCGTGTCCGACTCTTAGTGACCCCATGGACTGCAGCTTACCAGGCTCCTCTGTCCATGGGATTTGTGTGTGTGTGTGGGGGTGCCTTTAAAGGGCAGATACAGGACAGAGGATGAGATGGTTGGATGGCATCATCAACTCAACGGACATGAGTTTGAATAAACTCTGGGAGATGGTGGAGGGCAGGGAAACCTGGTGTGCTGTGGGTCATAAGGTCACAAAGAGTTGGATATGACTGAGTAACTGAGTAACGACAACAGCGGGACTAAAGAATGGAATTTTTGTGGAGGCCATTTCAGTTCTCTAATTACAGGGCTCTTCAACACTAGACTGTGCTACTTTGTCAAG
This sequence comes from Neotragus moschatus, assembly GCA_006410615.1. Classification (NCBI taxonomy): domain Eukaryota; kingdom Metazoa; phylum Chordata; class Mammalia; order Artiodactyla; family Bovidae; genus Neotragus; species Neotragus moschatus. The sequence goes on along the minus strand of SJYA01003199.1, from coordinate 257,057 downwards.
TGGTGAGCTCCTCATCAAAGAGGGCAAGCAAACACAGGTTGGCTGCTCCATCTGGAATGGTCCAGAAATCACTATGTGCAGTTCTAAGAACTGATACAACTTCTATACCTTGAGAGTTTATTTCGGAAATGTTGACCTAAGTAATTCTGCACCTCTTTTAGTTCTTATTTTATAATTTAAAAATAATTTTCTTATTATCAAATCAATATATGCTTCTAGAAAGATTAGAGATTACAAGTAATCCTAAAGATTTCTGCATTGATAGGGCAGCAACAAGGGAATGGCCAAGAGCTCCTGCAAGCCCACCGTGCTTGGATCCTTTATTTCTGCACTTTTCAATAGTAAACAGAGTCCTGCTGACCTGCCTCAAGGGAGGGATTGGAACTTGCTGACTGTTTGTTGCTTTTTAAAACTGATTTTGGAAGCAGGCAAAAACAAATCTATTTTCAGAGCAGCAAATGCCAGCACAATTTATGTCAAAACCCCCATCTGATCAACTGAAAGGCGGTGGTCTGGACCATGCATTTTGCGAGCTGGTAACATACTTGTTTACGGAAGAGTGTTAGCTCCACCAGGAGTGCCCAATTAGGCCCCTGAATCTAATTGGGACCTTTTCTATTAGCTCCGTGATGTTGTGACTGTCCTTGACAAGTTCCATTTCCCTCTGACGTGAAGTCAGATCATTGCTTTTCAAGAAATCTCAGATCCAATTGAATCATTTAAGCTCTCCCATGCACAAATAAAATCTGCATTAGAAAAGGGTTTTCAGAAATATGTTAATATGTTAAAGTAAATAATACTAGCTGCTATAACACGTAAAGCTTAAAATGTCAATGGCTTAACACAGTGAAGGGATGTTTCTCACTCATGCCATGGTTTCAAATGGGTTAGCATGGGACTCTGCTCCACATAAACATTTAAGGACCCAGTTTCTTCCATCTCTGGGCTCTCCCATCATACATCACCCAGGGCCTCCATGCCCTATCACAACTGTGACATGAGGGACCATCCTCCCTACAGCAGTCCCGGAGATTTTTAGCATCTGGCCAATAGGCAAAAGAAGAGAGAGCATGAAGTGTTACACAGGAGGTTCAGGTGCCAGGCCTGGAAGTAGTCATGGTCACCTTGCCCACACTCCCTTGGGTAAACTAAACTGATCACATGGCTTCCCTTGGATGACAGAGAACTCAGAAATATGCCAAAGAGGAGAGGATAACATGGATAGTCTTCAAAGCAGCCTCTGTTCTCATGAAAAACAGAAGCTACGACTTTCCACGTCTCAAGAGCTTGATACTCCAAGTCTGTCCATAATTTTGGAGCCAAGCATCTGATTTTATGCACAGAAGGTGACCAGTGGCTCTTGGTGACATGGACATTGAAGAGAGTGAGGTGTCTTGGTTCTGGAGAGAGGAGGACGTACGTGGGGGCCATCTCTGTGCCACTTGGTGGTGGAGAAATGAAACATTTTTCAGAGAAGAATTAATATGTCAAAATGGCCAATGTTTTGTTACTAATAATTAGATAAAGAAGGAATTAAGAGATGAGAGAGAAACAAGGGAAGTGAGGAGTTTTGCAGCACAGCCTCTGGAAGAAGGAAGCTGAGTTCCATCAGGAGCATGGAATCCAGAACTGAGTGAGCCTTCCTGGACTTGACATGAAGTCCCCATGAATGGATCCACCATTGCATACCCCCAGGTTTGTAGCATATTTATTCTTTAGCTTCTTTAGAAGCCCAGTACCATTTGAATAGTTCTTGAGGTATTTTCCTACCTTGGATGATCAAACTACTCTAGGCTGGGAGGTGGGAGCTATTGTGGTTTTGTTATAGATGAGCCATCCAGTTTAAAAAAGATGTTCACTGCCATGGGTGTATCAGTCACCATTTGAGTTCTGCTTTCATAGTCAAAAGCAGCACAGGAAAGAAGCGAAAGGCTGTGGGGGATTTTTGCCAAGGTTCTTCTCAGAAAAGTTGAGAAGGTTCTTCACGTTTCCCAGGTCTGTCTTGACTTGTGATATTGGTCCCCACCTCTCCTCAGTCTTGATGGGACCGATCTGTTGATAGTGTAATAATGTGATAGTGTGATAGTGTTGATAGTTGGCGAGAGTAGATCAGGGGCAGCAGTGGCATTGCAGAGCATGTGATTCGTTACAGAGAAGACAATGAGCACTTATGCGATGAGGCTACTACCATCACCCAACTCTCATTTAACCGGGATGTCTAAGTTTCATAAGTTCTAGTTGCTTGAGGCTAACTAAGTAGAAAACTCCTGTTCCCAATCCTTCCAAATTTGTCTCAAAATCTACTTTCTTTTCCAAACGTATGTGGTAAATATAATATCCTTGCCTGATGACTGAAGATTTCACAGTACCTTGAGTCATCCTTCTAAATATTTACTGTTATCAGGACTGGCCCTGTGTCTAAACTGTAAATGATACAGTTTTTGCTTTAACCTCACCCTATGCTCTTTCTCCTGTCTCTCTGTTCCATCCTTCCCTCTCTCCCCTTTGCAATCTCATTTTCCAGCAAAATTAACTCTGGGAAATATTGGAAACATAAATATTGGGGACATAAAGGAGAACAGCCCTTTATACTTTAAAGTGAATTCCTTCTTTAGGCAGTTAAAACTCACAAATGGGTCATATACCAAATGTCTATTTGTGAGTTATGGTGTTTCATCAAATCTCAAATGCCATTGGTTATAAAATTCACTGTGATTTTATGTACCACTCAGGAAAAATGTGACTGCCAATTAAACTATGACACAATGCATTCTCATCACTTAGAATTTTTCTACTTATCAGAAGAGTTCTCTTATACTTAATTAGGCATGACTTTCTATCATATCACTTGTGCATACAAAAAAAAGACTCAAGCGAAATAGATTGAGTAAGGTGTTGGTAAAATTTCTCTAATTAGAGCTTGAAATTTCTGAATCACTTTTTGAGTCATTGATATGGATGTTTTCCCACATAGTATCATTTTCTGTCAGTGCCAATGTAAGCATGGGTGGTTTAGTGCTTCTGAAATGATTTTTTAAAAGAATAAGAAGTTATTGGTGCTGGGCCCCTAGAAGCCTTGCATTTATATAAAGCCAGCCTACATGGCCTCCTGCTTGTTTTCTGGCTCATCACTGCCCTGTCCCTTGTCTTATAACCATTTGATCCTCAGAGCTGAAAGAATCCTTCTCTGTAGTATAATTGTACCTTAGTGCACCTTGTCCCCCACCCAACATGGATTATCTCATTGATCCTTACAGAAGCCCTATGAGGTAGGTACTATTTATCACCCCAGGTTACCAATGAAGAAGCTGAGATTTCCAAAGGCTCACAGTATGTGGTAAGTGAGAGTTTGGATGTCCTTTGTCTGTTTGCTTGTACCCTCCATGCTGTGTTGGTATTGTTGATATTACTATTACCAGTCTCCCCACATCATCTCAGTCATGAGGTGTAGAAATCAGGAAGCTAGAGGAAGCACAGGTCTACATTCAGGCAGACCTAAACTCAGACCCCTTATCAGTTATGCGCTCCCAGGAAAATTACACAATTTCTCCAAGTCTGTTTTCCCAGCTATAAAAGAGACAGTGATAATATTGACCTCACAGAGAGGTTGTGAGGTTTAAGTGGGCAATCAATGTAACACGCCCAACATAGCGCCATCTTTGCTTTCTGCCCCCTACATGTGCTCACTCACATCTCTGGCCCTTACTCATTCATACACAACTTGATCAAGAAATGTATTCTTGTGAATGAATTATGTGATGGGTGTAATTTCCTAGGTAACTGAGGGTTAGTTAGAAGTTCTCTTTTGTTCCAACCCTTGTTAAAAATCCTTAGACAATGTCAGAGCTATTTTTCTTACATGCGGTGAACATGATTTAATCTTTGATTCATGCTGAACATCATTCCTCATTACCCCAGCCTGCAGGTGTAGTCAAGAATGATGTAGAATATTGAGAATAACATGCAAATTGGTTTAAAAATTAATTCCAAATGTGAACTTAAAAAAAGTAATTTACCTTTTTGCTCAGAGCTTCAGTAAAATGCTCATGTATTTGAAGTTACATAATTGAAGGCAAGAAATTAGAAGCATTCTGCCTTCATATGCAATTTCTACACAAGTATTTTTACAATCACTTGCTTGAAAAAATTCATTCAGAGCTAACTATGTGCCAGGAAAGGGGCTTGTATACAAGATAGATGAAGCAACTGTCTAGGAGCGAACAGAGATAATTAACTGGGGGAGTCCTGGGAGCTATGAGAAGCCATGGCAGGAATCCCTACCAAGTCTGGGTCTATTTAGCACCTGGTGAGAGTGAAGGTTAGGTTGTCAAGGATATGGTTTTTCCAGTAGTCATGTATGGATGTGAGAGTTGGACTATAAAGAAAGCTGAGTGCCGAAGAACTGATGCTTTTGAACTGTGGTGTTGGAGAAGATTCTTGAGAGTCCCTTGGACTGTAAGGAGATCCAACCAGTCTATCTTAAAGGAAATCAGTCCTGGGTATTCATTGGAAGGACTGATGTTGAAGCTGAAACTCCAATACTTTGGCCACCTGATGGGAAGAACTGACTCACTGGAAAAGATCCTGATGCTGGGAAAGATTGAAGGCAGGAGAAGAAGGGGACAACAGAGGATGAGATGGTTGGATGGCATTACTGACTTAATGGGCATGAGTTTGAGCAAGATCCAGGTGTTGGTGATGGACAGGGAAGCCTGGCGTGCTGCAGTCTATGGGGTTGCAAAGAGTCAGACACGACTGAGCGACTGAACTGAACTCAGGGTGAAGGTGGTGATGGTCAGGACAGGGAAGGCATTCTGGGGGAAGTGGCGCTTACACTAAGAACTGCAAGATGAGCTTGAGTCAGACAAAGGGAAAAGTTTCTGTGTAAGAGAGGCAGCCTGTGCAAGCGCACACTCAGTGTTGTTCAAAGTGCTGGGGTCAGTGCAGCTGGAACAGAGAGTGGGGATCGCAGGGGGACTGGAGAGTGGGGAGGGAAGGGGGTCAGCTCATGGTCTTGATTGGTTATGCGGCTCCACTATTCATTCTCGCATTCTTTTGTTGTCCATGTATTAGGCACCAGGAGGGTGTGAGGCACTGTCTTTGGCACTGGGTAGGCACAGTCAGCAAAAATTAGCCTGGCCCTCAGGTACAGTGCAGTGAGTAGTCAGTGGAGAAGACACTCAGGGCAGTCAAGCATGGGAGAGGCTGAGAGATGGGTACCAATCAGAAAGAAAGGAGCAGTACATCACTTGGGAGGTGAAAGGCTCAAGAATGACTCCACAGAGGACAGGTCATGTGAACTGTGCCTTATGTATGGCCCACACCCATCTTGTTAACTATCAGACCCTGTTTGCCCAGCCAAGACATCTCCTGGCACCGAGTAGGCATCCAGTAAGGACTTGGTGACTGAGTGAATGAATGAAGAAATGGTTTAACCCTCCCTACTCAATAGCTTTCAGCTTATTTTCTTTAGTCTGCGCTGCATACATGTCTGGAAATACCTCTGTTCTAGTGCAGTGCAGGCCAGCCCTCCTACATAGTGTTCTTGAAATCAGAAAAAAATGCAACTTGACCTTGCTGTCACGGAGCTCGCAATAGGATGAGGAGGACAGGCATTAAATAACTAACCACACAAATAAGTATGTAATTAAAATGGTGACACAGAATACAGAGAAGATATACGGGGGGATGTAAGAGTACATCAAGGGGCCAAGGAAAGCCTTCTTAGAAATGGCTGTGTTTTTTCAGTTTTAGTGATGCTTAAAATGAAACAGAAGAATCTGCTTATCCTGAACTTATAGTGTCTTGTGTTTTTTTGTTTTGTTTTTGTAGAGAACTCTCTCTTTAATAGAAAATACTTTGGGATCTGTGTTCTGATGTAATCTAGAATTAATTTATAAGCACATTTGAGACACGTAAAGAAGGGGCTACAGGAATAAGAGATGGTTAGTCTAAAGGAGAAGGTGAACTGGTAGTCCAATGGAGAGAAAACCTGAAGTGGAAAAGAATAAAGATCGAAGTGATTCAAAAGAACACACTTGATATGGAGGAGAGAAAACAGAGCTCAGCTCAGAGCTACAGGTATTTTCAGAAAAGAAACTGAAACAGTTTGAGGAAGTCAAGTCAAAACTCTCACAACAGAGAAGCTGCTTACATTGAAAAGGAAAATAAAAAAATTTGACTCTCTAGGTCAAAGTATATTGCTTTGGGAAAAAACACTAGGTTTCTTTTATCGAAATATAGTTGACTTACAATGTTGTGTTAATTTCTGCTATACAGCAAAATGATTGTTTTATAATACATATATATATATATATACATATTCTTCTTTGTATTCTTTCCCGTTATGGTTTATCACGGGCTACTGCATACAGTTCCCTATGCTCTACAGTAGGACACGGTAGTTTATCCATTCTATACATACTAGTTTGCATCTGCCAACCCCTCATCCTTCCCTCCCAACAACTACAGATCTGTTCTCTGTGTCCTTGAGCCTGTTTCTATTTCATAGTTTCACTTGTGTCATATTTGAGATTCCTCACATAAGTGATATTTATGGTACAGTATGGTATTTATCTTTTTCTTTCTGACTTCGTATGATAATCTCATGTTGCTGAAAATGGTATTATTTCATTTTTTATGGCTGAGTAGTATTGCACTCTATCTATGTACCACATCTTTATCCATTCATCTACCAATGGACGTGTAGGTGGTTCTCATGTCTTGGCTATTGTGAACAGTGCTTCTGTGGACAAAGGAGTGCATGTATCCTTTTAAAAATAATTTTCATCTTTTAAAACTATTTATCTTTTGCTGTGTCAGGTCTTGGATCTTGCAGCAGGCGGGGTGTTTTCATTACAACACAGGGGCTTTTCTCTAGTTGTGATGTGCAGGCTTAGTGATCCCATGGCCTGTGGGATCTTTGCTCTCTGACTGGGGATTGAACCTGCTTCCCCCACGTTGCAAGGTGGATTCTTACCCCTGGGCTACCAGGGAAGTCCCTACATGTGTCTTTTTGAATTGGAGTTTTGTCCAGATAAATGCCCAGGAGTGGGATTGCTGTATCATATGGCAACTCTATTTTCATTTTATAAAGGAAACTCCATACTGTTTTCTGTAGTAGCTGTACCAGTTTACATTCCCACCAACGGTGCAGGAGGGTTCCTTTTTCTCCACACTCTCTTCAGCATTTCAGTCTTTACAATGATAGCCATTCTGACTGGGTGTGAGATAGTACCTCACTGTAGTTTTGATTTGCATTCCTCTAAGAATTAGTGATGTTGAGCATCTTTTCATGTGCCTGTTTGTGCATCTAGAAAAATACTAGTTTTAATGTTGGTTAGCTACAAAATCATGATCTTTTTATATTTTAATATGTGTGAACCAGTGAACTGATAGCAAATATTCCATTAAACCAGTTGAGGCAGAATTATTAAAGCACTTGAGCCATCAGTCTTGTAAAAAGAAAGAAGGAGTCATGGCAAATGTCAAATAAAAAGAAAAAATAGTTTAGAAAAAAAATGAAATGACTGCTTGTTCTAGGTCCTGAAGGGGCAAAAAGAGGTGGGGAGAATGGCTCAGGCAGAGGGAACAGCAGGTGCCAAGGCCCCAAGGCAGGGAGGAGCAGGGGCGCTCCAGGACGTGATGCAAGGCCAGTGTGGCTGGACCCCGGCAGCTCACCGGGACTGTGGCTGAAGGTGGGGCTGGGGCACAACAGGGGCTTCTCACGTGCAGTCTCACAGTCACTTGAAAGATTGTGGGCTTTGGTGTAAGGGTACACCATTGTACTTTTTTTTTTTTTAGTCATTGAAAGGTTTTAAAACTAGGGGGAGACATGGGCTGCTAAGACAAGAATGGACTGGGAGGGAGCCAGAAAGGACACTGGGAGACACACACTCATGTGTTCACATATACAACACACATAGCCTCCAAACAGCGGGCAACCCCCTGTATACAAAAAGCCACAGGAACATGAAACTCCTTGTTTCATCTCCACAGTATGTCTCACTTGTTTTTCTGATACAACCCACCCATTTATCCTGCATTACAGCTGACATTGCTCATTATTTATTTTTTAAGCAATTTTGTGAAACAACAGACAGGACATTTCCCTTACTGTCCTTCTCGGGGAGAGGATGCAGGTCACAGCAGGTAATGTGCTTTTATCAGAGCCCATTTTCTCCCTCGGTTTCATGGGGGATGGCTAGGGACTGGGGGTGCTGAAGTTGGGCAGGAGTAGAATTCACCCTTCTGCCAGGGTTGGCCTGAAAGTGAGCATTAGCACATGTATTCAATTTGGTCTGGGATCTCCCTTTGGACACGGAACCTGGTCTTTATCTCATTTCTCCCATTAATAATGAGCTGTTAAATCACATTGCTCATGCCATTTGTGGAGATAGCGATGTGCTGGCCTAATTGTAGCTGCCCTGATGCCCCATCATTTTGTTAATCCTCCCCCTCATGGCTTGGCAGGGGGAGTGGGGCGGCTCAGAAATACTGATTTGGGCTTGGCTCTACTCCTTGCAAGGGATCTTCAGTTTCAGAAACGGGGACCATCTTGGCTAAAATTGATGGAACTCCAGGGGAAAGGCCTTGGGGAGGGGACTGCACACATTCCCATCTGTGTGCTCCCTCCTCCCCATCTTCCCAGAGACCCTCTCTGGAATGGTAATGGGTTGCAGAAAGGCGGCTGGTGTGGGCGGCAGGCCCTCCATTCAAAGCCTTCAAGCAGAGCCCCCAGCTCCTAGCTGGTTTTTGCGGGCAGTGTGGGCAAGCTGCTGACTTCTTGGGATCAGGCCAGGTGATAAACAAGGATAATGATGTCTGTGGGTTTGGAATCCCTCACAACCAAAGGTGAAATGATTCATCCTACAGGAGGGCTTTCCTATAGAAATGACCCTGCACCTGTGGTCGGCATGGCTAGAAAAGAAGTGCATTTCTCAACCATGGGGAGTTTTTCTCCTCTTGCTGGGGTGTCCAGGCACTGGAGAGCTAGTCAGAATTAGGGTTAAGGGTGGTCTATACTTGATCTTGCCTAGAGAATCCCATGGACAGAGAGGCTTGCTGGGCTACAGTCCACGGGTCGCAAACAGTGGACACAACTGAGCGACTTCACTTTCACTTATACTTGATCTTAGCCAAAAGGCCAAGAAGCGATAAGCATGGTCTACAAAACCCTGCAGAGATGTTGGGAGAAGGTGGCATCATTGAAAAGGCTCAGAACTCTGGTCCCACCCACTCACCCACTGGCTGTGTGAACTTAGAGGAAACTCTCTTCCAGTGCTGTGAAATTTCTAAAAATGGGCCTCAGTTTCTGAAATGGGTGTGGCAGTGAGCTCAAAGGTCTCGCCCTCACCCTTTCAGCCGTCATCATCAGGTGTGTGGCCCCTTTTCTTGCCCAAAGGAGCTGCTACATGGGTGGACTGTCCTGGGTTCCTAGTGTTCTGATTTCAGCTGCTCCTTCCAGTGTGGGGAGAAAGGGGGTGCCTTATGGGGTGAGATCTGAGATGCACACCTGCTTGAAGAGGTCTCCCTTTCTCCCCCCATCCAAGGACCTGAAACTCCCACAGTTTGCGTCTGCTTTGAGAGGGAGCTGGGTAAGGTGGTGGAAAGAGTGTGGTCTTTGGTGCTGAGACAGGAGCCTCAGGCATTTCTCAAGTTACTCAGAGCACCTCCTTCTTGCTGAAGGCACTCCTGCCTCCTCGTCTTGCTGCCACCCACAGTTGGACAGTCCAAGCTGAAGTGCTGGGCCTGTGCGGCCTCCACGCCTCTGGGCTGGCCCTTACCCTTGCTGCTCTGCCCCTCACTGTGAGGCCTGGGCAGCCTCCATGCCTCTGGGCTGGCCCTTGCCCTTGCTGCTCTGCCCCTCACTGTGGGGCCTGGGCAGGAGGCAGCACATTGTCTCTGGCCTCCCCAGGGCCCACCAGAGGCCAAATGATACCCCCTACAAGTATAGGTAGCCAGCCTTCTGTAGACTTGGACCAGCAGAAAGAGATCAGCCAATTCCCCTCTTCTTCCCCCCTGCCCGAGACCACTCTGAGGCCTTGTCCTTACAGATTTTTTGAAGAAAGCTCCACATGCTAAGCAAACACACCTGCTAATCACTTGCTGTGTTATAGCAGCTTGTGGAGAAGCAGTAGCCCCTCTCCCCCACCCCCCACACAGTGAGGCGTTGCTTCGCATCCCTTTACCCCTTTCCTGGCCTCATTTCCCTCTTTTTCTCCCTCTCACTGCCATATGCACCAGGCTCTGTGCTAAGTACTTGATATAAGTACTTGCACAAGCACTTGCTAAGTACTTGGGCTTCTCTAAGAGTGTTTACACTTGAATTCCCGCTGAAGCTCTGCTGTCTGGAGGACCCAGACTGAGACATCTGGTTTGTTACTTGATCGACCGCTCACCAGCCGTGTGAGTCTTGAAACCTTCCTCTCCTAAAATGCCAATCTTCTTCTCCTCTGTAAAACAGAGATAATAATATTCATCTTTCAGAGTGTGAGAAGTGTGTATGATATATATCAAGCACTTAGCACAGAGCCTGGTGCATATGGACAGCAAGTGGTCAATTAAGGGTGATTCCTTTTATTATTATCTCTCTTATTGTTGCTGCTATTATTATTTATGACAGGAATGGCTGGCTGTCACCAAAGATGACTGCACCGCTTCCACAATAAAGAGTTCCTGCTTAGAAACCCTGCCCAGCCACGGGCTTCCCTCCTCAGCCTAACTGGAAACTAGGGAAAAGCATGTGACTGAGTTCAGGACAATGGAATGTGGGTAGATATGATGTAAAGCTTCATCCCAGCCTGGCTCATAAAATGTTCTCACTGCGATGTAACCTGGTGCTGGAGAGAGCAGAGTATCCGTTAGCCCAGAGCCCTGGCTGGCTGCAGGGCAAAGGTCCCCTGTTCACCAGTTCATCCGTTCACTCCACCACTGAATGTTACACACATATGAGATCAACTGTTNAGATATGATGTAAAGCTTCATCCCAGCCTGGCTCATAAAATGTTCTCACTGCGATGTAACCTGGTGCTGGAGAGAGCAGAGTATCCGTTAGCCCAGAGCCCTGGCTGGCTGCAGGGCAAAGGTCCCCTGTTCACCAGTTCATCCGTTCACTCCACCACTGAATGTTATACACATATGAGATCAATTGTTTTCGTGTTGAGTCACCAAACTTTTGGATTCAAACTGTCATTGCAGCTGGTATTATCTTAATTGTCACATTGTTATTACCCTTGAGGCTTTAACTTATTATTCAGAGTAAGACCTTTTTTTAAGTTAAGGCTTTTTTCAGAGGGTTCAGCATGTGGATTCTGGAGTTAGAAGGATGTGAATTCCAGCTCCATCACCTTACTACCTTGTGACTTCTGTTGCTGAATTACTTAACCAAAAAATGGGCCACATAGGAATTATGAGAATGGGATCAAGAAACCTATGTAAGGAGAAGGGCAGTGTCTGGTACAGAATGAGCTCAAGAACAGTTACCTACCACCACCCCCATCGTCTTCATAAGAAGCAGCTCATCGTTATATTAGTGAAGAATTGGGCACGGGCTGAATAGGAGGTGAAACTCTGGTGTAGCTCCGGGGTTGAAGCGGACATGGGAGATTCTCAGAACATGGTGTGCAGGTTTGAGAAAGGCAGCATTTCTCAAAGGCTGGGTTGATGGGTCGGTTGATGAGGTGACACAGTGCTGAAGATAGACTTGGCCCATCTCACAATCGATGTAGCAGGGCAGGCTACATTTCTCTGGAAGTTGTCTTCAGTCCTACTGGCCAACAAGCAGCTTCAGAGAGCATCCTGTGGACGGGCACTGCCCTGGCGCTGTGGGAGATACAGTGAGAAGGGGCAGGGGATGGCAAAGGATGCTGAGCACGTGGGATGCATCAGGCATGCGGCTGGACCCTGGACACCTGCGAACTTGTCAAAATGTCACCACAAACCTGTGAAGTTGCTACGACTTCCATTTTATAGATGAGGAAACTGATACACAGGACTCATGGAACTTGTCCAGAATCACATAGTCAGTTGTAGAGTGGGGGCCTGAACCTTCACTGGGTGGAGATCCTATTGTCTCTGGAACCATGTTTATTCATCAAGGCGAGTTCAGCAGAATTTCAGGATGTAACTGGCAAAAGGCAAGGCATGTCAGTAGACAGGTACTTGCTGACTTTGTGGGTTTTGGCAGGTCACTTTATTGTCTCTGATGCTTTTGTGGAAAAAAAAAAAACAAGAGGGAAAGGAGGATGGAAGGAAGCCATGTGTGCCAGGTACCAAACCGGAGTCTTTCAATAGAACAGCTAACTCATGTACTCCTTCCGGCAGGATACAAGGTAGGTGATGTTACAGAAAACAGGCCCAGAGAGAGATTCAGCCACTTGTCCCAAATCTCTGTGGCACATCCTGTCTCTCGGGTATGTGTGCCAACAATGTTTTGTGGCGTAAAGTCCCAGGTCCCTGTGCCTTAGCACAGCAGGTGCCTTCAAGACTTCTTCTAGCTCTTAATTGACTCAGTCTCATTTCTGTAATATTTCTTCAGGAAGCAACTCAAGGGAGATGGCACCTTGTTCTATATTATCTGCTCTCTTCCCAGCCTAAGTTAATGGCGATGGAGCCACATAAAGGTACATCGTGAGCCCAGGATCTTGGTCCTTCTGGTTTCGAACTCCTTTCTTCCTCCTGTTCCCTTCCCTGCTCTCCTCCATCAAAGCTGTGAGCTCCTAGCTTCCTCCATTTTTTCCAAAGATGGGGAGGAGCAATATTAATGCTATTTTTGCATCTTTTCTTCCTTTCCTCTCCCTTCTTCTACTGTGTTCTGTGTCATTAACCAAGGCCCAACCAGCACAGAGAGCACCCAGGGGCTGTTTGGGTTTAAATGAAAGCTAAACACAACTTGGGGTTTATCGGCTTCACCGGGCAGCTCTCCAGGGAATGGAGTTTGGGGACCAAGAGGAAGGAGTTTTCCCCCTTTTAATGAGCTGCTCGCAGCCTGCCAGGTGATAGCAGGGGGTTGGAGATGGCTTTAGGGGATTTGATAACAAGAGTGAGGACTGCCATCTCAGACAGAGTGCCGCCTGCCTGCCTGCTGGAGTCATCATTAATGCGAACCACTGAACTGTCGAACGAACAGCTCAGGGCTCTTCTGGGTGGGAGCCAGAGAGAAAATCGGGCCATCACAAGGGCTGCGCCCCTTAGATTCTGTCCATCTACATCTACTCACCGAAGGGCCGGAGACTCCCAGGCCTGCGTCTGTGTGAACAGCTGTGTGGAACCGCTGTTGATATATCCTGGGTGCAATGGGGAATCAGTGTCAGTCCAGGCCCTCAAGTGCTGGAAGCGTCCTTCAGACACGTGTGAGTCAAGTTCTCTCCAAGGAGCGGGAATCAGTAGATACCTGGCATGAGCCAGTGAGGTCATGGAACCTGAACTGGACCTGAAGGCGGTCCCGTGTGTTTTCCTCCCCAGAATCTAGAAAGTTTCGCACCCACTCATTATGTCATCTGGGATACTGACAGCCACTGTTGCCCAGCAGGCCTGTGGTAAGGAGGGTCATCTCCCTTCTAGCCCTAACCTGAAGCTTTTTCCAAATTCATTGGAAATAAGGCACTGGCTGTCTCTTTCTAGCTTACTTGGGGCTTTCCTGAAATTGAGCAGGATGGTTCTCTGCAAGATTTAACTCACAGATTCTCCATCAGATTGTCGTGTAGATGCAAATAACCATGGACATTTGTACCTTGCTTTTCAAAGCACTTCCACTCAAATTTGAGCAGGTTGTGTGGGGAGTCTGAGCTGTGGAGTTTGATAGGGTGAGTTCAAAGCCCAGCTCTCTCACCTCCCAGGTAAGATCCCAGGACAAAAGTACTTCACCTCTGCTTCCTGACCAATGAAGAGGAGACAGTCATTCCTACCTAAGGAAGTTTTGGGGAAATGAGAGGAGAGGATGTATTTGCAGCACTATGTCAGGTCTAGCATTTAGTTAGCTGTTCTTATCTTTATTAATAATTCTTCTGGCACTGTGAGCTATGAAGTCATAATCTATGAATTATTAGATGAAATATGAAGCATCTCTGACTTAGCATATAAACTTCCCTCCTGGCCAAAGGGACCACACTTGCTTTCGTATATTAGACTAAGTCACAGAAGGTTGATTTCTGGAATCAACTAGGAACTTGATTTGTAGCAACATCCCAGGAAGGGTGATTTCTTATAGTTGAGCTTCCATGAACTGGTCCTTCTGCTGGATTCTTGAAGAGAGACTGAAGTGCCACCAGAACGTGTGAATCTGGATGGTCCTCACTTCTTTCTCTTTTGTGACCAAACACCCTGGCACCCTGAGCTGTTGCCAATCAGTTCAGTTCAGTTCTGTTCAGTCGCTCAGTTATGTCCGACTCTTTGTGACCCCATGGGCTGCAGCACGCCAGGCTTCCCTGTCCATCCCCAACTCCCAGCGCTTGCTCAGACTCATGTCTGTTGAGTCAGTGATGCCATCCAACCATCTCATCCTCTGCTGTCCCCTTCTCCTCCTGCCTTCAATCTTTCCCAGCATCAGGGTCTTTTCCAATGAGTCAGTTCTTCGCATCAGGTGGCCAAAGGCTTGGAGTTTCAACTACAGCATCAGTCCTTCCAATGAATATTCAGGACTGATTTCCTTTAGGATGAACTGGTTCGATCTCCTTGCAGTCCAAGGGACTCTCAGAGTCTTCTCCAACACCACAGTTCGAAAGAATCGATTCTTTGGCGCTCAGCTTTCTTTATAGTCCAGCTCTCACATCTGTTGCCAATCACAAGGGGTTAAAAAAAAGATAAGTTAAAGGCAGTCAGTATGGCCTGGATGCTACTTCAGAGCCCCCAGCAGGCCTGGCTGTCTCATTGCATGGATTGGAATATAAAGCAGTATCCTTGGGTGGCAACTGTCTCTCTCCTCCCCAGGGAGCTTGACAGCGAGGGCACCCAGGGCCAGGACACCCCCTGGGAGCTCTGGATCCCTCCCAAGTCCATTTTATACTGGGATTGGGTACATGGTTCTCCTTGGAGAGGCCATACAATATTTATTTGGATATTTAGTTTTGTGGGACATTTTGTTAGGTACTTTTTTTGTGTACGCTGAGGTATGACTATTAGTTATGTGAACTCGAATAAGTTGCCTAACCTCTCTGATCCTGTTTCTTCATCTACTGAATGAGACAGCAATCCTCACTTCATATTATAAGCGTTAAATGCAATCATGTATGTTATTATTTAATAAAGTTAATATTATCATTTGCATGCTGCTTATTACCTAGCACATAGTAAGCCCTCAACAGACACCATCTGTTTTCTGTTTTGTTCACATAGTGATTAGCTGTATAAATAAAGCCTCTTTGGCAATGAAATTACGATCTGTGAAGGAGGGAGCAAGGGGAATCAGAGAGTCAATCTGCTCTCTGCGAATGATGGCTAAGGAAATGGAGCTGTTTAGAGCGCGGTTATTTATTTGTAAAATAAACCACCCAGGATTGTACACAGTGTGGGATTATTTTTTTTTTTCACACTGTGAAATGCAATTTGTATAACATGATCTATGGATTATGAAATTCACTTAGCCTTGAGCAAGCCTGAAATTGAGTGATTATTTTTGCTTCTCCCTTCCCCCTCCTTCTCAGCCCCAGCTCCTGGATCTGCTGAGCCATCCGGACTTTGCCTTCAGTTTGGGGAGCTTGCCCAGCCAGGTGGGCTCTCTGCTGAGGAAAGATACACACACACAGAGCTTTGTCCGCAGTGGTGTAACTAGAGGAGGGGGCTCTTGAAACACTCTCCAGAAGAGGTTCTGAGGAATCTGGAGGCCTGGTTTGAAGTGCAGGAGTGGAGAAGTAACAGTCTTGGGCAGAATGTCAGGGCAACCCCTAGGCAGGGCTGCGAACTCCCGAAAGCTCCCCTGCTGACTGTGTCTCTGCCTCTCCAGGCAGGGACCGCCACCTCCCAGGGCTGAGCCTCCTTGCCCTTGACTGAAAGCAAAGGCCGAAGTGAGGCAGACCCTGGAGGGGTGAGGAGTGGTCGGCACTAGGGGCACGGAGCGGCTGCTTGTGTAGATCCCTGATCACAGTCTGTTTTCCCATCTGCCTCCCCTGCCAGCCTGTGTGACTCTGGAGGGCAGGCTGGGCCCTGGCAGTGCTTTCTGTGTTCCCAGTGCCTGGCCCAGGGTCTGGTCCAGAACAGGTTTGCGATTGTGCTAAGAAAGCACCCGTGGGCGCTACGGAGCCCTCTTCCTTTTGGGATTTTCTGTCACAGTCTGCCCTCAAGATTTGTGGCTTCATCCTTTCGTGATGAGAACTAAGCAGATATCCAAGATCACTGCAGATGGTGACTGCAGCCATGAAATCAAAAGACGCTTACTCCTTGGAAGAAAAGTTATGACCAACCTAGATAGCATATTCAAAAGCAGAGATATTACTTTGCCAACTAAGGTCCGTCTAGTCAAGGGTATGGTTTTTCCAGTAGTCATGTATGGATGTGAGAGTTGGACTGTAAAGAAGGCTGAGTGCTGAAGAATGGATGCTTTTGAACTGTGGTGTTGGAGAAGACTCTTGAGACTCCCTTGGACTGCAAGGAGATCCAACCAGTCCATTCTGAAGGAGATAGGCCCTGGATTTCTTTGGAAGGAATGATGCTAAAGCTGAAACTCCAGTATCTTGGCCACCTCATGCGAAGAGTTGACTCATTGGAAAAGACTCCGATGCTGGGAGGGATTGGGGGCAGGAGGAGAAGGGGATGACCAAGGATGAGATGGCTGGATGGCATCACTGACTCGATGGGTGTGAGTCTGAGTGAACTCCAGGAGTTGGTGATGGACAGGGAGGCCTGGCGTGCTGCGATTTATGGGGTCGCAAAGAGTCGGACACCACTGAGTGACTGAACTGAACTGAACTGAACTGATCCAGAGCAAAGGGCAGTCAGGAACCTTTTGTGCTTTTCCAGGGGAAGGCATGACAGGAGAGATGCTGCCCTGCAAATTCTATCATCTTCAATTCATCAGTGGACTCTCCGTAAAAGAAAAAGTAACTGCCTGAGTGTTTGGAAAGGGGGAGAAGTCCTTCTGCGACAATAGTGAGGTCTGGCTGGGGAATTTAGAAGTCCATTTACTGCAATGGAGCTGCAGGGGTGAGTGGCAGTGTGGTATATATGGATCGTTAAAGACCCCCTCCTGAGGCACGTTGAGCTAATTTCCCTGCACAGCCTAGGATGATTCGACTCCTTGATGGCAGAGGGTCACTTGTAATCAGCAGCATTCAGAGCTGCACTGTCACCTAATTTCCTTCCCTTTCATTGCCGCCTTTATCAGTGTCTAAAGACCAGTTTCTCTGAGTCATGGAGCACTGGAGGAAAACCATTAGGTGGTAAGAAAATGATTTGCTCCATCATTCTCAAGGCAGAGGCAGCCTAGGCAAATCACTGGTTTTAAGCCCTGAGGTCATTTGTTAGGTCCTGTAGCATAAATCACACACACACAAAAAAAGCAACAAAGTTTCTTAATCCCTTAATGGCTTATTCAAAGTAGCCCGTCATTTGAAACCTTTGCTATTTCCTAGCAAAAATGCCCTGTTAATATAAAAATATCAGAAACTGACACATTTGTATCTCGGTTTGACTTTTGAATCAATGTCTTGTTTCCGGAGGTTTGAATTAATGTGGTACCCCTGTCTAACCTATAACTTTGTCATTCACAACAAACTGTGTCTGGATTGCCTGAACCGCTTTGGTGTGAGGCAGGACACAGTTCCGTACAGTTTCCAGCAAGTGGCGTTGATTCTTCTCCAGGGTCAGATGTGGGATAGGCCTGTGCTTAGTATGTCTGATGCTTCCCAGACTAGGCCATGGGAGCCCCCGGGGGCCAGCTGATGGGTGATGGGTTGGGCCTGCTGGGTGAGCAGAGGTCTGTGGCAATTTCTGAATAAGGTAGGGACTGACGGCCTGAGAGGGCTTCCCTGGTGGCTCAGAGGTAAAGAATCCACCTGCCAGTGCAGGAGACACAGGTCCGATTCCTGGGTCAGGAAGATCCCCTGGAGAAGGGCATGGCAACCCACTCCAGTATTCATGCCTGAAAAATCCCATGGACAGAGGGACCTGGCAGACTACAGTCCATGGGGCTGCAAAGAGTCGGACACGATTTAACCGACTAAACCAACGATAGGATAACTTGTAGGCTTCTGATAAGGAGTAGCTGGTTAGTAAATAACCACGCAGTAGGGCCTTCTCCAGCTGCCCTCCTAGAATATACAGGGATAGAGCCTCCGGGACCCCTAAATGAACTCTACCCTGGAACATGGAAGAAGCTGCTTAGACAAAGTTTCTGTCTGCCCCTTAATCACATCTGCGCCCGCTCTTCCTCTTGTTCTGGGTCTGCGTCCCAGGGCTGCCACCTGTACTGTTTCTGCCTCACCTCATTTCCCTCCCCCTCCCTGAGTCTCTTCGTCTATGACTCACAGATATTCCTAGAGATCCAGTCTTCTCTCCTAAGCAGCATCCGTGGTGGTCCCATCACCCCACAGAAAGGGAGGTGTTTCCCCTTCTGATGGACTCAGTGTCCATCTGCACCTCTCCCCAAATGACACACGTTCTCTCCTTTCCCCTCCCTGTCTCCTCTTCCCTTCCTCCCTTCCAAAAGGTGTTTTTGATGACCTGCTGTTAGTCAGCTCTGGGCTGCACTCTAAGCATACAGCAGTGGAGCTCCCAGTCTAGAGGGAGAGAGAGGAAACAGCCCCTTGTGCAAATACTGAGCTACTCGCAGATGACCCAAGGGCTCCAGAGGCAATTGCAGGATGCTAGGAGAGCAAGGCGCGGGGAGGCTGTGCTGGGGATCCAAAAGGCTTCCCTGCTGTGAGGATATTTCAACCGAGGCTGAAGGATAAGCTAGAGTTTCCTAGAAGGAAGGAAGGGAGCGAGGCTTTCCTGGGGAGGGAATGCCTCTCAGCTGGTTCAAAGTCCCAGGAAGGAATGTAGTAGAGACAGGGACTTGGAGGTGGAAGAGGCTGGCTGGAGCCTGCAGGTGGAGAGGGGCAGCCACGGACCAGAGCAGCAGGACCTTTCAGGCCAGGCGGAGGGCAAGGCCTGGATCCCATCAAGACGGGCTGGTGCGGAGGGCTGAGCAAGGAAGGGTCTTCCACATAGTGTGCCCGTCACTGCGTTGTCTGCTGGCCTGTTCTCACTCCATGGTGCATATCACCCTGGGATGTGGTCAGTCTATTAGCTTAAAAATTGAAGTGTAAGTGTGTGTGTGAGCAAGCAAGAGAGAGAAAGAACAGTAATTCCGTTATCGTCATTTCCCATCTGTTACTTTCATTTAAGTAGGTAACCCTTAAAAAATTCAGTCTTACATTGCAGGCTGAGGGCTGAAGAATTGATACTTTTGAACTGTGGTATTGGAGAAGACTCTTGAGAGTTCCTTGGATTGCAAGGATATCCAACCAGTCCATCCTAAAGGAGATTAGTCCTGGTTATTCACTGGAAGGACTGATGCTGAAGCTGAAACTCCAGTGCTTTGGCCACCTGATGAGAAGAGCTGACTCATTGGAAAAGACTGATGCTGGGAGGGATTGGGGGCAAGAGGAGAAGGGGACAACAGAGGATGAAATGGTTGGATGGCATCATCGACTCGATGGACATGGGTTTGGGTGAACTCCGGGAGTTGGTGATGGATGGGGGGCCTGGCGAACTGCAGTCCTTGGGGTCACAAAGAGTCGGACATAGCTGAGAGACTGAACTGAACTGAATGTTGCAGGCAAAGTTAGGGAAATCCTTTTTGAAAACTCACGAGTATTCTCCAAAATAGTCACGGAGTACCTCTGGTACTCCAGGTGCCGGGCTGGATGCTGAGATATGGAAAAAGAGCAGGCTGGGAGAATGACCATCATGAAACGCCCATGCCTTCCCGATCATCCCCAGATGTCACCTCTTCTCCCTTTGGCAGGTTCCTTTCTTGGTCCCAGACTCCCCCTCCACCCCAGCTACACCCTCCAGC
>SJYA01003199.1:205053-236798 GCA_006410615.1 Neotragus moschatus | reverse complement strand
TCACCATGACAATAGGGTGCCCAACAGTGAGACTGCAGTAAGATAAATAGTGGCTGATATATGTAAAATCTTTTTACATGTGTTAATCCTCAAAAACTACTCTATGGTAAAGGCCCTTATTGTCTCCGTTTTGTAGATGTTGAAACCGAGGCACAGAGAAATTAAGTCATTTTATCACTATCACATACATTCAAAGTCACCTGGCTGATAAGTGCCAGAGCTGGGGTTTGACTCCAGGTAGACAGTCCAACTCCTGAGACTAGGGTCCTTAACTGTGACAGTTTATTGCCCACGTTTAACTGTTCACCGCTGTGAATTCTCCTCTAGATTTTAACAGCCAAAACCATGTGTGTTTTGTTCCCCTGGATCCCCCGCGCTTAGCTCTGTGCTTGACACTTCACAGGGTTCAAGATAAACATGTGGAGACTGGTTGATTGCAGATAAAGGCAAAGGGAAATTTGGGACAACAGGTGTGAGGTCTGATAATGGAGTAAGCCTCTTGAATTTAAAGACACTGGGAAGGAGGACAGGTCCTTCAGGAGGGCTACAATCCAGAGCCTAACAAAGTTGGGTGAGATTTAGACCATTAGAGGAAACTGATCTTTGTTCTTAAAATGAGTGTTAGAAATGCGTGTGGAAGGTCCCTGACCATGCTAACACTTTTTGGTAGGTGGATCTTTCCCCCAGACAGACACCCTCTGGAGACTCCTGTGGGCTGCCTGGGTCAGCCTATAGTGCATGTGGTCTCTGAGGAAGCCTGTGTCCCGTCCAAGTGGCCTGGGAGCTCCATCACACTGATTCCACCAGCCAGGCTCATCAACCTGACCATTCTGTCTGCTGACCACTGGGGCTCAGTTCAGAAGGCACCTCGCTCTTCAATCTGACCCCAGGCATCTGGCCTTCCCCACCTCTCCCCAGAGCATCACAGCGGAGGGCAGTGGAGGTTGTGGGGGCTGGTGGCTCCAGCTTCCTGAGTGACTGGCCAAGCCCTGTCTCCTCTAAAGAATCAGAAGGGGTTCCCCATCCCCCCTGCACCATCAGCCCTGCTGACTTGCTCTGAGGACACCTGGCAGTCATTCAAAAGCTGTCTTGACTCTCCTGAGATTGCCTGCAGGGGATTGTCCTGTCCTTGGCTGGGACCCCAGGGGGCCATCAGCCCATCCTAGTTCTGCTGCTCCGGTACCACCAGAGCAGGGGAGCATCTGACCTGTCCTGGGTGCAGCGGACCTGATCTTCAGGACCCCTGTGGCTCTCCTCCTGAAATCCTTCCAGCCTTGAATCTAAACCCTTCACGGACAAACCTTTATCCTTTTAAATGACTCCTTTAAGGTTTGGTCTCTTGCTCAAGGCCAGAGTCAGCCCTTTAGAAAAGGGAGGAGAGAGCCCTTCTGGAGCCATCCGTCTGCATCGCTGTCACTATTGTGCCTTAAGTGAACCCCTTTATGCGGGGAGAGGCCATTAAGATCATTTTTGGTTATTAATTGCCCATCCGTTTGTGCCTCTGAATAGCCTTCACGGGCGGTTTTGGACTCCGTTCTCTGCTGCTGCCTTGGACACGGATTCTTTTCACAGAGAGACGCTGGCTCCAATGCAACAATAGGGCTTAAAGTCAGTGCTCCTTGCCTTGGAGGTGATGCCACTTCAGAGCAAGGAGGGGGCCGAGGGCTAAGGTCAGACTGCAGAACCAAGGAGGTAGGGGGGCTGAAGAAGCTGGACATAGGCTACATCTCCACAAGATGAAGCATCAACTCTAGCTGGGGTGGGGAGTGACTCAAAGACACTGGAGCAGGGAGCGGTCTGCAGAGGGAATGAAGTCCACCTGGCTTTCTAGGGTAGGGGCCAACACCAGCTGCAAACAGCTGCCTCAGTGCAGGCCAGGAATGTCGGTCTCAGGAAACTTTAAGGACATGGCCTTTCTCTGGCTTCTGTTTAAGGCCAATGGACGTCTCCTTCAGGAGCATTACCCTGCGGGTGGGAGATTGTCAATGATAATTGTCATTTATTGTGTGCTAAGCCTTGTGCTTAGAGCTTTGCTTAGGCTGGACATCCCTGAGGCAGGGAGCCCGTCCTTTATTCAGCCCAAATGTGCTTACTGACAGCTCATCCTTGGCCAGCACTGTTGAGCTGGTAGGCAAAACGGCCAGCCTTTCACTTGGACTATCAGTCCTGCAGCTTACAGGAGAAAGGGTGGGGATAGTGATGGGCAAAGGCCGGGGCTGCTATCATGAATTAAAACAGCAAAGGAGGCAGATATACGAGAATAACATTTCTGAGGAAGTGGTTATTAATATGGGAAGGAGCTGTCGACTTAAAAAACAGTCACAACATAAAAGTTGAGCGTTATATTTTATCTGGTGGAAATTTTTAGGACTTCAAGCCTGGGAGACACCATCTCAAGTAACCCTGAGAGAACTGCTTCGAGGGGGTGGGGGTGGGGTGGGGGATGGCAAGGGTAGGAGCTTGGGAGGGTAGGTAGGGGTGAAGAAGTCAGGTTAGGTAGAAGTTTGTCACAAAGGGCAGGTAGTCTGAACAACAAAAGATTACTGTTAATTAAGGAAAACGAGGCATCTCAAGTTAAGGAATTTAGCTTGCTATTCCGTGTATGGAAAGATGCAAGAGCCTGTGCTTACTGAAATCATTCCTTTCATATGCCTCTTAGCTNGTCAGGTTAGGTAGAAGTTTGTCACAAAGGGCAGGTAGTCTGAACAACAAAAGATTACTGTTAATTAAGGAAAACGAGGCATCTCAAGTTAAGGAATTTAGCTTGCTATTCCGTGTATGGAAAGATGCAAGAGCCTGTGCTTACTGAAATCATTCCTTTCATATGCCTCTTAGCTATCTGGGGCCAGTATACAGCGTTTTTCCTATCCCCCTTCCCCCAGCTCCTCAGTGCTCAAGGACGGGTGCCTGATTGCAGGTATTGCTTTTCCTGGGCACTCTACAGGCTCAGAAATTCATGTTTGGAGGACTGGAATCACTGATGGCTGCAACATCCTTGTTTGCAGATATGGCAGAAAATACTCCAGTTCTCAGCACCAACCAGGAGGAGAGTTGGGGCCTTCTTGACAGAGGGATAGGCGTGTGCAAAAGTCTTGAGGTGCGACAAACCTTAGCGTCTTCAGCGAACAACATGAAGGCCAAGTGGCTGGAGCAGTTCTCGAAATGGATGTCTAGTGGATCCCAGCATCACCTGAGAACAAGTTAGCAATGCACATTCTCAGGCCCACCCCAGATCTATGGGGTCACAGACCTTGGGGTGAGGGGCCCAGCAAGGTTTCCAGAAGTTTCTGATGCATATTGGAATCAGAGAACCACGGGACATGAGCACATTGTGCAGGGGGCTGGGGTTGTCTGAGATGAGCTGTGGAACTTGGTAGGGCCTGGGAAAGTGCAATAGCCAGTTTAGATTTTAAGTACATTTGAAACCACGAAAGGATTTTTATCGGACGTCCCAGGTAGCTCAGCTGGAAAAGAATCCACCTGCAATGCAGGAAACCCCGGTTCAGTTCCCGGGTTGGGAAGTTCCCCTGGAGAAGGGATTGGCCATCCACTCCAGTACTCTTGGGCTTCCCTTCTGTCTCAGGTGGTAAAGAATCTGTCTGCAATGCAGGAAACTCGGCTTCAATCCCTGGGTTGGGAAGATCCCTTGGAGAAGGGTAAGGTTACCCACTCCAGTATTCTTGCCTGGAGAATCCCCATGGACAGGAACCTGGCCGGCTACAGACCATGAGGTCGCAGAGTCAGATACGACTGAGCAACTAAGCAAACACACAAAGGATTTTCAGCACTTGGGTGGGATGATTGATTTTTCATTTTGAAATATTCCTGACTGCTCTGTGGAGAAGTGATGGATGGGGAGGGGGGTCAATAATGGAAGATGGAAGCCCAGCTGGGAAGGGGTTTGCCATATCCTTAGCACCTAGAACTACAAGAGGTAATAGTAGATGTCCAGTAAATATTTATTGAAAGAATGATCACATTTCAGACTGTTATCTGTTCTCAAAGCACCCTGTAGACTCCATCCCTAGCATTTGCCACATGTGAAATTCAGTGAATCGTGCATAATCGTTGGTATGTCTCTTCCACTCTGCTGTGATTTCTAAAGGCAGGAACTAGTGCCAGGCATGATGCCTGCCACGTGGGGCTTCAAGGATTATTTGTTGAATGAATAATTGAATGTAATCATAGCATCTCTATGAATGGGAACTGTTATTATTCTCACTGTACGGCAGACGAAACATTGTAAGAGGTAAGTAAGTTGTCTTTCTAGGAATCATTGGGGTTGGAATCAGAACTCAAGCTCTCTGGGACAATGCTCACCCCCCACCCCCTACCCCTTGCCGTCTTACCTTTGTGCTGTTTAAGAAAAATCACCAGTAGGATTCCAGAGTCTTGTCTGTGCCTGTGAAACGGTCCCCTGAGAATGGTTGCCAGCCGTGAGCAATGCATGAGAACCCAAGGCATCAAAAGGCTTGATATTTTGGGGCCTGCCGGGTTGCCATGGTGTCTGACCTAGAGAAGGCAGAGACGTCCTCCTCTGCCAGGCTGAGGCCTGAGTATGCATATTCATGGCAAGGCCAGCCCTACCGAGGGGGAGGGGAGGAGGCCAAGCAGGCAGCACAGGCTGCTCCTGCTGCTCAGGGTCTGGGCACCTTGGAGGTGCGGTGGTTCATCCAAGCCTCCCAGATTGCTCCCATCAGTTCCTCCCAACTGGGTGAGGACCCAGCTCTGAGAGGCTTTGCTTTTCAGGCAGAAGAAAAGAAAGTACAGGAACGTGTATTTAAAGGATGCCCATGATATCCCAGGTTCTCCTAATGTGACCTGCAAGTCATTGTCCGTTACAAGTGCCTGCGATGTGCCAGGTACCATGCTAGATTGACAGGCGCTATTCCACTGAATCCTCAAACACCTCTCTGAGATACAAATAATGATGATTAATAGGTATTAGTGACATCTAGCGTGTGGAATGGGCTTCCCAGGTGGCCCAGTGATAAAGAATCTGCCTGCCAATGCAGGAGACACAGGAGATGCAGGTTCAGGAGATCCTGGGTTGGGAAACTCCCCTGGAGTAGGAAATGGCAACCAGCTCCAGTATTCTTGCCTGGAAAATTCCATACACAGAGGAGCGAGCCTGGCAGGCTACACAGGCCGTGGGGTCTCAAGGAGTCAGATAGGACTGAGCAATGAGCACACATGCAGAGCATAGTGTGTGGAATAACCCTACAGAGTAACTGTTATGCGGGTGAGATCACTGAGGTTTGGAGAGAAAGAAACAGTTTGCATAGCCTCCCAAGCAGATGTGTCAGAGATGTGACTAGAACCCAGGGCTATCTGACTGCATAGCTCACTCCCCGCCCCATCCCAGGTTTTGCCCTTGGAGCAGTCTTCTGAGGATGGCTTAAATGTCCCTTCCCAGGACTGGACTCTGTTTACAGGTGACCTCTTCCATTGTGCAGGGTGATGGGCCAGGTGAGGCGAATCAGAGACAAACTCAAAGCTCTGCAGATGAAAAGTCCCCACAGCCCTGCCCTCTGATGTGCCCTTTCCCTTGTCACTTCCCCAGGACTCAGCTCTTCTGTAAAATGCAGTCTAGGTAGGAGAGGGCTCAAGTGACTTATTAGGTCAAAAGTTGATTCAAACATCGTTATTAAGCTCCGACCATATAACAGACTCTGTTCAAGGCTCTGGGGACAGAGGGGGACATGGATCAGACAGCATCTCCACTGTCATGGAGTTTATATTCTAATGGGGAAAGAAAAAGTATAAGCAATATTTAAATCAGATGGGGGAGAAGGAAAACAGTACCATCGCTAATGCCTTTTCGGGAGCGCTGGTAAATGCTGTGGAGAAACTGAAATAAAATGATGCAGTAGAAAAGGGAGAGTAGGTTGAGCAGGCTAATTCAGACTGGGTGGTCTGGAAATGTGGCTCTAGGAAATTGACTCGGAGGCGAGAAGAAACCAGTTGTGGGAAGATGAAGGGACCAGGGTGCCAGGTGGAGGGAAGAGGCTCCGGGGGAAGAAAACGATGGTCTGATGGCAAGCATCAGCTGGGAAGAGGGAGGGAGGGGGCGGACAGAGCCAGGACATGGAGGGCCTGGTTGGCTGTGGTAAAGAGTTTAGGTTTCCTTTTAATTAGGATGGGAGGCTGTTTGCGCGAGATTTAAGCAGGAAGTGACACTCTCTGATTTGCATTTCTGAAAGGTCACTTGGGCTGCCACAGGAAGGAGGGATGGCAGGGGGCAGGAGAGAGGGGAGCAGGCGGGAGGTCCTGTCTGCGGGAGCTGCTGGTGTGGGGTGTAACCGGCAAAGCAGGGAAAAGCAGGCAGATTTTATAACAAACTGGGGGGGAGGCAGGTCTGCGCTGGGCAGAGGGGAGAACCGGGGTGTGTGGGACAAGCCCCTGCCCTGCAGGATCTAACAGCCACTTGCGAACTCCCACCCCCCACGAAGTAACGGCAGAGCATTGAAGAGAACGAGGCACTGGCACCAGAGCGGGCTGTGGGGCACGGGATGGTCTGCAGGAGCACAAGCAGGGAGTCGGAGATGGAAGGGGGAGGGGGCTTCCCTTCCAGGCCTGCCTGCCTACATGCTGCCTCTCCTCCGGTCCTGCCGCCTCCGGCTGGTCCCTTGTCTCATGGGTGGTTTGGGGACAGGCTTGGCTCCCGTGTGCCAGGCATCCTGCTCTCACCCCGTCTGCCAACCCTGCCAGCTGAGAGCATCTGGGAGGCGGCAGCTTCGTGGGCAAAAGAGGCCCCACGGTGGGCGTTGGGCCTGGTGCCCATAGCTGCCATTCAGTTAGTGGCTCACGCCTTGTTCTGGTAGCATGTGGACCAGAGGTCAGCCCAGTGACAGCCATATTCAGCTGGGAGCAGATGGGGCCTGTGCTGGGAGGTAAGGGGGATGGAGGCCAGGGTGACCAGCCAGCTGTGGCTGCCCCCAGGGCCCCTTCCCACAGGTGTCTGATGTGAATGGAGATGAAGCGTTTAATGAGGGGACCCTCCACGAGTGCACAGGATTCACCAAGGCCTTCCTGTCACTAAGGAACATGTCCCTGAAACCTGCCCAGGAACGTTTCAGGGCCCCTTGTCTCCTGCAGATTAACAGTGATAGTAGCGAGCTAAGCCTTCCATTGACCTACCATGGGTCAAGCACTTTCTAAGTTCTGTATCTTTGTGAACTTTTTAAATCCTTTGTTAGCTTATTTGATCCTTCAAGGTAGGATCTGTTATCATCACCATGGTATAGATCAAGTAGTCAAAATACAGAGGGGTCCAAGTGCTGCAGCTAGTAACAGGCAGAGTCAAGATTTGAAGCCAGGAAGTCTGGTTCTTAGGCCCTGTGTTTAAACAGTTTTCTATACACAGTAAATAAAGAATAGAGTCCAGAGCCCTCTCCTGGCACGTGGTGCTCCTAGCTCCATCATTCCACCTTCCAGACATGCCTCCCACCTGCAAGAGGCCATCTTCCATGGTGGTTGTGCATTTAAACCCTGAGATGGGTGAGTTCAGTTCAGTTCAGTTGCTCAGCCATGTCCAACTCTTTGCAACCCCATGGACTGCAGCATACCAGGCTTCCCTGTCCATCACCAATTCCCTGAGATTGCTCAAACTCATGTCCATTGAGTTGGAGATACTATCCATCCAACCATCTCATCCTCTGTTGTCCCCTTCTCCTCCTGCCTTCGATCTTTCCCAGATCAGGGTCTTTTCCAATGAGTCAGTTCTTTGCATCAGGTGGCCAAAGTATCAGAGCTTCAGTTTCAGCATCAGTCCTCCCAATGAATATTCAGAACTAATTTCCTTTAGGATTGACTGGTTTGATCTACTTGTGGTCTAAGGGACTCTCAAGAGCCTTCTCCAACACAACAGTTCAAAAACATCAATTCTTTGGTGCTCAGCTTTCTTTATAGTCCAACTCTCACATCCACACATGACTACTGGAAAAACCATAGCCTTGACTAGACGGATCTTTGTCAGCAAAGCAGTGTCTTTGCTTTTTTTTTTTAATATGCTGTCTAGGTTGGTCATAGCTTTTCTTCCAAGGAGCAAGCATCTTTTAATTTCATGGCTGCAGTCACCATCTGCAGTGATTTTGGAGCCCAAGAGAATAAAGTCTGTCACTGTTTCCATTGTTTCCCCATCTATTTGCCATGAAGGGATGGGACCAGATGCCATGATCTTAGTTTTCTGAATGTTGAGTTTTAAGCCAGCTTTTTCATTCTCCTCTTTCACTTTCATCAAGAGGCTCTTTAGTTCCTCTTCGCTTTCTGCCACGAGGGTGGTGTCATCTTCATATTTGAGGTTACTGATATTTCTCCCAGTAATCTTGATTCCAGTTTGTGCTTCATCCAGCCTGGCATTTTGCATGATGTACTCTGCATATAAGTTAAATAATCAGGGTGACAATATACAGCCTTGACGTACTCCTTTCCCAATTTGGAACTAATCTGTTATTCCATATCCATTTCCGACTGTTGCTTCTTGACCTGCATACAGATTTGCATACAAATCTTCTTGACCTGCGTACATGAGATGGGTGAGTGGGGGTTCAACTCTGATCTAGCATCAACTAGCTTTGTGACTGGAGCTGAGTAACTTAGGCAGAGAGCAGCATGGACCATGGCAGGGGGGCTTGAGTGTGTGAGCATAGGTGATGGCGCAGGTGGGCAGAGGGGAGGGGAAGTGGTAGGAAATGAACTTGGAAGTGCAGGCTGGGGTCCTGACTGCTCAGGGCTTCAAGGTCCCTTAGGAGACTGAATTTCATGCCGAAGACAGGAAAGTGCTCCATCAGTGAAAGCTTCCAGTCATAAGAAGACTGCCAGGTTCACGTGGTAAGAAAGCCCAACCCAAACTCGCTCAGGCATAGAAGAAATGTATTAGCTTATGTCACAGAACCATCTGCAGATGAAGAAGTTTCAGGCCAGACTTGATCCAAGGATGATACATCGTGTCATTAGGAGTTTTTTGCCTCTCTCTTCTCTATGCTGCATTCCCAGATGCAATCTCCCCTCTGGTGGCACACCGATTACCAATGTCCTTGCAGTTCAGTTCCCCCAAACAGTGCATGCTTTTGCCTGAGCCAAGATCCTGAGACTAGCTCAGAGTAGATTGATTGTCCTGGCCCAGGTTACTTGCCCACACTTAAAGTAATCTTGGTAGTATGAGGGGTGTGGCACTTTGATCGTCCAGGCATGGTCACAGGCTCACCCCAAGGAGTACAATCATGTCTGTTACCAAAAGAAGGGCAAGGGATGGCAGTGATGTAACAGGTGTCTCCTTAGAGTTGTGCTCAAGCAAAGGGGTGGTGTAATCAAGCAATAGTTTAGGAAGAATGTGTTGGTGCTGATATGGAGGATAGACTGGGCCAGGGAGATGTGGGAGGTCTCTTTGTGTTTGAAAAGCAGTATTGCGAATAGACACTGGCCAGACTACTTGGATCTGGACTGAGGAGATCCTGAAGTCAATCTGAGGCTTTATTCTTTAGGTACTTGGGAGCCATAGAATGTTTCAGAGCAAGAGAGGGCTCTAGCCTGAGTTATGTTTCCTGATGACTAATGCTGCAGAAACTTAGAAGTGGTCTGAAGTGGGGAGAAGCCCTTCCAAGATTGTAGTCAGCGTGCAGTAGTGAAGAAACAAGAGGTTTAGACTTGGAGGGAAAAAGTCTGGCTCTTCCATTTTCAATGGTGTGACCCTGGGCAAGATACTTAACCTTTTTTTACTTCTGTTTTCTCATCGGAAAAGGGGATAATAATCTTGATCTGAAAGGTTGTGACTTAGAAAATTTTTGTAACACACCTAGCCAATGGTGCACTCCACACCGTTAGTACGCAACAAATCCTGGTTTCTTTTGTTCTTCCTTCCTCTTCTCCCTCTCTCTGGGGACCCAATTCAGCTGAGTTTGAAGAAGTAGGCTCTGACTGATAAAGAATATGGGCTTGGAAGCCAAAAAGTGAACAGTGAAAGAGTAAGTTGCTTAGTCGTATATAACTCTGCAACCCATGGACTGTAGCCTGCCTGGCTCCTCTGTCCATGGAATTCTCCAGGCAAAAATACTAGAGTGGGCAGTCATTCCCTTCTCCAGAGGATCTTCCTGACCCAGGGATCGAACCCAGGTCTCCTGCATTGCAGGCAGATTACCATCTGAGCCACCAGGGAAGGCCTAGAAGGCACAGACCTGGATCAAATCTAACTTCCCTGTTTAACGGCTCTATGACCTTGGACAGTCTCTCTGAGCTTCTGTCCTCATCTGAAAATTTTCATTTACAATCCTACTTGACAGATGAAGTTTGTCATGTCACCTGCTGGCACATACTGAGTAACCTGAAAAGAGAGGTATTAGAAATCATAACTAAAAAGTTGTAGTGGTGGGGGTTGGGAATCAAAGATGAACTTTCTAGATAGGTGAATCTCATCTAGCAATCCTGGGAGAGAGGTTCCCCCTCGCTTGGTGGGTGGGGTTTTATACTCCTCATTTCCTTCCACATGCAGTAAAGGGAGTTGGGACTTACAGCATACTTCTGATGGGATTCATCATTTCAGGTCCTTAGTATTAAATGCAGGTCTGATTTTCCAGGAGGGGGCGATTAGCACTGCAGCAGCTTCCATCGGTAGAATTCAGGTGCTGCGGTTGTAATTTGTAACCAGCACCTTCCCATTTCGCTCCTTTGCGGCCATCTGGTCCCCTTAGCGGAGATCTGTTTTGTTGGCAACGACAGTGTTGAGTAAATGCCACGGGAAAGTTGAAATTTACCCATCAGAGCTCAGTGCACTGTAGAGACTCCCTTCTCAGCCCCCACAGAATGATCATCTCTGGCCCCGCCTCCCCTCTCACTCGTCCGTTGCCAGCACACCTCCGTGGGGATTTTCTAGCACTATAATTATTTTATTGCCAAGAATCAGTGTAATTATAACTTTCCCAGGGATTTCCTAGGAAACGATGAACTTGGATTTATGCATAAGCACATTCAAAAAAAGAGGTTTGGGACTTGTGCATTTTATGTGGTTTGAGACATTATCATGAGTTTCATTTCACTAAAATACTTAATAAGTTTCCGCCTGCTGCATGGTGTGTTGGTGATGATGATGAAAGCTACCATTAATTTGAGAACACAGCATGCATTAGGCAGTGTGATAGGTGTTCTATAAACTTGTCTTCTGATCAGCCCAGTCTGGAACGGGCTGCTTAGGTCACTGTTTCTTCCAAAACCATAGCTTGAGATGCATTACTTGGTCATGAAATCAATTTGATGAGTTGAAAACAGCATTTAAAAAGGGGAACGATGGAGACCAGAATGAGATGGAATGGAATAGAATGGGATGAAGTCAAGTGGTATGAAATGGGGTGGGGTGGGACGGGATGGGATGGGATGGGATGGGATAGAGCGGGATGGGATGGGATGGGATGCTGTCTCTTATACACATCTAGATGTGTATAAGAGACAGGGGAAGGCCTAGAAGGCACAGACCTGGATCAAATCTAACTTCCCTGTTTAACGGCTCTATGACCTTGGACAGTCTCTCTGAGCTTCTGTCCTCATCTGAAAATTTTCATTTACAATCCTACTTGACAGATGAAGTTTGTCATGTCACCTGCTGGCACATACTGAGTAACCTGAAAAGAGAGGTATTAGAAATCATAACTAAAAAGTTGTAGTGGTGGGGGTTGGGAATCAAAGATGAACTTTCTAGATAGGTGAATCTCATCTAGCAATCCTGGGAGAGAGGTTCCCCCTCGCTTGGTGGGTGGGGTTTTATACTCCTCATTTCCTTCCACATGCAGTAAAGGGAGTTGGGACTTACAGCATACTTCTGATGGGATTCATCATTTCAGGTCCTTAGTATTAAATGCAGGTCTGATTTTCCAGGAGGGGGCGATTAGCACTGCAGCAGCTTCCATCGGTAGAATTCAGGTGCTGCGGTTGTAATTTGTAACCAGCACCTTCCCATTTCGCTCCTTTGCGGCCATCTGGTCCCCTTAGCGGAGATCTGTTTTGTTGGCAACGACAGTGTTGAGTAAATGCCACGGGAAAGTTGAAATTTACCCATCAGAGCTCAGTGCACTGTAGAGACTCCCTTCTCAGCCCCCACAGAATGATCATCTCTGGCCCCGCCTCCCCTCTCACTCGTCCGTTGCCAGCACACCTCCGTGGGGATTTTCTAGCACTATAATTATTTTATTGCCAAGAATCAGTGTAATTATAACTTTCCCAGGGATTTCCTAGGAAACGATGAACTTGGATTTATGCATAAGCACATTCAAAAAAAGAGGTTTGGGACTTGTGCATTTTATGTGGTTTGAGACATTATCATGAGTTTCATTTCACTAAAATACTTAATAAGTTTCCGCCTGCTGCATGGTGTGTTGGTGATGATGATGAAAGCTACCATTAATTTGAGAACACAGCATGCATTAGGCAGTGTGATAGGTGTTCTATAAACTTGTCTTCTGATCAGCCCAGTCTGGAACGGGCTGCTTAGGTCACTGTTTCTTCCAAAACCATAGCTTGAGATGCATTACTTGGTCATGAAATCAATTTGATGAGTTGAAAACAGCATTTAAAAAGGGGAACGATGGAGACCAGAATGAGATGGAATGGAATAGAATGGGATGAAGTCAAGTGGTATGAAATGGGGTGGGGTGGGACGGGATGGGATGGGATGGGATGGGATAGAGCGGGATGGGATGGGATGGGATGAGGATGGGGTGGGGTGGGATGGGGATGGGGTGAGATGGGATAGAGTGGGATGGGATGGGATGGGATGGGATGGTTTGAAGTGGGTTGATGTGGGATAGAATGATGTGAACTGGAGTGGAATGGAACGGCATAATAAATATCAGAGAGCATTGCAAGAAGCCAGAGGAAGAATGTTTTATGAAACTATTTCTCAGTCACGGACATAATACGTGTGAGTACTAGGTTGTAGTGAAAAGTAAATTTCGTACAATGGGTGGTGTAGAAAAAAGCTGGAAATTCATTGGCCTAACTCTGTGGTTCCCAAGCTTTACTGCATCAGCGTCTCCTGGAAGGCATGTTAAAGCACAGGGTGCCAGCCCCTGTCCCCAGAGTTTCTGGTTCGGTAGGTGTGAGTCGGGCCTGAAACTTTGCTCACAAGCTCCCAGGTGCACTGATGCTGCTGTTCGAAACCACGTTTGAAAACCACTGACCAAATGACCCCATCTCATAGGTGAAGAGACTGAGATTCAGAGAGAAAGTAATACACCTACAATCCACAGCTGGTGTGATGAAGAGCTAGGATACAGACTCAATCTGTCTGACCCCCAAACTGTAAGCCATGTTATGCTCGGTTTAGTTTTGGAAATAATCCATCTTCAGCAAGTGACTCTGGGATCTCTCTGTATATTGTGTGTTTGTTTCTGTATTTTTTTCTCCAAGGCCTATATAAATTGCCTGAGACAGAAGAAACATTGGCACTGGCAAGCCCAACCCCCTTATTACCTAGATGGATACTTAGTCCCTGGAGGGAAAGAGAAACACAGGCTTGGTGGGAAGCTGGACAGCATTCTTAGCCTTCATCAATCTTTACAAGCCTGCCTCACCTCCTTCTCTCAACAACTCGATACCTGGGCCTTAATTGGAGTCTTGGCATGTGTGTGGCTTCGTCTCATGAAGATCCCACGCTGAGGAAAAGCCTTTTTGCCCAGGAATGTTTTCTGTATCAACTCTGATTCCTGAAGAACCCTCATAGTGGCCCACATATGGCACTTCCTAGCCTGGGACACTGAGGGTAGTATTCAGAGGATGCTTTTTATTTCTTCTGCATGTAGCTAAGTGGAAAGAGCAATAGCTATGGGATTAGACAGAGTTGGGTCAAATCCTGGGTCCATTACTATGTGATCCTGAGCCATCTACCTGCTTAATTCACGTCTTGATTTGACATCTTTTGTGAAAGTGAAAGTTGCTTAGTTGTGTCTAACTTTTTTGCAACCTCAAGGACTGTAGGCCGCCAGGCTCCTCTGTCCATGGGATTTTGCAGGTAAGAATACAGGAGTGGGTTGCCAATCCCTTCTCTAGGGAATCTTCCCAACCCAGGGATTAAACCCAGGTCTCCTGCGTTGTAGGCAGATTCTTTACTGTCTGAGCCATATCTTGATTTGGCATCTTTTGTGCAGTACTAGAAATACCTATAACCTCATCCATGGGATTTCCCTGGCAAGAATACTGGAGTGAGTTGCTAATCCCTTCTCCAGGGGATCTTCCAACCCAGGAATCAAACCCAGACCTTCTACATTGCAGGCAGATTCTTTACCGTCTGAGCCATGTCTTGATTGACATCTATTGTACAGGACTAGAAATACCTATAACCTCATAGGCACTTTCTAAATATTAAATAATATATCTAAAACACTTAGCATGACACTTGGTACTGAAGGAACCTTCAATAAGTAGCAGATAGTACACTCCTTGTTCATTCATGCACAAATATTAATTGAGTGCCTACTTTTTACGTATCCCAAAGCTACAAAGACAGTAAAGAATCCACCTGCAATGCAGGAGGCCCAGGCTCAACCTGGGTGGGAAAGATCCCCTGGAGAAGAGAATGGCTACCCGCTCCAGTATTCTTGCCTGGACAATCCCATGGTGGGGTTGCCAAGAGTTGGACACAGCTGAACGACTAAGCACACACACACTGGCCCTGCCTTTAGGCAGCTCACACTCTATTGCTCAACTAATCTGCCTGTCCCCACTCTCTAATCCCATGCCCTTGGCAGACATGGCTACTCGACCGTTTTCTATCATTTCATACTGAGCTCAATATGCACTTTAACTTGCTTCTCCACATGGCAATTCAGGCAGTGCTGCCCAGCAGATGGAGTGACTAAACCACTGGCTTCTCTGCTTTCCTTAGTTTAGTGGCCGGGACTTAGAAATGGACAATGACAGTGGTGTGTGGTAAATGCCATGCTAGGGGAAAATAGAGATCCTCAGATTCTGTGTGAGGGTTGCTCCATTCTCTGGGAGAGCATGCTGTGTAAGGCTTCCAGAGGGAGCTGAGTCTGGAAGGACAGATATGGAGTCAATTAGATGTAAAGGAGAGTTGGTCGTCCAGGAGATGGGGGAATAGCATGTATACATGCAGACATACAAGACAGATAGATGAGCAAACGGGCAGGTCTTTCTCTGTGTCTTCATTTCCGTCTCCATCTTTACCTCTCTCCCCAAATCCATCTCTTTCTCTCTCTCCGTCCCTCTCTCGACCTCCATCCCTACCCCCATCCTCATCTCCATCTTTCTCTCCATCTCCTCCTGTGTGTTCTGGAGGCAAGAGAGAGCAATGGGGACATTTAGGGAACTGGAGAAGGCAATGGCACCCCTGTCCAATAGTCTTGCCTGGAAAATCCCATGGACGGAGGAGCCTGGTGGGCTGCAGTGCATGGGGTCACGAAGAGTCAGACACGACTGAGCGACTTCACTTTCACTTTTCACTTTCATGCATCGGAGGAGGAAATGGCAACCCACTCCAGTATTCTTGCCTGGAGAATCCCAGGGACGGGGGAGCCTGGTGGGCTACTGTCTATGGGGTCGCACAGAGTTGGACACAACAGAAGCGACTTAGCAGCAACGGGAAGGAGGAACCAGCTGTAGGCAAAGGCTGTATTGAGACTGCAACAGTAAGGAGAGGCCTTTCTGGAAGTCAAGGGACCATCACTGTGCCCCTGGGAGCAGGCAGGGGGCACTGCCTGAGTGGACAGAAAGCTGAACTGATGCAGATTAACCTGGAGAAAAGAAGCCAACAGGCAAGTAATGTCTCTCCTCGGGATGAAAATCTCTGAATTCAGTGGAAAGATTTAAGGGCTAATGGAAGCATTTCTCTGTTTCATACGGTAGTAATCCAGGTCCCTCAGGATCCAGCACAGAACCTGATTAGTGCTGGGCCAAAACCACCCAGAGCGCCCATTTTCATCACGGGCTGACTGCAGGCTACACTCTAATGGGATTGTTTGTTTGGAAAAAAAATGCCATCCTTGCTTTAAAAGTATGTCCTTCTCACTGAACCCGAGCTCTGTTGCTATTGTGAGGGGACTGGGGGCCCGGCAAAAATATTTACGGTCCTGCTCTTGGGGTTGATTGGCTTTGAATTCTGGCTGCGGAACTTTCAGCGTTAGAGTAGAGGGAGAAGACAGGAAGTGGCATGGATCTAGGGAACCCGCCTGCTGGTTGGACGACACAGAGGCAGCACACCTCTGAGAGGGCCTGGCATCCGGACTCGGCTCTCTCTGGGTGATCTTGAGTAAGACCCTTCGCCTTTCTGGGCCTCAGTTTTCTCACCTGCAGAATGGAGAAGTTGGAGTTGTACTACCCAACTGTCCTTCCATCTGTACTATTTCTTGTTTGGACAGCAATCATTGGGAGATTTGGTTTGTAAGGAGTTTGATCAGCAAATTGCCAGATTCTGTCTGTTCTCACCCATCAGAGGGATATATACTGCTGACGTGTTTCATCCAAATTTGCTGCTGTGATCAGAAGCAAGCTATTTGCTGCAAAAATGTTAGACATTGTTGGCAAATCCCTGAAGCTGTGTCCCTACAGTTGGCTTTTAAGTTTCTTGTGTCAAACTCCAAATGTGTGTTCCAGGGAATGTTTAATTTGGGGATAACTTTCTCGGCCAACTGCAAAAACCCTGTTTGGCCCTTAATGAAACTAAAGTAATTTTGGTTTTATGGGTCTAGGCTGATACTGGTACTATTTTTAAAGAATATCCTGGAGTTGGGCCCTTTCATGAGTTAGCCTGGAACAGTAGTGCTATGATGGGCTTCCCATGGAACAGATCTATTGCTTTAGTTTGAAATTGTGTTGATTTTGACAGGTTAACTTGGAATGAAACTATTTAACTTGGAATGAAACTTGGTGAGCCTGGGAAACTATCTGTAGAACAGCATTGTCCAGTTGTCTGAGGGTAAGAGGATGCTGAGGGTGTGTACCTTCTCTGGCAGTTGCATCAACCATGTGTGGGAAGGTGTGCTCCTGATTGTCCAAGAAAAAAGGGAGCCCCCTGCTGGATGGAGGACTGCCCTGTGTGGTAGCCACAAGTATATCAAGATTACTCCATCCTAAAGAAGACCAGTCCTGGGTGTTCATTGGAAGGACTGATGCCGAGGCTGAAACTCCAATACTTTGGCCACCTCATGGGAAGAGTTGACTCACTGGAAAAGATCCTGATGCTGGGAGGGATTGGGGGCAGGAGGAGAAGGGGACAGAGGATGAGAAGTCTGGATGGCATCACTGACTCGATGCACATGAGTTTGGGTGAACTCCAGGAGGCCTGGCGTGCCGCGATTCATGGGGTCACAGAGAGTCGGACACGACTGAGCAACTGAACTGAACTGACAGGTAGAGTAGAATCAAAAGTCTTCATTTTTTAAAAAATAAATGTGCTTTCTCTGGTATTAAATGATCGTTATTTCTCCAGAAGGTTTTAATTATTTTAATTAAAGAAATCAGATTTAATTAACTAGCTCCCGCAGAAAGCCTCTAAAATTTCAGATTCATGATGAAAGATTAAGAATGAAACGCGGCTTTTTGTGTGTCGGAAGGTTGTAGAAAGAGGAACTGGAGAAAGGGTCCTCCATTTAGGGCTTTTGTGAAAGTTTACAGCTGAACCCTGAGGATGGAAGATGATATAACGTTAATCACGTTCATCTGAGGATTCGCTATAGTTTACACTTCATGTCTCAGTCGATCCTGAAACATATGGTAGACAGTTTACAGTTGGGGAAATTGAGGTTCAGCCCTTTAGTGGGGGAGCTGCAGTTAGAACCCAGGTACCCAAATTCCTTTACTTTTCTAATATCTTAGGATTAGAAATGGTCATTTCCCAAGGGGCGAACCCCGAAGGTAATCAGTAGAGAGGAAATGAAATAGTTAAAGTTCTGATGGTAAAGCACCAACTGGTCCCTATAATGTATGATGCTTTCTGGGGAGACACAGGGGCCTAGAAATACACATAAATGTGAGCTTCATTAAAATGCAGTTTACAAGAGAGAGTTCAGTTAGCTGGATTTCATGTTTCCGTGAGAGAGTGATGATGATAGTAATTTGGTGCTGTGTGTATTTGGTATTTCATTTAAATTTTTATAGCACCATGCCAGATGGGAAGACAGACAGCATTTGTAAAAGCCTTGTGGTTGCACTGGGTGATGGGCCAAAGTAACAGGTCAGACTTAATCATTTTGTCTGTATCGGTGGGATTTCTCCTCCTGTGACCTCACTGTGGAAAATCCATTTGCACCTGCCCACAGCTCCTTGTTTCTTCCACCAAATGCCTCTGTTGGGCCTGTCCCTGAGATGTGACTGGCGGCGACACCCTTGGCAAGAGGGGTCATTTCCAGTTCGGGGGTGAATGGGCTTGCCTGCCATCCCTCCTCGCTTTCGTGTCTGAAGGTCTGGGAACACGGTGGAGATGTGCAGGTGCTGGAGCCTGCTCAGAGCAGATGAGCGTTTCCTGGAACTGGTCCAGGCGATGAATCGCTTTTGTGGTACAGAGAGACGCACCGGAAAATTGTCCATTCACCATGCCCACTCTCGGCCTCTTGAACGCACTGACGCTTGCTTATTCTCAGCTCTACGTGGTTCAGGAGTGAGCTGCACAGAACGCTCCGAATGAGCCATGGGTGGAGCCCAGCAGAAGCTGTCAGTCAGGGAGGGGAAGGGGATGTTGAGGACAGTCATTGGGCAGAGATGGCCTGCACCCCTGCTTCCTTCTAAAACTCTTACCCGTAATCACCATAGGGGACTTGAAAATACAAAGTTGTGGTCACTGTAGGGAACTTGAAAAATACAAAGTTACAAGGAAAAATCAGTTATTTCTAGACTCATTACTGAGAAGAAAAGCATATTTCAGATGTATCTCCTGTAAATTTGAGAATGTCTCTTTCCTTTCCTTTGCTCTTTCTTTTCCCCCATGATCTGTACCTCCCCCCTACCCCCTCCCTCTTTCCTCCCTTCCCCTCTCCCCTTCCCCCCCTCATCTCCTCTCTCCTTCCTTCTAACCCTCTCTTTCTTCCCTTCTATCCGCATCTAAATTGGGATCATGTTGTGTGTATAGTTTTGTGGCTTGATTTTTAAATTGTATTCACATGCTCCCATGATAAGATGTTCTTTTCAGATTAACATTTTTAATAGCTCAGGGATAATTTTTTTAGATGAACCATAACTTGCCTAACCAATAAGGCATAACACTCTGTAAATATACCATATCTAACCCATTATCTGGGAGAAGGCAATGGCACCCCACTCCAGTACTCTTGCCTGGAAAATCCCATGGACGGAGGAGCCTGGTAGGCTGCAGTCCATGGGGTCGCTACTAGTCGGACACAGCTAAGCAACTTCACTTTCCCTTTTCACTTTCATGCATTGGAGAAGGACATGGCAACCCACTCCAGTGTTCTTGCCTGGAGAATCCCAGGGACGGGGGAGCCTGGTGGGCTGCTGTCTATGGGGTCGCACAGAGTTGGACACGACTGAAGTGACCTAGCAGCAGCAGCAGCAGCAGCAGCAACAACCCATTATCTATCTTTGGAGGTTTAGGCTGTTTTCAGTTTTATTCAAAATAATAAATGCTCTTTTAATAAGCATCTTTGAACATAAATCTTGGAATTTCTGATCAGAAATGGATCTCTGATCCATCTCTAGATGTGGGTAAAAACTATGAACTTAAACAAAACAAAAAGACTACTCATGGTGCTCATGGCTGACTTGCTTTCCAGGAATTTTTATACCAATTTATGTTTCCTTTGGTCAAAAAGCTTGTTCCCTTACACCGTGGATGGATAGATTTTCCTTGAGAAACAACATAAAACTGAGGGCAAATTAAAAGGAGAGATCTGACATCCAACGTTGTCCAAAGAACATCATGAAATATCTTTT
Source organism: Neotragus moschatus (assembly GCA_006410615.1). NCBI lineage: Eukaryota > Metazoa > Chordata > Mammalia > Artiodactyla > Bovidae > Neotragus > Neotragus moschatus. Next base: position 216,911 of record SJYA01003199.1, on the reverse strand, counting down.
TTCTCGTGCAAATCTGTGGATTCTCAGAACTGCTGGTGAATCAGAATGACTTCTTGTTGCTGGGATCAGTGTCCTGTCCCTGGGATGGGCTGTCTGAAGGTGGATGGTAAATCTGTGGTAAATCTCAAAAACTGGAAGCTATTATTATGGTGATGTTTCTAAGTCCTTTCTGCTGTTATTCCATTCCGAGGTAGCTGCTTGTATCCTATTTTTTGGAAGAGGAAATTGAAGTGCCAAGAGGTTGTATGAAATACAAATGACATGACTGTTGAGTGCAGAGATTTTGAAAACGAAGATCTGATGTTTGAGTCCTCGCATGCCTTGTCTGGGAGCTTGGACCTATATAATAGGGACAACCCAGCTTAACTCATGGGACTGTCATATGAGTTCTCATGAGGATTAAATGAGGGAATTTCATGCAATGCTCCTGGCATCGTACCTGGTAGATGGAAAGTACTCAAAAACTTGTAGGCATTTTGCCCAAGTGGCAGAGTTGGAAACAAACCCAGACAGCGTGACACCCAAATCCCCACCCTTTCCAGGGAACCCACTGCCCCCCAAAGATTGGTGGCTGCTCCCCTGGCGTCACTTCTGGCACCAAGAATGCCCATGAATCAAGAATACGTGCAGCAGGCCACCAGGGTGAGGCAGATGTGGTGGGAAGGCCATTTCTTTAGACTATGACCTTTGGCCTTTGCCATCAGTTCTGTGGGATGAGGCAGAGGATAGCAAGGGCCTTAAAAGATTGGCCTCTAGTGACCAGAGGATCATGTATTCTCTGCCAGACTGAGAAGAAAAGACCTAGCTTTCCTAGAGCCCAGCTGTGCCAGCCCTGCAGTTAAGCCATCTGGTCCACCAGAGCCGCATCCCCACATAGTCTGTGGTGCCGGTTGCTGTGTTCCTCATCTCTAGCATTCCACCACGGCCTCCAGCCTCACCTCACCAGGTGCACTCTCACCTGTTTGCAGGATCCTGGCAGGCTTTGCCTTGGCAAATCTGGCAGGAGTTGGAAAGAGCAAGATCGGAAAGGAAGAGAACCACTGAAACCCAAAAGTTCCAGTCTTGATGTGGCTTCATTTGTTTCTGGCTGTTGCACGGTTTCTACCTACTCTGTATTTTCTTACTGCACTTCTTTCAGTTTTTAATTTTTTCCTTGTTGTACTGAATTTTTCCAGCCAGGCAACTCTGGCCAGCTGTGCTAAAGCCCCAAGAGAGGCTCTCCCTTTGCTTCTCTGTCTTCTTAAAAGGAGGCAAGAATACAAAATAAGGCTACCCTGTGTCTCTCCTGTCACCTCTGCCTCTTTATTAACACCTTGAGAGGAGGGTTGCCAGTCCTGGAGATCACTGGCACTGAACTTGCCCTTGGCCAGCGGGTCAACTCAGACCTTCCCAGGCAGCCCTTACGCTGACTCATGGGAGTTTGTTTCTGCAAAGACTCCCTGTCTCCCTGGGGCTGAGGAAAGTTGGAAAACCCTGAAGAACTAGTGAATCAGTGCTGGTTGAGCCACAGGGCTTTGGGGAGCTGTTGACTACCCTGCTGCTGCTGCTGCTAAGTCGCTTCAGTCCTGTCCTACTTTGTGCGACCCCATAGAGTGTCGGGAGTTTTCCCTAGACAGCCTCTAGGAGAATCAAAATGACTCAAGTGACATTTCTGTACCATAAGCTCCCTGGAACCCTATTACCCAGATGAGGGTTCTGGTAGAGGGCAGGTGGTACACCAAAAAGTATTGGTTGGAGAGGGCTTAATCAAGGGACTGTTTACAAGTGCATGGGCAGGGTTAAGGGAACCAATAGGCAAAGCAGGAGCTGTGCCAAGCCTCAGGCTTGAGGGCTGAGGGGAGAAAGCTGTAGCCTTGGACAAGGGTGAAGCAGCCTTGGCCTCAAGGTGAAGAATGAGATAGTTTGGCAGGGAGGGAGCTGGGGAATTAGCCCCTCCCCCAACCCCTCTTTCTCTTTTATCCCTTCTCGGGTCAGGCAAGGCCTCTTGTTGACCTGGAGGGCAAGGGAGTCTGCAGAGTCAGCTTCTGGGCCAGAGCAGGGCAGAGAAGTGTGGAGAATGGTGGGGCTAAAGAGGAAAATCAGACCCCTCCAAATTCCTCATTTTAATGAAGGTCATTTGCATTTGCATTGGAGTTTGCCTTCTGTGTCTCTCCCCCACCTCCCTTTTCTGGTGACTTTCCCAGCACCCTTGGCTACGTCCTCATTTATCAGTACCATTCTGAACACTGCACACAGAGAGCTAGGGCTCCCTGTAAACTGTTCACATTAAGGAGTCAGTTGCTTTCCTGGTGCAAATTACTCAATCCTTCCAAGTCTCCATTTGCTCATCTGTGAATTAGATATAATATACCCACCACAACAGGTGGGTGAGTGAGAAAAATGATTATAATGCCCTGAACCAGGACACAGGGTCGGTGCCCAGCTAGTCACAGTAGCAACAAGAAGCAAGAGCAACAACTTTCTTGAGCGCTTACTCTGTGCCTGAAGTGTGTTATGCCCTTTAGGACTGTCTCTGGATTTCGTTCTCCCCAGTAGATGAGGCATGCTGCCCATCATGGTTTTATCAGTGCAACCATGTAACCATGACCCTCTACTACTTCTTGGTGGTGATTACCTCACCATCCCCCTCTTCATTTGGTATTCACTTTCAATTTCCAACTAGTTGAGAGTAAACATGAAGAGGCACTGCTTAGCCCAATCAGTCTGGTAGAATTCCACCCCCTGTGGTGCTTGACTGTGGCTGTCTGGCCACCCACCTGGCTTCCAGAGCCCCTAGAGCCTTCCATGCCACTGCCCCCTTCACTCGGTTCCTCTTCCCACAGATGCTGCCCTCAGATCCCCTGTCCTGCTGGGGCCTTCACCACAGCTAGAGCCACCAGCTTACTGAGAATCACAGGTCTGTTGAAATTAAAAAAAAAAAAAAAAAAAAAACAGAGGCTCAGGGTGAAAAGTACCTTGCTTTTAAATTTAGTGATGAATTTCTGCTCATTTCTTCCATCTTGGTTCTGCTCCGAGCATTGTTGCTCTCATCTGTGTGTTATTGGTCAAATATCATGTCATCTCTGGGTCTCAGTTTGCCCATCTGTAGAATGGGGAGATTAGACTATGTTCTCCATAATCCATTTGAACTCCATTATTCTATAGCAAGCTGAGTGTGTCAGGAAAAATACAGGGAAGTGAACCTATAGGACATGTGGAGAAGCACATGGATTCCAAAACAAGGCTATTCATTCAAATCCCAGCTCCAACCTTTAAAGCTTGCTGTGTGACTTTGGCCAATTATTTAACCACTCTGTGTCTTAGTTTCCTCATCTGTAAACTGGGGATAATTAGAAGATTTACCCTACAGAGTCATCCTGAGAATTCAGTAGTGGATTTTTGCAAAATGCTGAGAACAATGTCTCAATGTAGATATGACATGGAAATGAGAGTTACTAATATTATTAGTGGTAATGCTATTACTTGGTGGCTCAGTGGTAATGAATCTGCCTACAATACAGGAGCCACAGGAGACTCTGGCTGTATCCCTAGATCAGGAAGATCCCTTGGAGAAGGGAATGGCAACCCAGTCCAGTATTCTTGCCTAGAGAATCCCATGGACAGAGGAGCCTGGTGAGCTTCAGTCCATGGGGTCACAGATAGTCGGATACGACCGAAGCAGCTTAGCACACACGCAGTAATGCTATTATTATTGAATCCTGGTGCCACACAGGGCTAGTCTGAAGCCTCACTCTGTCAGCCCAAGCAATTGTGTTCATCAGTTTGGGTCCCGATTTCCTTATCAGTAGCTAGACTAAGGAGAAGGCAATGGCAACCCACTCCAGTATTCTTGCCTGAAAAATTCCATGGATGGAGGAGCCTGGTAGGCTACAGTCCATAGGGTCACGAAGAGTTGGACACAACTGAACAACTTCACTTTCACTTTTCACTTTCATGAACTGGAGAAGGAAATGGCAACCCACTCCAGTGTTTTTGCCTAGAGAATCCCAGGGACGGGGGAGCCTGGTGGGCTGCCCTCTATGGGGTCACTCAGAGTTGGACACGACTCTTGTGACTTAGCAGCAATAGTGAAGAAGGAATTCATAGGGCCTGGACTCCACCTTAGGCCTGTTCATGCTGATCATGCTCGGCCACCTTTCCAATGGACTCTGAACTCTGGGTTTAGTGCCTATGAAAACAACAACAGAAGGATAAGACCCCCTCCAGACAGGGGAACCTTGAAGATGGTATCTAGGTTACTCATCACCTAAGAGAAAACATACACTAATCACCCCTTCCTCCAGAAAGGCCATAAATTTTTCTGTATCTATCGGAGAGTAACCTCAGGTTTATTGATTATTGGCTAATTGTTTGACTGTTTGAGCACATAGCACGTGAATGATGGGTTATTGGGATTGTATTTTCCTTGTAAGTCTCAAAGAATTTGGGGTGGTGGGTTCAGACACATGCACATGGGGTATAAAAGATTTTCACAAATGCTGGTCGGGGTCCTTGGCTAAGAGGAGACTCTGCCTTGGGCCCGCCGGTGTAATAAACTGCACTCCACTAACTGCATTGTCCTTCTGAGTGAATTTGTTTCCTGGAACGCGTGGCTATAACAGTAGCAGCAGCAGCTAGACTCAGGGCTTGCAGGTTGTCGGGAAGATCAAATCGGGTGATGTCTGTAAATGCCTGGCTCATCCTAGGCCCTCAGGAAGTGTTACTGCCTTCCTCCTTGGAGCTGTTTCTCCATGGCCCTTGTCTCCTGGTTGATTCTGGCAGTGCTGTAAATAAACTCAGTGGTGCCTGCTGAGAAGATGATACTCTGCCTGAAGTTTTGATAATAACACCATCATTTATGCAGCAACGGCAGCCAAGCCTGATGCTGCCTGCCCTCCTGTGTGGGGTCCCCCAGGAGCTCAGCTGTGTGACCCACAGAAGCACCGTGATTAACTGGAGGCTGTACAGCTCTGGGTGAAGAGCCCACTCTGTGCCACAGGCCAGCAGGTTTTCCAGATGAGAAGACAGAGGACCCATAGGAATCTTCCTGGGGCTCCCAAGAAAGCAGCCAAGCTGGGACTGGAGCCAAGGTTTCTGAGTTTAGAGTTCTGGCTTAGACTCATACAGCTTCGTTGGTCCTGATTTACCCAGTTGTTCTTTGAGGTGAGAGCCAACTGAAGCCCGGAGGGGAGCTAATATGGCTTGCATTCATGCACGCTCAGTCACTTCAGTTGTGTCTGACTCCTGTGACCCTATGGACTCCAGCCTGCCAGGCTTCTCTGTCCATGGGATTCTCCAGACAAGAATACGAAGTGGGTTGCCACACCCTCCTCCAAAAGATGTTCCTGAGCCAGGGATTAAATCCGAGTTTCCTGCATCTCCTGCACCGCAGGAGGATTCTTTACCACTGAGCCACCGGGAAAGCCCAATATGGCTTGTGGAGGCAGGGGAGTGGGGGGTGGGGGGAGTGTCTGTTTGGATCTGTTTCCTGCCAAGTTAAGCTTGCTTTGTTCCATGCACTGACAGAATCCTTACCCAATGCTAGAACCCTTACAAATAGATCAGAAATGGGCCCAGGTTAGATGGCTCAGTAGAGTCATTTCCATGAAATGAAATGCTCATACTCTGAGGTAAGGGTGTAAATTGGCACAGATGTGGGTAAGGGCAAAGAGGCCTGGTAGTACCCTAGCCACTAAATTTATTTGAAAATGCATGCCCAATCATGTGGTACATTGGTCAGTATATTTGTTCAGCTGTTTTTCAGAGAAACTTCAAATACAATTGATCTAAATAGCACTGAAGTTAATTATTCTTTCCTACAGGAGTCTGTAATGATCCCGCTATGGCTGAACCTAGAAGCTACTCATGTTAGTGCCTGGTCCCATTGGTCAGAAACTCTTCACATACACTTAGCTGGGGGCGAGCCTGGGAGATTGAGTCCCTCTTTCAGAAGTGGGTATAGTGGATACCCTGCTATATGACCAAGATCCCTCTTCAAGGCTGACATCCCATCCCCGGATCTGGGAATATCAGTGACTGAGAGCACACCATTGTGGCTCTCTCTGGCCACTGCCCAGAGCCACAGGGAATCACTTTGCCCAGGATAACACCCCCTTCCAGAAGGAGGCCATTTTTACCAGTACCTGGCTTATGCAGGCAGAAAAATTCCCGGCCCCCTTGCCTCAATTTGGGACAACTCTGAAGGGCCATTCCAGCTCCAGAGGTCCTCTAGGGGCCCACTGGGGCCTGGTTGGAAGAGCTCTGCAGGCCCACTGTGCCTTCCTCACTTGTAAGTGGCTCTCCTGAGGTCTCTCCCCAGTAAACCTCTGTCTGTACACTCTACGCCAGAGACGGGTTCAGGGAACCTAAACTGAGAAATCTGGGTTCTCTATCACAGAAGAAGTGAGAGGATGTCGGGAACAAACCGTCCGTGTCGCCTACTGCAACTCCATTTTTCACATCGGCTCTGAGAAGATACTTGCAGGTGTGCCCCAGGAAGCAGGCTCTGGGCCGGCTGCTCCGGCCCTGCAGAGTGTGAGTGCAAACATTGAACAGCTTAGTGAACTGCGGTGTGGCCGAACCATGGAGCATGGTAAGAAGACTGCGAAAGTTCTAGATTGGCTGCATTCCATATTCTCCAAGAGCTTATTGAGTACGAAAAGGAACTTGTTTAAAGATACAGACGATATGATTACCATTTTATTAAGAAGGAGCAAATACTACAAACCTGCATAGCCATTAAAATAGTATGTAAGTGTTCAGAAAAATAGCAGAAGGTTGACGTGGAAGCTGCTCTCAGGGACTACCTTTAGGTGAGGGATGGGATGTGGGTATCAGGTGGGGGTGAGGACTGGAGCAGAATGGTCTGAGGAGCTTGAAGCCTTACCTGGAACATTTTGTAAAAAGAATATATTGGAATACGTTCGTGAATATTTGTTCTGTTAGTAATTTACATTAAAAAAGAAAAATGAAAATCCATTTTTAGTCATGGAAATCAAAATCAAAGTCATCTTCTGAGGCCAGATGGGAAAAAAAGTCAACTTTGCTTTCCAAAGAGAATCCTGTCTTTTTCCTTTCGAGAGACTTTGAGCCCTGGGGCCGTTCCCTCTGTCTCTGTGGGCCTCGGTTTCCCCGTCTGAGATGTGACAGTCACAGATCCCATCCCAGCTGTTGCGAGGTTGGACTGAGGGACAGCTTCCAAAGCGGTTAGCCCCATGCTGGGCACACTGTGAAAAAAGTGGTGGGTGGACTTCAGGGTAAGGCTCCTCCCAACCCCGCTTCTAGAGAAGGCAGCCTGGCAGCCTGGACGGGGCTCAAGCTGCTCCAGTGAACAACTGGCCCAGCCTGACCGGCCAGCAGCCAGCACTTCCAATCACCTTCAGGTGGGCCTGGGTCAAGCCCCCAGAAAAGGGAGAGCTCCATTTCCTGGGCCCAGCCCACAGCTGTGAGGGCCAAGACACGCTGTTCCAGAACTTTCCAGGTGTTCTGAGGCCGTCTCTGTTTCTGGGAGATGAGCAGCCGTGTGTGTGTGTAGCTGCCGAGGATGTTTTGTATTATGTCAAAGCGTTTGGGTGGCTTTTCTGTCCTCTTCTTTCTCAGGATGAGGAGGACAAAGCCTCCCTTTCAGGGCAGCCCCAGCAGACCAGAAAGGCTTTGAGATCATGAAATGCAAATCCCGGCCGCTTTTGAACCGCATTGGAAGGCGGAGCTGCTGAATTAAATTAACATGGCCCATAAATACAGAGGTTAAAAAATGGGAAACCAAGTGTTCAGAGGCTTTTGTGCAGAGGGAAAATAATCACAGGACAATGGTCTATTTTGTTTGGATTACAGGCCGGCTGATATCTAGCCCAAACCTGGCAATATTTATGTTGAAAACTGCTGTTTGCGGAGCACTGTTATCCTAATTCATCTCTGCGGGGAGTCCCTCAGAACAGAGCAAGCTGGGCCAGGGCCGCCTCTGCCTCCTGCTGACCCGCCTGCTTCTGCCCTTGCCGGTCAGCGCTAGTATTTGGCCATCTGAGGAGAGGAGCAGACGTGGATGAAGGAGTGGGGCCTACCACACACAGACCAGGGATCCATTGACAAAATTCAGCCTGCAAAAAATGTATTTTTAGAAATATTTAAATCCATCCTGCTTCTCTTTAGAAATCGAAAGAGCGGATACCATTTGACCTGTACAAGTCATTAAAATCACAGGGGCCGAGGAGTGGCTGCCCCTGTAGTCAGAGCACTCTGTTAGCCCCACTCCACACTGCTCCCTTTCGCTCCCCAACCCTGAGACTGAACGTCAGTTGCCATTAAGAGTATACCTGTTACTGTTTAGCTGCAAGTCATATCTGACTCTTTTGCAACTCCATGGACTGCAGCCTGCCAGGCTCCTCTGTGCATGGGATTTTCTAGGCAAGAATACTGGAGTGGGTTGCCATTCGCTTCTCCAACGAGTGTGTATATACATATATATATATATATATCACACTTGTGCTATATATACTCTGGAGTGGGTTGCCATTTCCTTCTCCAGGGGATCTTCCCAACCCAGGGATTGAACCTGGGTGTCTCCCACATTGTAGGCAGATGCTTTTACTGTCTGAGATATAATTCTGATGGAGTCAATGAAAGTGAAAGTCTCTCAGTCTTATCTGACTCTCTGTGACCCAGTGGGCTAGTTCTCCAGGCCAGAATACTGGAGTGGGTAGCTTTTTCCCTTCTCCAGTGGATCTTTCCAATCCAGGAATCGAACCGGGGTTCCCTGCATTGCAGGCAGATTCTTTACCAGCTGAGCTATCAGGGAAGCCCTAACTCTTGTGCTATTATTTATCTAATAGGCAAAACAATTGCCCAAAGTCATGACATATTAAAATATAAGAAGATGTGAGCTAAATTATCCAGAGACTTTTTTGTTTGCTTCCTTAGAGCTGGGCTGCTTTTCTCCTATGGGTACTTTTGTTTCCAATCACTGGGCTATTGCTGAAACTTCTAGGACTAGATATGGGCCTTGGTGCTTGACTGACTGATCCTAGGCAGCCATCCCATCTGTCCCCCACTTTTGCCCCCAGTGTCCTTCTATGTGAAAAGAAAGGACGTTATCTCTCCAGCTGTGTTTAGGGTAACATTGGCTCTCCAGGACATGAATAGGGTTCACTGGGAGGTGCTGTTAGACACAGTCAAGTCGACCCCCATACGCAGGCCTTTCCAGGGCCCTTGATGAACTGACGTGCATCTGCTTCTCAAATGAATTTACCAGGGAAGTGATTTTCATGGAGCAGCTTGGGGCACTGGTGTTGTCTGGCTTGGATTTGGGGAAGTGAAGTATGACACCCAGGCTCCCAGCCAGAAGGAAGGCTCAATGCTGGAGTGTAACTCACCCAATCCTCACCCTGGGTTAGGGCATCCTGCCCAGTACCAGCAGGCCCAGTTGCGGACCTTTGTTCTGTCCTCGCTCCAGTTTGCCCCTCCTCGCCAAGCATGGGGCATCAAGGGAGGTTTGAAGTTGAAGAATGATCACTCCCCACCCCCCATCATATCATGTTCCCTAGGGGTCCTTTGCCCCCAAACTGGGTCACAGAAAGATAAGTCTAGCCAGCCTTTGGTCAGGCAGAATGATGGGGATAAGAACATGAAAACACTTGTCAGGGTGAAGCAGCCATTCAGCTCTCCATCGGTGTTGGCAGAGGAACACTGATGAGGGCCTTGCTAAGAAAAGATTGCTAAACCCCATAAGACCTGTCATGTTTATGGCCCTTTTATGTCAGACTGCTGTTCTCCGTCTCCTGCAATGTTTGCTGCTTGCATTACACCAAAAACTCCTAGAGGGCAGGGAGCTGCATCGATTTATTTGCATTATTTATTATATCGTATGCATTCAAACGGTTAATCAAGAAGGATTTATTGAGTAGGGTTGTTGCCCCCTGAGATGTTGGTTCCTCCCTTAGAGTCATAAATAATCCAATGCCCACCGTGTGGCAGGGTGGAAACTCCATAGGTGGATGGAACTGGGACTGAATGGTCTGGGTGGCCTTGGTTACATCACTTCTCTCTGAGCCTCAGTTTTTCTCATCTTAAATTGGGGACTGTGTGAGGAAACTCACAGCCTTCATGAGGATTCCCAGCAGAGCCTGGCACAGAGTAGGCTGCAGGAAATTACTGTTATTATGATGCCTGAAGGTTTACAGGGCTTCTTTTTAAATTCATCATCTCATTTCATTCCCATGGCCTCTCCCTGAGTTAGATAAGGCTGGGGTCAAGACCAACTACATTTTACAAAGGTGGAAACAGAAGCTCAGAGAGGTGGAGGGCCTTGCCTGAAGTTTCTCAGCCAAGAGGAGGGGAGCCAGGATTTAAAGTTTGAGCCTTGGATCCTACATTCTGGGTGGCCTCCATCACAGCCCTGATTTCCCTGTGAAGGCGCTCTGCCAAATGCAAACACCATCCCGTACAAAGGCTAATACATAGCCTTTGTACATGACAAATTCAGCATTTATTGCTCCAAGTAACAACTTTTCCTGGAAAGATGTTCTAAAGCCTTCAAAGAGCCCTTAGGAGGATAATAAGGGCTGTCTATTAAAAAGGATTTTATCAGGTAGAAAGTGGTCGGGGTCAACTAGAGAAAGCGTGAGTGTCAGGGGAGAGAGGCAGGGCGCAGCGCAAGAGTTCCCCCTGAGGCATGAGGAAGGAGGGTTCACAGAGGGACAGCGGCAGAGAAGGACAGAGGGAATCACAAAGCTCCACGTCAGCAAAGAAAGGGAACTTCTGGGCCTTTGGGTGAGATTGGACAGGCAGGTCCAGAGCCAGAGGCCTGCAGGATTAACTGATGGAGGGCTTCTGGTGTGAGGAGGTGGGAGAAGAAAGTAGGGTTTCCAAGAAGCAACGTCAGAGCAGCCAGCTTGGTGTTCACTGACAGGGAGCACAATGAGGGCCTAACAGGCCAAAGTGAAAGAAAAAGGAGGGGGAATAGCTGTTGTTGTTCGATTGCTAAGTCTTGTCTGACTCTTTGCAACCCCTTGGGCTTTAGTATGCCAGGCTTCCCTGTCCTCCTCTATCTCCCAGAGTTCACTCAAACTCATGTCCGTTGAGTCAGTGATGCTATCCAACCATCTCATTCTCTGCTGCTCCCTTCTCCCGCCCTTCCATCTTTCTCAACATCAAGGTCTTTTCCAGTGGGTTGGCTCTTTGCATCAGGCAGCCAAAGTATTGGAGTTTCAGCTTCAGCATCAGTCCTTCCAATGAATATTCAGGGTTGACTTCCTTTAGGATCGACTGGTTTGGTCTCCTTGCTGTTCAAGGGACTGTCAAGAGTCTTCTCCAACACCACAGTTTCAAAGCATCAATTCTTCAGTGCTCAGCCTTCCTTATGGTCCAACTCTCACGTCTATACATGACTACTGGAAAAACCATGGCTTTGATTGTATGGACCTTTGTCAGCAAAGTGATGTCTCTGCTTTTTATTGTGCTTCTAGGTTTGTTAATTTATCAAATGTTTCAGTTGATCAATCAGTGATAATATATTGAGGACCTACCACATGCCAGGGTTAGTACTTGCTTCTGCAAGTATAAACATAGTACAAGCAGAAGACAGGACTCAACCTAAGCCTGGACCAAACAAGAAAAAACCCAAGGTCTTACCTGCTGCCGTAGCCTGTATGCTGTGCACACACACACATGCTCACTCATGCGTGCACACACATATGCAAACATGCACACACGTGACTCTCATGCCCATCTCCTTTTCCTCCTGGTTACCATTACCCCTAGCAGGTATCTCTCCTCCTCTGTCCCAAGGCAAGGTCCCTTTGCTTGTCAGCTCAAAAATTCGGATACACATGCAATGCCTACTTTGGAAACAAGGTCCCCCCCCCCCCCCCCCCCCCCCCCATACA
>SJYA01003199.1:189700-204947 GCA_006410615.1 Neotragus moschatus | reverse complement strand
AGGAAAAAACTGCCCCCCCCCCCCCCGCCGTCAATAATGAGATCATTAAAAATGAGGCTTTGCCAGACATCCAAGGAACTGGTTTTTGTTACATTAGATGGGCACACACTTTTAACATAGCTCCCAGTTCCCCGAGGTCTCCTAGGACGTTGGCCATCTGGACAGGGCCTATGGAGGTGGGGTGGCTGTTCTCACCCAGTTGCCTGAGCCAGCTCCGTGGGGCTGAGTCTGGAGGGTGGCTGTGAGTTGAGCTGCAGTTCATTTGGTGGCCTGGTCACTGTGCCGGTTATAATTAACTGAGCTGAAAGGAAGCTAAAGACACTTCTCTGACAGAGAGGTCAGGGAGGATAAACTCTGATGGGAACTTAATGATGAGAGTCTGGAAACTCCACAAGAGGGCTTTGCCACCACGGCTCTGGTGACACACTGGTAGCTGGTCTTCCCATTCCTTACCTAACAGAATACAGGCACTCAAGGGGCTTTTCAGAGACTGTTTCTTCAGGGTGTTTCAAAGAACATTCCACTGCTTAATTATTATTATTAATAACTATCCTCAACAACATGGTTATTGAGCATTTATGTGACAGTTGCTCTGGCAAGTACTTTATGTATATTCTTACAGTAAATTGTCATGTTGAACACTCTACCCACCTACCCATCCATCTATGTACCAGGAGCTGTAACAGAGCTCATTTACCCAAGGATTCAAAACTACTGCCCAACAGAACTGGGATTTAGACCTAACCTCCTACCCATTTCACTTTTTGACCTGTTAGTTAAGTTTTTCATAGAAAAGAAGGTTGGGGGCTGCAGTAGTTCATGGTCTAGGGCAAAGATTGACCCACTGTGGCTCACAGCTATGTTTTTAAATAAAGATTTATGGGAGTACACCTTTTTGTTTACCTTTATCTAGGGCTGGTCTCACTCTACTGTTATAGAGTTGAGTGGTTATTTTAATAACTGCATGGTCTGCCAAACCTAAAATATTTACTGTCTGACCCTGTACAGAAAAACTTTGCCAACCCTGATCTAAGAAAACCCAGGGTTAAACAAAATTCAACAGGGTTTCTTTGCTGTACAACTGTTTAGAGCCTTCACTTTCCTAATGTGCTTTGTGAAGGGCCCAGAGAAGGATCTGGTCTGTGGGACAGCCTCACATATTTGGTTAAAAGAGCCCCTTTCATGACCTGTCTTTAGGTGAGCTTTGGCAAGCACTGCAGGAGTCTGCTGCCTCTCATTTGGCCAAAAAGAAGATGGGCTCAGAGAGGGAAGAGTGACTCGCTGCTGGCCATGCGGCTTGCATAGGGCTCAGCCAGTACTTCCCAAGGCCGTGCTATACTGTCTGCTCTTTGCCAGCCTCAGTGAGAGTAATTGGTGCTATTCCCATAGCTCCTTCTCCAGAGGGATCATCTGTGGCAATGGCCAGAGCCGCCCTTTCTTCATTCACTTGCCCATTCACGATGGTGTTCTACAACCCCGTCTTTATGGGGCCTGTTTGTTCAAGTCCAAGAAGAGAGGGAAAAATCATCATACTAATCATGACTGTCAGTTTTAATCAGCTTCATCTGACGTTATGAGAATTGAATTTCTACCTTTCACCGCATACATTAAATATGGGGCTTTATCTCCTCATGCAGAATTGATTTGCCGTAATTCTCTCCTTTGGTCCTTGTCATGTAAATCGTGGTATTTCTCCCCGTTGAATGCATGATGCATAATCTGCAGAAGCAGATTAGAGGCGAGAATCCAGCCTCCCTGAGCAGCTGCTGCGGGGAGCTTTGTCTATCTGTCCTTTCCCGCTCATGCTTTCCTTCTCTGGACTCTCTCTTTGGAGCTGCTCACTGGCCCATCGTGCCCTCTGCAGATGGAGCCTGGACAAGAGGGAGAGCGGATGATGGTCTGGGGGGCTGAGCACCCAGCCTTTGGAGAAAGTCTAGGGGCCTCTGCGTGGGAAACTCCAGCTCCTGCAGTGTGGGTCAGTGACCGGGATAGTTTATAGGGTTGGCTCTTAGGGCCACTTGCAATTTTTGATCCACTACTGAATCAGACGCTTACTCCTTGGAAGAAAAGTTATGACCAACCTAGATAGCATATTCAAAAGCAGAGACATTACTTTGTCGACTAAGGTCCGTCTAGTCAAGGCTATGGTTTTTCCAGTAGTCACATATGGATGTGAGAGTTGGACTGTGAAGAAGGCGGAGCACCAAAGAATTGATGCTTTTGAACTGTGGTGTTGGAGAAGACTCTTGAGAGTCCCTTGGACTGCAAGGAGATCCAACCAGTCCATTCTGAAGGAGATCAACCCTGGGATTTCTTTGGAAGGAATGATGCTCAAGCTGAAGCTCCAGTACTTTGGCCACCTCATGCAAAGAGTTGACTCATTCGAAAAGACTTTGATGCTGGGAGGGGTTGGGGGCAGGAGAAGAAGGGGACGACCGAGGATGAGATGGCTGGATGGCATCACTGACTCAATGGGTGTGAGTCTGAGTGAACTCCGGGAGTTGGTGATGGACAGGGAGGCCTGGTGTGCTGCGATTCATGGGGTCGCAAAGAGTCGGACATGACTGAGCAACTAAACTGAACTGAACTGAACTGAATCAGAGCACCAGTATCCCCCAGAGTGCCATACCCTTAAGTACTCCCCAAGGGGCCCCCAGAGAATCTCCAGCTTTTGGCATCTGTGCTGGATGGATAAGAAAGGTACCCTCCGGTACCCTTCATGGCTGGGCCTATGGACTGTGGCTTGGAAACTAGTCCCAGGGCTCTCTGGGAGGGAACAAGGATTTGGAAGAGCTGTCTCAGACACATAGGCTGTGTCATTCAGTGAGACCCCCAACTGGAGACATCTACATCCATGCTCTGTAAAGCTCTTAAGCCTCACTTTTGTGTTATAACTATGTCCTGATACCTATCTGAACAATGTTTGAGAGATGGGGTTCTGGAGGCAGAAAGACTTGTGATCAAATCCTGGCTCTTTCACTTACTAATTATGTGATCTTGGACAGATGACCCCTTGAAATTTCTGCTTTACTCATCTGTAAAATTGGGACAATAATAATAGCCATGCCCGTGAGATTGTTTGGGAGATTGAAATAATCCCTATGAAGTACTTAGTGCAAGTTCAGCTCTTAATCGGGAGAAGGCAATGGCAACCCACTCCAGTACTCTTGCCTGGAAAATCCCATGGACGGTGGAGCCTGGTAGGCTGCAGTCCATGGGGTCGCTAGAGTCAGACTCCACTGAGTGACTTCACTTTCACTTTTCACTTTCATGCATTGGAGAAGGAAATGGCAACCCACTCTAGTATTCTTGCCTGGAGAATCCCAGGGATGGGGGAGCCTGGTGGGCTGCTGTCTATGGGGTTGCACAGTCAGACATGACTGAAGCGACTTAGCAGCAGCAGCAGCAGCAGCTCTTAATGGTAAATCTGTAGTAAATGGTCAATACCTCAAGGCTACTCCTCTGACTGTTAAACTTCCATTCTACAATAATGGTGTCTTGAGACATGCCTTCTGGTAGAGTGTATTGACATAGTAGGTAGGCCAATGTGCTTTTTAAAAGGCCATTGAATATCTACAGTGTGTCTCAGGGATGGCCCACAAAGATGGGGAAGGGCAAGAAGGGATCTATCCCTCACTACTTACTTTTAATAGTAAATGATCAATGACAGCTGGTTTCCATACTATCACTCACAGGTTGCCCTTAGCATTAACTGTCAAAGACAGCATCTAGGCAAATAAACAGGAGGTCTGGCTCAGGTGAGAAATTCTTAATCCTTTTCCTAAAGAAGAATGAAAGGAAATTACAAATTACATTTGCCAACATTTGACGGATCATGGAGAAAACAAGGGAATTACAGAAAAACTTCTGCTTTATTGACTGTGTTAAAGCCTTTGACTGTGTGGATCACAACAAAATGGAAAATTCTTTAAGAGATGGGAGTACCGGACTACCTTATAACTGTCTCTGGAGAAACCTGTATGTGGGTCAAGAAGCAACAGTTAGAATCGGACATGAAACGATGGACTGGTTTAAAATTGGGAAAGGAGTACAACAAAGCTGTATATTGTCACCCTGCTTATTTAATTTATATGCAGAGTATATCATGTGAAATGCCCGGCTGGATGACGCACAAGCTGGAATCAAGATTTCTTGGAGAAATAACAGCCTCAGATATGAAGATGATACTGCTCTAATGACAGAAAGTGAAGAGGAACTGAAGAGCCTCTTGATGAGCATGAAAGAGGGGAGTCAAGAAGCTGGCTTAAAACTCAACATTAAAAAAATAAGATCATGGCATCTTCATCAGTTCATGGCAAATAGAAGGGGAAAAGGTAGAAACAATAATAGACATTATTTTCTTGGGCTCCAAAATCACTGTGAATGGTGACTATAGCCAAGAAATTAAAAGATGCTTGGTTCTTAGAAAAAAGGCTATGACAAACCTAAAAGCAGAGACATCACTTTGCAAACAAAGGTCCAGATAGTCAAAGCCGTGGTTTTTCCACTAGTCACAAACGGATGTGAGAGCTGGACCATAAAGAAGGCAGAGGGCCGAAGAAGTGATGGTTTTGAATTGTGGTGTTGGAGAAGACTCTTGAGAGTCCCTTGGACCACAAGATCAAACTAGTCAATAGGAAATCAACCCTCAATATTTTTTTGAAAGGGCTGATGATGAAGCTGAAACTCCAATACTTTAGCCACCTTATGGGAAAAACTTACTAACTGGGGAAGACTGTGATGCTGGGAAAGATTGAGGGCAGGAGAAGGGGTGACTGCGGATGAGATGGTTGGATGGCAGCATCGACTCAATGGACATGAGTTTGAGCAAATTCCAGGAGATAGTGGAGGACAGAGGAGCCTGGCATTGTACAGTCCGTGGGGTTGCAAAAAGTTGAACACAACTTAGCGGCTGAACAACAGCAACAAATTTTAAATGTATTATATCCACATATTGAGAAAGCGCTATGTGGAAGCACTATGCCCAGAACTTTATGTTTACTGTAATCTAATTACATTTTGCAGCAACCCCCAAAAGTGGTGCCATTTTTATTCCCATTTTACAGATGGTAAAACTAAAGGGCACCTATGTAACCACTGGAGAGGAAGACCTCAGCTCCAGAATCTGCATCAAGATGAACTTCCCTTGGACCCCAGAGTAATTATCGAATGAAAAGAAGGCAGTTTTTCTTGAGTGAGGACTAGGCCCAAGTGATGCTTGAGGACAGTGTAAACTGACTGTCAATGGAGGTGGCCTGCTGACACTGATGACTGGGGACGGTCAGGTCTCAGTGGAGTTGGCAGGAACCTCTCTGACTGCTCAGCACTGTCCTCCCCAGCAGCTTTTGCAAGTCAAAGCAGTTGGCATGGATCCAGTGAGGTCCTGAAAGGCTAAGGAGTCAGCCTGACCTGGCCAGGTGGGCAGTGACGTGGAGGAGAATCCGTGTCAGGACCACCTTAGTAATTCTCAGCACCACTTAGTGCTGCTTATCGCAGGGGTAAATGAGGTACTCTTCAAGGCAGGTGGGATAACTTTCAGCCTTGTCCTGAGTGCCGTTCCGCTGGGGAGTTACAGAGACTCTGCAGTCACATACACATGTATACCTGTGTCTGATGGGGGGAGCTTTTTGGGAAGCGCTGGGGCTGGCACAGCAGCTAACGCCTCCCACCCCATGCCTCCTGTCCCTGTGTGCCACTGTCCAGCCCCATGCTCCTGTGCTCTCACAAATGCCAGCTTTCACTTATGGAGCCTAGCTTCCTAGGTGCCAGGCACTGTGCAAGCTCTAGATTCTACAACCCCTTGTTGTAGGTAAGTCAGTGGAACTGTGAGCCTCCTTGGTTTTCAGGAGGAAAGATGGAAGGACAGAGAGGCAAAGTAATTTGCCCCGGAAGTGGCAGAGTCAGAATTCAAACCGTAGTCTCTTGATTCTAAAGCCCTAATGTTTAATTCAGAAGGGTTCATCCTCAGGGTCCTGCCCACCCTGGGGTGTCACAGATCATGGTGAGATGGGCTTCAAGCACCCTCTTGCTGTAAGGTATTATGTTTTCTCTCTCTTGAGTCTGGCGGTACAGGTTTCTCTCTTCTCTCTGCCCTTGGATTTGTGGCTGTTCTCACACACTCTCTCTCTCTCTCTCTCTCTCTCACACACACACACACACACACACACACACACAGAGGCTCCCCAGGCCCTCCGAGAATGAATATGCTAATTAAAGTCTGGCTCTCTTTGCACCATGCTCCCTTTTGCTTTGGGAGGTTGGAGGTGCTTGGGGGTCGGTCATCTCTGCAGCATCCTCAGTTACTTATTGAACCACTTCTCATACACTCTCTGATGACAGGGAGGTTGCGTCTAGTTCCATTATTGCAAAACCCGGCCATTAGCAAGTATCTCTTTCTCAGGAACTGTAACAGTCCCCAGGTCAATCCTGCCCCAGATGAGCAGCTCAGCTAACTGTGTGGGGTTTTTTTGTCTAGATAAAGGGACTCTTTAGCTGTTGACCCTGAGAGGCCTTCGCCTGGACCCTGAGGTCTGTAATCCTAGACTCCGGGCTATGATTGTTCCCTGTCCCCAGGGCTGGACCTTCCTAGGGAAGGTCTGGTTTTCTTTCTTTCCCAGAGGGAGATGACTCTAGGCTTTGTTCACTCTGACCCCAACCCTTCTATTATCAGCCTGCCAACCCCTGAGCTGCCAGCCCGCCAGCCCACAACCTCTTCAGCCCCACCGGCACTGGCTACTAGAGTCAGGCAAGAAAAGGGCTGATGAATGGGCCAGCAGGTGCAAGAGAAACCTCCCAGTGTTGAGTCTCTGGCAGCTGGCACAGGACTTTCATCTGCCTGCCCTCACCCCTGGCCCAGCAGGCACTCATCCAGACAGAGCTAGGGAGGACTTCCATATAAGGTGATGGAACAGCTTTATCCCCAAGGCCAGGAGAAATCCCAGTTTCTGGAGATGCTTTCAGTCCTTCCTGTTCACTGGAGACTCAGGTTGCAGACTCTGTTGCGCCTTGGTCCTGCCCTGAAACTTACCACAAGCACCTCCCTCGAACCTGCCCTCTGGAAATCAATAAGGTGCCAAGGACAAAGCACAGGCCTGGGAGTTGGGAGTCATCAGCTCCTCAACAGGCTATAAACTTGCTGTGTGACCTTAGGCAAGTCATTTGCCCGGCTTAAGTGCTGATGTTCCCACCCACAAAGGTCATGTATGGATTTCTGGAGGGTCTTGAGGCCAGATGATATTATCCAAGGCTGTTCCTATCTGTGACTTTTCATTCATCCCAGAACCCTATCACTTGAGATTTCCTCTGGGTTCCAAGTCCAAGTAGAAGGTGATAGAGTGGAGAAGAGGAAGGGAAGGTTCACTTACTTCTTCCATCTTTACCCTCCCTTCTTGCCTGGGACCAGACTACCAGGAAGTTCCCAGCATATAGAGCTTGATTTGGGAGACACTGAAAGGCCCATCTACCCCCAAACATCCTCTCTGCCTCTGTTAATTCAACAATTGCAGTCACTCCTTGGGGGACACGTGGTCTCCAAAAGTCACCTGAATTTAATATTTAAATATGGCACCTGGGAATCGAGTTGAATTCATTCTTATCCTTTAACTTGCATTAGATTCTATACAGTCCATGGACTTCTCTAGGCCAGAATCCTGGAGTAGGTAGCTGTTCCCTCTCTAGGGGGATCTTCCCAACCCATGGATCGAACCCAGGTCTCCTGTATTGCAGGCAGATTCTTTACCCACCGAGCCACCAGGCAAGCCCGCAAAGTGACCAAAAGCTACTGTAAACAGTGGTGCTGCCACCAAGTTTACTGGACCAGGAACATTTCCCTACATTTGAGGATTCGTCATCCCTTTCATGGATTTAATCTGTAGATGTTAACCAGGCAGGGGATGGCTGTGCATAGAGTGTATTCTCCTTGAGAATAACTCAAGCAGGCCATTTTGGATCTTTCTAATGTACAGGTGACGAAGGAAAATTAGGGTAGGGAGAGGATGCTGGAGTCAGATGGCCTTGGGTTCACATCCCAGACCTGCCCCTTCCCAGCTGTGCGCCTTCAGTGCTTTTTTCATTAAGACCAGTTTCTTCACCTCTGCACTGGTGATTGGGGGTGGGGGGTGGTCATAATACCCCACAGTGTGGATATAAGAATTAAATTAGTGAACAGAACATACTGTGCTTAGCACTTAGTTAGTTCTCAATAGTGGCACCTGAAAATAACTCTAATAAACAAGCATTTATCACTGTATCATTACTGACATGCACCAAGCTGCCATTTATTGAGCGTGCCTATGTGCAAGGCAGGGGCTTTCCCTGTGGCTCAGTGGTAAAGAATCAGCCTGCCAATGCAGGAGACGTGGGTTCGATCCTTGGGTCAGGAAAATCCCCTGGAGGAAGAAATGGCAACCAACTCCAATATTCTTGCCTGGGAAATTCCCTGGACAGAGGAGCCTGGTGGGCTGTAGTCATGGGGTTGAAAAAGGGTTGGACACAACTTAGCGGCTGGACAACAATAAATGTGCAAGGCATAGGGCCAAATTCTTGGTGCAGTGTTTCAGATGCCAATCAATAGAACTGCCAGTCTGCAGGGTGGCCCTGCCTGTCCTCATGTCTTTGAAGAAAAGCAGACAGTTTTCTCCACTGGGGTACTTTGAGTCACTTGGACAGGCCAGTCTATCGGAGGACACTGGGGTATCTGCTCTCAGAAGCCTGTTATGTAGTCAGTACTGTCCCAGACACAGCATCTCTATTGTTCTCCAAGGGTCTGCTTCTCCCTGGACAGGGCAGGCAGTGTCCAGGAGGCCCTCTCACCCCATCAGGAGAGGTGGTGAGACTGTCTCAGCCAAGGGAGGGTCCCTGGGACTATGAAGGCCCAAGACCCTCATCCCTTTCCCAGAGACCACACCTTCACTGCAGCCCCACATGCATCTCAACTTTGGACTCCACAGTGGTGTCTTAAGCTGCTTCAGAGGTGGGGAGCGGAGAGGAAAGGGGTTCTATAGTCTGACATTGTGGTACCTTCTTCTCTCTGCTCTCGCTTCTAACACTATGCTTCCTCGAGGAAAGGGGCATTCTGCATTATCACAGGGAAAAGACAGAGATTTTGGTTTCAGACAGAAAGTGAAAGTCGCTCAGTCGTGTCCGACTCTTTGCAACCCCATGGACTATACAGTCCATGAAATTCTCCAGGCCAGAATACTGGAGTGGGTAGCCTGTCCCTTCTCCAAAGGATTTTCTTGACCCACAGATTGAACCCAGGTCTCCCGCATTGTGGGCAGATTCTTTACCCAGCTAAGTCACAAGGGAAGCCCCAAAACATTAGACAAACTGTCCAGGAGACCTCACATTTCAATTAAAGTATTTGTAGATCTTTCCAACCCAGGGATCAAAGCCAGGTTTCCTGCATTGCAGACAGATTCTTTACCAGCTGAGCCACCAGGGAAGCCCAAGAATACTGGAGTGGGTAGCCTATCCCTTTTCCAGCAGATCTTCCCAACCCAGGAATTGAACCTGGGTCTCCTGCATTGCGGGTGGATTCTTTACCAACTGAGCTATGAGGGAAGCTGTTTCAGATGGAGTAGTGCTTAATTCTACCTTCACTATTCACAGCTGATGTGAACAAATTGTATCACTTTGCTACATTCATTTCTTAGGTGAAATGGAGGTCACAGTTCCTTGCAGGAGGTCATCTTGTGAGGCAAAGCAGAGGCCTGGATGTCAGACGTCAGAATGAAATGCACAGAGTAGGTACTCAGTATGTAAGAGAGAATCATCTGGGCTTGATTTTCAACTCTCTCCTGTGAGATGAGAGAGGACATACAAGCATTAGCTTGCAGTGTTGGGGCATACTCTTTATTGGATAAATGCTAACTATCGTGATTATAATGTTTTTATGGAGTTAGCTTTTCCTTGCCCAAATTATGCCTGACCTTCAGGCCCAATGCTTTCCTACTACCTAGATCTACAGGGGGACTGGAACATACATTTTTTTTCTTCCATTGTCAAAAAACTCTCAGTATTAAGCTAGGTGCATATGGATGCTGCTAAACATTATACTTCCCAGCTTCCCTTGTAGCTAAATGTGGATATTTCACTAAGTTTACTAAGTTGTGTATCAGCAGACAAAGAGAGGAGCCACAACCTTCTTTGTTACTTCCTCCATCTGGCTGCATGGAATTTTGATATGATGGCTGTAGCTCTCACAGCCACCCTGGACTAGGAAAAGAAAAGTCATATCCCAGGGAAGGAAGAGGATAAACTGAAAGGACCCTGACCAGCTCACATGTCTCCATATATGGTCCATCTATGGGACTCCCCTTGCAGTCCGGTGGTTAAGACTCCATGCTTCCAATGCAGGGGACTCAGGTTCAATCCTTGGTTGGGAGCTGAGATCCCATATGCCACCTGACATGACCAAAAGATAAATGTAAAAGGTCTTTCTATAAGAATAAAACTCTGTTTAGGTTAGATTAGATGTAACATGGTTACATGAGAGAACAGTGGTTAAGAGCTCAGGATGTGGAGTCTGGAGTTGGAGAGATGGGTTTAAGCCTCACCTCGGCCCCTTACTGACCCTGGAACTGGAGCCACTTCTCCTTTACCCCTCTGAACTGTAGTTTCATCATCTACAAAAGTAGGCTGCTAATAATAGCACAGGTCTCAAAAAGAAGACAAAAAAATAAAAGGAGAACGTAGTAACACAGGTCTGTGATGTTGCCATCAGGATAGGATAAAACAAGGTATGTAAAGCCCTGAGTGCAGTGCGCAGTTCGGGGTAAGCCCTAGGTGAGATCTGGCAATACTCTTCTCCGCCCCCACTTCCTCTCCCTCCCGAGTCTCCTCTTCCCGTTTCCCTTCTCCTCCAATGGGACACTGTCCTGGAATGAAAAGTGTCTCTGCCATCATCACTAGTACTGCCATGACAGAGATCATCGAAAGACGTTTCAGTGGGAGTTAGAAAGCACGCGGCACACATCTTTGTACAGTGTGGTCTGTGTGTGTGTGTGTGTGTGTGTGTGTGTGTGTGTATCTGTAGAGAAGTCAGGAGGAAAAGGCATTGGCAGTGCTTCTCTCTAAGATGTGGGTGTAAGTAATTTTATTTTCTTCTTTTAAGCCTTTTTGTAATGTCTGCATGAATGCAATGGTCGTGAAATAGTGTCCTTATATAGAATTAAACCTGACTTGCTATTTACGTATTAGAAGAAAGCTAGGTTTGCCTGAATGATCCCAAGTCTTGAAGGGGCTGGCTCTAGAGGGAGCTTGTGAACAGGAATCCCCCAGCTGGCTGACTCAGCCCTCTCTGGCAAGATGGAGCCTTCAGGGTGGGGCAGGTGGCAGGAGGGGTTGAAGTGACAAATCTGCTTTTAAATCTGAGAGAATGGCTTTATTCACCACCACTCTTCCTGAGCATTCCCTTCCAACATCTTCTCCGACCAGAGTAAAGGTCCTGGGATTGAAAAAATGCCAGCCTGAGAGTAGAGCTCAATTCTCTGTCCTCTGGAGGAAGAGAAATTATTTTGCTTCAGAAAAAAAGAAAAGAAAAGAAGAAAGCAGAAAAGAAAGCAAGACATCAGCCCAGTAGCTGCATATACTTAGTTAATGTGCTGTCTATTTCGCAAATCCTCTTAGCAAGAGATTGGTTTATCTCTCCTCTGGCAGGGCCCACGGCTGTGGTGCAGACAGAAGCTGGGCTGGCCCCTGCAGACCAGGCTGAGCTCTGCAGAGTGGTGGCCTTGGGGACACAGAACCCCGAAAAATGAGCAACTAGCCCAGGGGCTGTGGTGTGGAAGCCCTGGCTTTGAGTCTCCTGGAGAAGGGGCAGTCCTCCTTGGAAGAGCAGACAAGGCAGGTGGGAGAGGTGGGATGAGGGTGGCAGAGGAGCCCAGTCAGGTTACTGTGGGCAGGAGCAGCCCCCGGCTTGGGGCTTCCTGTTATTAATAGTTACAACTCTTCTAACTTCCTGTTACAGCTCATTTAGTTGTCCTGGAACTCAGATCAGGTTCTCTTGGGTTCTTGGTTCATGGGTGACAACAGTTTGTCCCATATGTTCTTTTTTTCTGGCTGTTCCACGTGGCTTACAGAATCTTAGTTCCTTGACCAGGAATTGAACCAGGCCATGGCAGTGAAAACCCTGAGTCCTTCCTAACCACAGGACAGTCAGGGAATACCCAAGGCCCATAGATTCTTATTCTTCCTAGGCCCCAAACTTTTCTTCTTTGAGCCACCATTTACTAGTGCCTACTGCACACTTATTAAATACACAACTCATTGCTAGGAGATGTCAATATGTCATTTAATCCTCAAACCTCCCTGTAAAGTCGTCCCCATTTTACAGATGATGAGAGTAAGGCTCAGATAGTTACTGCCACATAGATGGTTAGCTGCTGAGCTAGGGCTTGAACCTGGATATGTCTGTTGCAAAGCTTGTGCTCCAAAGTTATCGACCCACGTCATACGTCAGACTCACTGGTAGAGCTTAATCACACGGGTACCAGGACCCCACCTCAAGATTCCTGAATCCCTGCAAGATGCTTTGCAGGTAATTCTGACATATACCACCTGATTGAAAGCCACTGGATGCTCCAGAATCCTGAGTGCTTGCCCAGCATGACTTGCCCACTCCGTCCTGTAGAAGCAGAGTTGCCAGGCAGAGCAGGAGAGCACATACCGCTGTGTCTTTGGAGGATGAGTTCAGCTGGTCTTTGGGTCCCCACTACCCTCTTTCCAGCCCTCCTCTCCACACTCCTGGTGAGCCTCCTGCAGACCCCAGCTGACCTCTGGGCTTTAATGATGTTGGGGCTCCTGACTAAGACTACCATACCCATTCCTCCCTCTGCCCCTGCTGGACTTCATCTCTGTCCCTCAAGGGAGAGTCCTGGGAACAGATAAGGGGCTACCTGACAGGCAGGCCTGCTAGGGCCGGTCTCCAGGGGACTGGGGGGTAACTCTGTGGCTGGACATTTGGGAAGTATGTCAGCCCCTCTGGTCAGAGCATGAACTCAACCGTCTGATGTGCCCTTGGGAAAACTGTTTTCTATGGATTTGTTCTTTCCTTGTCTCACACTGGCTGTTTCTTTCGTTCAGTTGAGCACCAGGCTCTTGGTTAGAGCAACCAGAAGTGAGGCAGGGTCCAGATGCACAGACTGGAATGGGAATGACGGCTTTCAGCAGACCACCACAGGGTGCTACGTTTCTAGCTGTGACAAATGAAGGCAAACCAGCTGTGAGAGCGCAGAAGGAATCAGGGTTAAGACTGGGAAAAGGAACACCGCCTGGAGGAGGCGACACTGACTGGTAACATACAGCCTGTGAAATATACTGAGTAACATTTCTAGACTGCAGAGCATATAGGAGTACTGGAACATGAAAAGCTCTCCCTTACTCATTCAGCAAACATTGCCCGAGGGGCGAGCTGTGTTCTAGGAACTGTTCCAGGCACTGCCTCTATGTTCTGATAAAGCCTAAATGCGTGGATGGGAAGTAAGACAACAACCATATACATGTATTTCGTTGTTATTGTTCAGTCACTAAGTTGTGTCCAGCTCTTCTGAGATTCCATGGGCGATAGCCTGCCAGGCTCTTCTGTTCATGGGATTTCCCAGGCAAGAATACTGGAGTGGGTTGCCACTTCCTTCTCCAGGGGATCTTTCTGATCCAGAGATCAAACCTACATCTCCTACGCTGGCAGGCAGATTCCTTACCACTGAGCCACCAGGGTGTGTGTGTGTGTGTGTGTGTGTGTGTGTGTGTGTGTGNTTCTGTTCATGGGATTTCCCAGGCAAGAATACTGGAGTGGGTTGCCACTTCCTTCTCCAGGGGATCTTTCTGATCCAGAGATCAAACCTACATCTCCTACGCTGGCAGGCAGATTCCTTACCACTGAGCCACCAGGGTGTGTGTGTGTGTGTGTGTGTGTGTGTGTGTGTGTGATGCAAAAGACTTACAGAGAAAAAAAATTAACCTGCGAAGGAGGATGGCAGTGCTGGAGTTGGGGGGAGTGACAGATGTTGCTACCAGGGCTTCTCTGGTTAAGTGATATTTCAGTGTAGGTAAGGGAGGGCCACTGAGGGCAGGAGAGAGGAGAGAGGACACCGAATGGAGGATGCAGGTATATTGTTGGATTTAGAGATCACATTGTCCCAAACTGGTCATCTAACACAGTGAATACAGCTGAGACCCCAAAAGAAAAGATTTCTAAGAATAGAAAGTCTGAAGAGAAGGAACTTCTACACAAACTAGGGTTATAGAGAGCCTGGGAAATCAGAGTCATAGTATGATTGTTATTTTCCAAATAGACTATTGAGACACATTCTCAGGATTTTTCGGATTAAAAAAAAATTACCTTCAAAGGGTTAAAAAAAAGTTCATGTTTAGATATGTAATTTGTTTTCTCTTGTGTAATAACCTACCCCCAAATTTAGTGGATTAAAGCAATAAGCATTTATCATCTCAGAGTTTCTGGAAGTCAGGCATCTGGAAGCAGCTTGGCTGGGTGGGTCTGGCTCCAGGTCTCTCAGGAGCTTGCGGTGTAGATGTCAGGCAGGACTGTGTTCATCTGGAAGATCCACTTCTAAGACATCCACTCAGATGCCTGACAAGTTAGTGCTCATGGGGGGAGAGGCTTCAGTTTCTCATTGGGTGCACCTCTCCAAAGGGCTGCTTGAATATCCTTACAACATGGCAGATACTTCCTCTAAAGCAAGTAACTCAAGTAACAGCAAGGCAGAGGCCCCAGTGTGGTTCGTCATTTAGCCTCAGAAGCCACACATCATTAGGTCTGCAGAATCCAATCTGTCACACAAGTCAATGTGGTGCAGGATAGGAGAGGGCTTTGCAAGGGCACAGTTACTAGGCAAGGATCGCCCAAGACATCTTCAGTTCAGTTCAGTTCAGTTCAGTCTCTCAGTCCTGTCTGACTCTTTGCGACCCCATGGACTGCACCATGCCAGGCCTCCTTGTCCATCACCAACTCCCAGAGTTTACGTAAATTCATGTCCATCGAGTCGGTGATGCCATCCA
This sequence comes from Neotragus moschatus, assembly GCA_006410615.1. Taxonomy (NCBI): domain Eukaryota; kingdom Metazoa; phylum Chordata; class Mammalia; order Artiodactyla; family Bovidae; genus Neotragus; species Neotragus moschatus. Next base: position 189,929 of record SJYA01003199.1, on the reverse strand, counting down.
ACCATCTCATCCTCTGCTGTCCCCTTCTCCTCCTGCCTTCAATCTTTCTCAGCATCAGGGTCTTTTCCAATGAGTCAGCTCTTTGTATCAGGTGGCCAAGTATTGGAGTTTCATCTTCAACATCAGTCCTTCCAATGAATATTCAGGACTGATCTCCTTTAGGATGGACTGGTTGGATCTCCTTGCAATCCAAGGGACTCTCAAGAGTCTTCTCCAACACCACAGTTCA
>SJYA01003199.1:149424-187806 GCA_006410615.1 Neotragus moschatus | reverse complement strand
GTCATTTATTTTTCTGGAATTGAGCTGCAGGAGTTGCTTGTATATTTTTGAGATTAGTTGTTTGTCAGTTGCTTCATTTGCTATTATTTTCTCCCATTCTGAAGGCTGTCTTTTCACCTTGCTTATAGTTTCCTTTGTTATGCAGAAGCGTTTAATTTTAGTTAGATTCCATTTGTTTATTTTTGCTTTTATTTCCAGTATTCTGGGAGGTGGGTCATAGAGGATCCTGCTGTGATTTATGTCGGAGAGTGTTTTGCCTATGTTCTCCTCTAGGAGTTTTATAGTTTCTGGTCTTAACTAGAACACTTTCTAACACCATACACAAAAATAAACTCAAAATGGATTAAAGATCTAAACTAAGGTTGAGTGATTTAAACAGAGATGTGACAAATTTGGGCTTCCTTCTTGGATCTGGATCTGGAGAATTCTCAAAGTCACAAACTACTCAAGGTTGAGTGATTTAAGCAGTATAGTTGTACTAATGGAAATAGGAGGATATTGTGAAGGAGAATGAAAATTTTAAAGTTTTTTTAAAATAAACTAATACTTCCAAGAAATTTTGGACTTTTCTATAAAGCTGTTTCAGGCTTTGTCTCCAGATATGCTTGGGGTCTGCGCTTATTCTTCCCTGTCACCAATTAAAAATTTTGAGACTAATGTAAGAGGTGCTCAGTTTGGTATATAGCTGGAAAATGAGGTATGTGGAAGGAGGGGTTAGGACAGACAGGAGAAGAAAGCAAGAACAAGGCTGATCAGAGAGGTGTGGCCATAGTGGGAAGGGTANGCTTTGTCTCCAGATATGCTTGGGGTCTGCGCTTATTCTTCCCTGTCACCAATTAAAAATTTTGAGACTAATGTAAGAGGTGCTCAGTTTGGTATATAGCTGGAAAATGAGGTATGTGGAAGGAGGGGTTAGGACAGACAGGAGAAGAAAGCAAGAACAAGGCTGATCAGAGAGGTGTGGCCATAGTGGGAAGGGTATTGATGCCTCCCACTTAGGTAGAATTTATAATGTACACATTACTTTTACGGAACTATTTCATTTGATCTCCATCATAAGCCAGTTAATGACTTTGTAACAGGGATAAACGAGTACATCTATGAAATTTGCTGCTTAATAATTTGAATTTTAAAAGGCTCCCTGACTGCAGTAACAAGAATGGACTTGATGAGGGAGATAAAAGAAATAAAATTGTTGAATGCCTACAAAATCCTGAGTACTTTATCATCATTCTTATGTAGGTTTGGCTACAGGACAGAAAACTCAGAATAAGATTAATTTAAACAAGTTTGGTTATTTTTTAATTATTCTTAAGAGATGTTCAGAGGTAATCACTACAGAGCTGGTACTGGAATCCCACTTTCTCAGGGTTTAGACTCCTTCTGGTCTCTGTTCAATTATCTCTAGGGGCCACAGAGTTTTTTGAGTTCCAGCTATTATGGCTTTGTTCTTAGAAACAGGAAAGATTAATGAAATGCCAGGTGATACTCCTGGCTATATCTTGTTGGCCAAATCAACTCATGTGACCATGACTAGCTCCAAAGGAAGTTGGGGAATGTAGTCTTTTAAGCAGGCAGCAGTATGTGAAGATAAGAAGGAAGTGAATGTAGACTGGGGTCAACAGCTAGAAGTTTGGTCACAGAATTATTATCTGGGTGTGGAAGCAGTCCAGAGAAGAAAATTATTTGTCCCAAGTCACAGAATTGTAAAGCCACAGAGCCCAGATTCATCTCTGGTTCTCCCTGAATCTGAATCTGATGCCGCTTCAATTACAGTGCTCCACCTGGACCTGGCCTGTGGGGATATGGAGTGGTAGTGGAATTGTGAGTGAGACGTGATAAAATTAAAGCTGCAAACATAGGGGTATGTGGAAGAGCATAATACAGGTCAGAATGGATGAAAAAGTAGATTCTTATATCCTATTTTCAGTAGTAATGATCTACCATTTCTAGAACCTGACTACATATAAGGCTGTGTTTTATTTTTGATTGTTAAAACAATTTTTAAAAATTGTATATTGGTGTACAGCTGATTAACAATGTTGTGTTAGTTTCAATTATACAGCAAAGTGATTCAGATATACATATACATGTATCTATTCTTTTTCAAGTTCTTTTTCCATTTAGGTTATCACAGAACATTGAGTAGAGTTCCCTGTGCTATGCAGTAGGTCCTTGTTGGTTATCTGTTTTTAATATAGCAGTGTGACATGCTAACTATCCCTAACTATACCTTCCCCTACCCTTTCCCCCTGCTACCTGCTAACCATAAGTTCCTTCTCTGAGTCTGTGAATCTGTTTCTGTTTTGTAAATAAGTTCATTTATATCAATTTTTTTAGATTCTGCAAATAAGCAATATCATAGGATATCTGTCTCTCTGCTTGCTGCTGCTGCTGCTAAGTCGCTTCAGTCGTGTCCGACTCTGTGCGACCCCATAGACGGCAGCCTGCCAGGCTCCCCCGTCCCTGGGATTCTCCAGGCAAGAACACTGGAGTGGGTTGCCATTTCCTTCTCCAATGCGTGAAAGTGAAAAGTGAAAGTGAAGTCGCTCAGTCGTGTCCAACTCTTCGCGACCCCATGGACTGCAGACCACCAGGCTCCTCCAGACAAGAGTACTGGAGTGGGGTTAGTGAGTGAAGTCACTCAGTTGTGTCCAACTCTTTGTGACCCCGTGGACTGTAGCCCACTAGTCTCCTCCATCCATGGGATTCTCCAGTCAAGAATACTGGAGTGGGTTGCCATTTCCTTAACAAGGCTTTATTTTACATTAGCTCCTTAATTCTCCCAAGTTTGGGAAATAGTTGTCATTATTTACAGATAAGGAATCTAAAACTCAGAGGAGTTAAATAATACACCCAAGTATGACTGTCTCTTTGGCCTTTATTTTTATGGCCCACTGTATCATTGGAAACCAATGAGTTTGGGTTGATAGGTTTTTATTTATCAGTCTTTTCTTTTTTCGAAGTATTACTATCATTAATTCAGAGCTGAAAGACCTTAACCCTCACTATTCAATTTCCTTCTCCCTAAGAGTGAAAACAGAAGCATAGCGATGTAAGGACAGCAACGATGACAATGACCGCAATCATGCTTAAGGTATGCTGAGTGCCACCAGCTAGGTTAGTCTCGGACCTTGTCTCCCAACGCTGCCCCTACCTCCACTCACCCTCTACTACCCATAGTGCAGGAAGAGGAGTTGCTAATATGAATAATGAGAATCTGAAACGTGGACTGGGTTTTGGTTGTCAGCAGACAGGGTCACCGTGTTACGAAGCAGCTAGCATCTCCTCGTACCTGTGTGGTGAGCAGATGTACCCAGAGCCGTCACGGCAAGTGTGCCTGGTCACCTCTCTCTCCCTCTCCCCACGCCTCCTCACCCTGCTCCTGTTTCCTCTCTCTCTCTCTCCCCCTCCCGTTTTCTCTCTCTCTTTCCAAATCTGGCCAGCTTCTTTCTTCTTCCTTTCTTTGACCTCCCACCCCCACGAATCTACCAGAGGGTAGACGATGCTGCTGAGATTTAAATTTCAGAGGCGAGTGGGAAGGCTCTCCCTAGTCCGCAAGCTAAAACTGTGTGCTCCACCATTACTTGGCCAGAACTCGGGAGCAGGGTGTACAAGCAGCCAACTCAAAAATGGAACTTTGGTTTCCATTCAGCCCTTGTTCCTCAGGTATTTATCTTCCTTCAAAGTGGTGATTGCAGGGCAGGCTTTGAACATGCATGGGTTCCTTACTCTAATACTATCAGTTCATCCATCACCAATCAAGAATTTACCATGTGCTCANGAGCAGGGTGTACAAGCAGCCAACTCAAAAATGGAACTTTGGTTTCCATTCAGCCCTTGTTCCTCAGGTATTTATCTTCCTTCAAAGTGGTGATTGCAGGGCAGGCTTTGAACATGCATGGGTTCCTTACTCTAATACTATCAGTTCATCCATCACCAATTAAGAATTTACCATGTGCTCAGCACTGCACACAGCCACACAGCGACACACTAATACAGCTGCTCTTCTCACTGACGAGCCATTCAAGGCCCACCAAGTGAAGGGCTTGCTCAGTGCAGGGCAGTGTCGCCAGAGTCTGCTGGACTCTGCTTTCTCTGAAAGCTTATGTCGGTCCCCTCCAGTGTGCGAGGAGAACCATGTGTGCCAGTCTAGTCTTGACCAGGATCTGTGGCAATCCTATATTGGCGTGGAGTGGAGGATCCCTAGTTTTCCAAAGTTGTTCAGATATTGACCATCCTCGTCTTTGATGAATGCTTTGTGTCTGTGAATTGATCAAAAATCAAGCTGTCTGTAGAATGGTTTCCATTCATGAACTGGGCTCCACAACCCTAGTCCTGAGAAGGCCATGGAAGTTCAAGCTTCATGTTGTCATACCTGCTTCCTAGGCCCACCACATCCAAAATGATTTCAGCCAACAGCTGTTGGAGAAGGAAATGGCAACCTACCCTAGTACTCTTGCCTGGAGAATCCCCATGGACAGAGGAGCCTGGTGGGCTTCAGTCCATGAGGTTGCAGAGAGTTAGACACGACTGAGTGACTAAGCACAAGAACAGCAGCTGTAAGTGCTGTGATGGGGGTGGCGTGTACCAGGCTGGCCAGCTTGTGCCACATTTGGCTGTTCTGCCTTCATCTGGTCAAGTTTTTCCCAGCAGTTTCTGGAGATCTTTTGCCTCCTCACATGACACTTGCTGATTTAAATAAGTGAGACATCAGGGGTATCATGGGGAAGCCTGCAGTGGAGTAGCCAAAGACCCCAGCCCTGGTCCAGACTCTTCTCCAGCCTGGCTGTGGCCTTTCCGACGCATACCTTCTCTGAACACCGTCTTCGGTGGCTTCACAGCGTTGACAAAAATGCTGTTGAGCTCAACGTGTTTAATGCGTGTTTTGTGAAATAACCAAAAGCCACTTTTAGGTAATGTCTTCCAGAGTAGGATGTGACCTTTTTGAGAAAAGGGATCCATGTCTTATTCTCCTTAGTTACCTGTGATGGTAGTGGTTGTGAGTTAGTCACTAAGTTATGTCCGACCCTTTGTGATCCCATGGAGTGTATAGCCCACCATGCTCCTCTGTCCATGGGATTCTCCAGGCAAGAATACTGGAGTGGGTTACTGTTTCCTTCTCCAGGGGATCTTCTTGACCCAGGGATTGAACTTGAGTCTTCTGCATTGATAGGTGGTCTCCTGCATTACAGGCAGATTCTTTTACTGATTGAGCCACCAGGGAAGCCCCTAGTTACCTAACCACAGAGAATAAAACCTACCTTACTGGATTCTTATAAGAATTAAATGAAAATGTAAAGTACCCAGCACAGAGCCTACATAAATGGGTGGTAAACAAATATTAAATCTTTCCCACCCCATTTCTTGTTTTAAATGTTCCCTGGAGGCTCAGAGGGTAAAGCGTCTGCCTGAAATGCTAGAGACCCGGGTTCAATCCCTGGGATGGGAAGATCTCCTGGAGAAGGAAATGGCAATCCACTCCAGTATTCTTGCTTGGAAAATTCCATGGACGGAGGAGCCTGCTACAGCCCATGGGGTCACAAAGAGACGGACACAATTGAGCGACTTCACTCACTCACTCAGGCCTTAGCACATAATAAACATTAGTAATTATAGAGATAGGCAGTGTAACATATGGGTTAAAAACAACAATAACAATAATAACAACAGATTTATGTTGTACAGAGTCTGTATCAGGCAGTATTCTAACTGCCTATATATATCCACTCAGTCTTCATAAATACCCTTCTAAAGGGGTCCTGTTATTATTTTCATTTTAAAGATGAGGAAATAGGCAGGGAGAGGTTAGTTAACTTTCCCAAGACATCCACAGCTAATACTTAGCAGAACCAAGATTTGAACACAGACTGTTGGGCTTCAGAGTAAAGAGCAGAAACCTCAGACCATAAGTTCAATTGCAAGTGGCCCCAGGTTATTTACAACTCCTCTTATCAAGAGGCAGAATCTATTTGCCCACCTGGTAAGCCTGGTCTAGCATTGTTTCTTGCTTGGATCAGTAGAGTGCAGGGAAGTGACCCTAAGTTCTGAGCCTCGACCTTAGTAAGTCTTGCAGCCTCTGCTTTCACTCTCTTGAAAAGCTGCCTCCATCTGAACAAGTCTCCATCAGCCTCCTGATGGATGAGCAGAAGGAGGACCAGCTGTCCTAGCCATCCCAGCTGAGGCCCAGCCCTGTGAGGGAGACCATCCTAGGCGACCCAGCCCAGCTATGCCAGTCAGGTCAGCAGAACTCCCAGCCAAGCCACAGAACCATAAGAAATAAGAAAATGGCTATTGTTTTAAGNCTGATGGATGAGCAGAAGGAGGACCAGCTGTCCTAGCCATCCCAGCTGAGGCCCAGCCCTGTGAGGGAGACCATCCTAGGCGACCCAGCCCAGCTATGCCAGTCAGGTCAGCAGAACTCCCAGCCAAGCCACAGAACCATAAGAAATAAGAAAATGGCTATTGTTTTAAGACACTAGGTTTGGAGTAGTAATTAGGCTGATCTGCTTAAAGGCTGTATGTCCTTGGGACCATGGCTTAGCCTCCCCGAGCCTCTGTCTACTGGAGTGGGTAGCCAATCCCTTCTTCAGGGGATCATCCGACCCAGGGATCAAACCCCTGTCTCTTACATCTCCTGCATTGTCAGGCAGGTTCTTTACTACCTGAGTCACCATGGAAGCCCACTGTGTAAGCAGGTGCTCAAAAAATGGTAAATTCTTTCCCCATGAGGACTATATTATGCAAAGATAAACTTGAGAGGAATGCAAAGTGGCTTCAGTCAGTTCAGTTCAGTCACTCAGTCATGTCTGACTCTTTGCGACCCCATGGACTGTAGCAAAGTGACTAGAAGATCAAAATTACAAAAACTATAATTTGTAATCAAGTTATAAATCAGAATTACAAAATTTGAAGAAGATGGTAGGTCCAAAATGCTTGGAACAGATAAGGAAGTCTATTGAATCTTGGGTAGAGAGGATTTTAAAGGTACTGGTTGCATGATTGGATTTGAGGATCTTTAAGGTTGACATTTGATGAATCTGTCTTTAAGAATCATTGTAGGAGCCAGGATAAGACTTCTTCTCTTTTCCTCACCACCTTTCTAAACAGATTTCCTTAATCGCCCACTTGGTAATACAGGCTAATGGTTGAAATTTTGCATGCTTTGTTGGGTGACCTTCTTTCTAACCCTGCGTTAAACACAGCAGAGAGTAGGGACTCAAAAATGTTAACTGTATTGAGTGTCAAGCACAAGGGATCCAATTGCTTTAACAGAAATAGAAAAGGTAATTAAAATCATAAAGACAGAGGAAGGTAGAAATGGCAAAATTTGTCTTTCACTGATTGGTCAAACACGCATAAATGTGTTTCCTGACTTACTGACTTGGCGTTTTGTTTGCTTTCTTTTTAAAGGTTGGATTTACTGAGGGAAACCTTTGATAACAACCGGCACTGCAGTTTCTCTTTTGCCTACTGGGGTCTCACTTGAATGCCTTGATCTCACTATAAATCCCGCAAATGACCTAACTCAGACTTGCATTTGGTGGGCTTTTTTTCCTTCGTTAAATTCATTTAAAAATGTAAACCCAATTGAAATGGAATATTTCAGCGAGTGATAAAGTTTTCACATCAGAATATTTGGAGGGGGTCAAGGCTGTGATTTTTAATAAAGAAAACTACAAGTATAACATAAACCTTCCCAGGGTCTGAGTTGAAGCGTTCTCCTGTACTTCTCCAATATTTTTCAGGAAGAAAATTCCCCAGTCCCCATTTCCCCCTGTCCTCTCTGGCTTCAAGCTCTGGCCTCATGCTCATCCACACCTCCCCTCTTCACTCTTTGCCGGTGGGAGTCAGTCCTCAGCCCTGCTGATGAATAAACATCATTCTATCTGCGGTGCCCAATACATTTCAGAAACAATGTTCAGCTTCAAAGTTTGCAGAATCGCCTGGTCCAGTTTTGTGAACGACCCTAGTGGGACCGCATTGTTGGCGTGAGGGGCAAAACAGTGGTGCTTCTCTGAGATCACCGAGCACATGGAGCTCTGTCTCCAGCTGTACAAACAGCATAGGAAATGGATTTTTTTTCCTTCATGTTATTTTTTGTCTATTAAAATTATGCAAACCCGGCAAGTACAACAATTGCTTTTGTTAAGTCTCTGAAATGTCTAACCATTCATTTCCCCAATAAGGAGGCTGCGGTGCCTTTGATGCTGAGGACGGTTAATCCCAAATGTGGGGAACTAATAAAATAATCAAAAAAGGCCTCAGAAGTGTTGATACATTTCAATGATCTCTCGCGCTCTCGCCCAGGATTGGGTGAGGCGGGATGGGGCCGCCTTCAAGTAGTACTTGAGTCCGGGCTGCATTTTCTCTTCCCCAGGCCCCTAGGCACCGACCTCTCTCTTTTGTGGCTGAATCGCCTTAGCAGGGCTGGGGTTTGGAGGTGCTGGGGGGCAGAGGAGACAAAGCAGGCCCGCTTCACAAAGCCCAGGGAGCCAAGGAAGCAAAATTGAATCTCCAGCACCCTGCTCCTGAGTAAACAGACAAAACGAATGGGTCTGCCGTTTCTCCTCCCATCCAATTACTGGGCTCCGGGACAGAGAATATGGCAACATCAGCTCACACACATTCTAACACTCTTAATCCCTTCCATACATATAAACCTCACATCCACTCACATGACTTCATTACCAAAACCACCCAGGCAGGCGGTGTGAAGGAATGGGCCCACCAGCTGCAGAAACCTGCCTTCTTCAAGTTTTCATCAGCTAATGAGGGGTATGCAAATGAAAAGCTTATGGGATTACAGCTTGTCTGACAGCGGTTTGCCCCGAGTGCTGGAGGACTAATACAGGTGTTAGTAAACGGGTTATTAGGCCCGGCCTAATTTAGGCCTATTCATGCTGGCTTGCACTCTTAGCCTCAACGTTTGTCCTCCTGCTGGGGGCCCAGCAGGAGCCATCTTTAGGCCTGCGGTGGGTCTGATGCGAAGGCCTACTAAAGATATGAAGTTAATAAATCCAGCCATTGGGTGTTTAGGCATACCCAGCAACATAAGAGTGGCCTCCAGGAGGGGCTTTTCTTCCTCCCCCACAGGCGGGAAGGGTCTGAGAGACAGCTGTGAAGCAGTGAGAGGGGATTTTACCAACACGATTCATCACTTGTTACTGGCTTTCCAGACTCTATCAGGCAGATGCTATCTGGGAGTTGTACCTAGCCCATCTTTTTTTTTCTTGGTGGCCTGACACAATGAGTCAGTTTCCCATCTGCAGAGGGGTGTGCCCTGTAGTCCTGTACAGTCTGTCTGCAGCACGTGAAGGTAAGGAAGGGAATCTGAGGACAACTGGCTTCAGCTGGGTGGTTTCCTTGGAAAGGTCACTACCAGACAGGGTCAGATGCACAGCTCTGCCAACCCAAAGCCTAAAATGGTCCACACTCCTTCTCTGCAATTCTGAAATCCCCAAAGCTCAGGAAATCAAAGTTTTTCGGTTTTGTTTCAGTAATTCATCTGGCAGGAAAGCCTGGCATGAACAAATGTGAGACTTCTTATAATCTTTCTATCTCATTGAATGTCAGGGGACCCAGGTTCCATCCCTGGTTGAGGAACTGAGATCCTATATGCATGTCCCACCAATACAGGAGACACAAGAGATGTGGGTTTGATCTCTGGGTAAGGAAGATCCCCTGAAGGAGGTCATGGCAACCCACTCCAGTATTCTTGCCTGGAGAATCCCATGGACAGAGGAGCCTGGTGGGCTACAGTTCACAGTGTCACAAAGAACTGGACACGACTGAAGCAACTGAGCACACATGTACACGCATGTATAACCAGTGTAAGGTTGTTAAATAGAACACATGGAGAGAACGACTGCCTGGAGAATCTGGGAAAACCTCCTGGAAAAGGTAGCATCGATAGATTAACTGATTTATTTAACAGATTTTCATTACATACCTATATGTGACAAGAACAATGTAAGACATTGATTTACAGAGAACTAGGCACACAGAGAGTGGTGTGTGGTAGACAGTTAACAATCAATTTTCCATAAGGACCCGGATTTGTAATGTCTGATGGTTTCTGTGGATTAAACATTCCTACCATGGCTGATGATCACACAGCCAATGTGATGTCAATCTGCTTGCAAAAATTCCCAAAAAGTTAACCATGAGTTCTTGCAAGCCAGTACCAGCTGACTTCAGCACACCACTGGACATAGACCTCACACTCATGTTACTTACAGTATCACGCAGTAGCTCTCAGAGGGGGTCTTTGAGATCAAAACTGTATTCTAAGATACTACTTCCCTTTTTCCCACTATGTTGGTTGACATTTGTACTGATGGTGCAAAAACAACGGTAATAAAACTGGAGGCTTAGTGTGAATGAAGGCCTGGCTCTGCTAGTGCAGGCTTTCTTCACGACTGCACACTTGCAGGGAAAAAAAACATTCCAGGTTTTTTTATGGATTTACTTGAGGAAGGAGTTCAAATTATTAATATTGTCAAATTTTGGCCTTTGAGTACATGTTTTTTTAACATTCTGTGTAGTGACCTGGGAAGTAATATATAAAGCTTTCTTAATACCAAAGCGTGATGATGACATCAAGGCAAAGCACTGTGTGGATTGTTCAACCTGTGAGCTGAACTGACTGCTTTTCTGGCGAAACACAATTTTTACTTGAAAGAATATTTTCTTGCAAATGAATGAGGTGGGCCTGTCATTTCAAGGGAAACAATTGACAGTACTTCTTGGTAATGAAAAAAATTTGAGATTTCAAGCAAAAATTAAAAGTTTAAAAACTATCTCTCCCCTACTCTGCCCCCTGCATCATAAGCTTGATGTATCCCAGTAAAAAAGACTTTTTCAGTAAGATTAGTGGTGAGGTTAATGACAATGGTGTTTCAATATTGTATAATGAAATGTGTCAACATTTGGAAGATCTGCTTGACTTAGTGAACTAATATTTTTCAAATGACCAATGCTAGTGTTACAAAATCAGACATAGATAAAAGATCCATTCAGAATGTCAGGTGGACTGAGATTTTAATTTAACACAGTATGAAAATTCCTTTGACATGGTTTCAAATTCCACATGGCAACTAACCTTTCAGAAATCACTGTTTGTCTAGTTTAAGCATAATGTCAAGAATAAAATCCAGTTATCTGCAAAGGTTACTAAAATACTCATTTTTTTCCCAACTGCATATCTGTGAGACCGGATATTCGTCATACACTTCAACCAAAAACAACATATTTATTTAAACAGATTCAGTGCAGAGGCAGATATGAGAATTCAGCTGCTTTTTACCAACCTAGACACAAAAGGGATTTGCAAAAGCATACCAAATATGTTTTGTTTTGGAAAATGGTTATTTTTCATAAAACATATAATTTGTTTTTAATAAGCTAATATTTTAAAAACTTTTTAGTTTTTTAATACTGTAAATATCAAGAAATAATAACCTTCATCAACAAAAACCTTTGGAGTTCCCAGTAATTTGTAAGAGTGTTCAGGAGTCCGGAGACCAAGAAGTTTGAGAACCACTGGTCTAAAAGAATATTATCATTTGTCTTGGAGAATGGGTAAGAGTTTTCCTAATGTAGATGATGGAAAGGGAAGGCCAAACAGACTGTGTGAGGTTAAGAGAATATTTGCTTGGGTTTCTGCAAGAAGGTCAGTATGTTTGGATTTGAGATGTGTGTGCCAGAGGGCACCGATGGGGGCAAGGGACAGATTGTGAAGCTGCAGAAGCAGGCAGGAGCCTTGTTTGCCCACCTAGGAGTGGAATTTGATGTTCAGATTATTCCAGGCCCCACCATTCCCTTATGTTTTACACTCCCACAGTCCCCATATTTATGCTCTCTTTCTAGTACTCACAGCAGTGTGAATTTGAGAACACTGCCAGAGAAGTTTCACTCTTTGAACAGGGCAAAACTAGAGACTTCTCAGTGTTTTGTGAGGATCCTCTTTGGATGAGGGTCTTTGAAATGCAAGTCATCTTTGGGATACACAGAAAGAATAGAAGGGTTTGTGTAATGAGCAAAATCAGGCTTAGAAAATTTTACATCTGTAATTTAAAAATTTCTCTAATTTTCTTTTAGTGGGGGGGTAAAAAACACTTATGTTATAGCTCCTCACAGTAAGTTGGCCAGGGCTTTGAAAACACATAGCTTTATAACAAAAACTGTTATAACTTGATTTTCTATAAACTATCTCTTCTTAGTTCAGTTCAGTCACTTCGTCGTGTCCGACTCTTTGTGATCCCATGGAGTGCAGCACGCCAGGCTTCCCTGTCCGTCACCAACTCCTGGAGCTTACTCAAACTCATGTCCATCAGTTCACTGATGCCATGCAACCATCTCATCCTCTGTCATCCCCTTCTCCTCCTGCCTTCAATCTTTCCCAACATCAGGGCCTTTGCCAGTGACTCAGTTCTTTGCATCAGGTGGCCGAAGTATTGGAGTTTCATCTTCAGCATCAGTCCTTCCAATGAATATTCAGGGCTGATTTCCTTTAGAATGGACTGGTTGGATCTCCTTGCAGTCCAAGGGACTCTCAAGAGTCTTCTCCAACACCACAGTTCAAAAGCATCAATTCTTCAGCACTCAACCTTCTTTATGGTCCAACTATCACATCCATACATGACTATTGGAAAAACCATAGCTTTGACTAGACAGACCTTTGTTGGCAAAGTAATGTCTCTGCTCTTTAATACGCGGTCTAGGTTTGTTATAGCTTTTCTTCCAAGGAGCAAGAGTCTTTTAATTTCATGGCTGAAGTTACCATCCCCAGTGATTTTGGAGCCCCCCAAAATAAAGNTAGAAGGGTTTGTGTAATGAGCAAAATCAGGCTTAGAAAATTTTACATCTGTAATTTAAAAATTTCTCTAATTTTCTTTTAGTGGGGGGGTAAAAAACACTTATGTTATAGCTCCTCACAGTAAGTTGGCCAGGGCTTTGAAAACACATAGCTTTATAACAAAAACTGTTATAACTTGATTTTCTATAAACTATCTCTTCTTAGTTCAGTTCAGTCACTTCGTCGTGTCCGACTCTTTGTGATCCCATGGAGTGCAGCACGCCAGGCTTCCCTGTCTGTCACCAACTCCTGGAGCTTACTCAAACTCATGTCCATCAGTTCACTGATGCCATGCAACCATCTCATCCTCTGTCATCCCCTTCTCCTCCTGCCTTCAATCTTTCCCAACATCAGGGCCTTTGCCAGTGACTCAGTTCTTTGCATCAGGTGGCCGAAGTATTGGAGTTTCATCTTCAGCATCAGTCCTTCCAATGAATATTCAGGGCTGATTTCCTTTAGAATGGACTGGTTGGATCTCCTTGCAGTCCAAGGGACTCTCAAGAGTCTTCTCCAACACCACAGTTCAAAAGCATCAATTCTTCAGCACTCAACCTTCTTTATGGTCCAACTATCACATCCATACATGACTATTGGAAAAACCATAGCTTTGACTAGACAGACCTTTGTTGGCAAAGTAATGTCTCTGCTCTTTAATACGCGGTCTAGGTTTGTTATAGCTTTTCTTCCAAGGAGCAAGAGTCTTTTAATTTCATGGCTGAAGTTACCATCCCCAGTGATTTTGGAGCCCCCCAAAATAAAGTCTGCCACTGTTTCCATTGTTCCCCCATCTATTTGCCATGAAGTGATGGGACCAGATGTCATGATTTTCATTTTCTGAATACTGAGCTTTAAGCCAGCTTTTTCACTCCCCTCTCTCACCTTCATCAAGAGGCTCTTTAGTTCCTCTTTGTTTTCTGCCATAAGGGTGGTGTCATCTGTGTATCTCCTCTGGAAAATAGCAAATTTACCTGCCCATTATGGGAAGAAGTATCTTTTATCCTCCTGGGGACAATCTTACAATAAGTTGGACTTGTCAATTTTTTTAACTGTTACTTATTTTCCAAGGAATATTGTAACATACCAAAAAGCCAAGAGGGAGGGAGAGAGAAAGAGACAAAATGACCTCTAATCCCTGTTCCACACTGTTTTTATTTTTTCATGGTGTCTCTCAAAGTCGGCCCACAAGCATACACAATTATAACACACTTGTTATCATAGCATAAAAATAATTTTATATTCTACCCTTTTAATTAAGGCAAGGAGAAAAAGGGATATTTGCAATTCCTTCTATGCGTTGAATAATTGCCACTAATGCTTCTGGCAACCCTGTCCCCACAAATGTACCTTTCTTCCAGATCCATACAGTTAAATTTTGTAGTTTATAGGGTTTGGAATTAGTTTCTCATGCAGTCACTTTGGTTTTACAAATTTTCTGGCCTATCATTGTAAAATCAAGCTGAACTCCTACCTGTTGGTGCCAGGTTCATATGAATTTGCTGTGTGATCCTTTGCATTCCATCACTGCTAACATCTTCAAAATTCAGAAAGATGATATGAAGATTCTGGCTCTGGATAAATTTGACCAGAGGCCTTTTCAGAGTATGTTGTACAAACATCTAAAGAAATACTGTTTTCTCCCTTCAAAATGTCATTTTCCTGGTTCCTGATCTCATTCCTACAGAACTGCTTTTGAATAACAATGTGGCCAAAGCCAATGTTTAAGGACTTCGATGCATGACTGAGGACAATTTTTCTGGCCTTGGAGTGTGTAGGGTTAGAGGGTGAGGGGAGCGCAGGCGTCCAGTGGGTTTCTTTCCTCGTACTCTGAAATTGTTCCCTTCTCACTTGCCCTTGCCTCAAACGTAGTTTTTACTGAAAAATTCATTGCTCTTAAAAGAGCTATTAAAAGTATTTAGATGTCAGGGTATCAGGTAACCACTTGTATTCTTGGTGGTTCTGTTTGCTCTCAGGAAAAGTAATTTCAAATAAAAGTTATTGAACAGGGAGTCTTGCCAGCATGATGTTGTTTCTCAGAACACAAATGAGCTTGTGTGTGTGTGCATGTGTGCGTGTGTGTGTATATGTGTGTGTTTTTCTGTAATGGTGTCCTCAAAATACGGGGAAACTTTTTAATCTTTTTGGTTCCCTTGGAGAAGAGAGGACCTAACTAAATTTCCCAAATTCCTCCACACAAAAGTCTTGTTTTGTTCCCTAAATACTTTTGCTGTTGGAAATAAAGAACTCAGCAGACTAAGTCCTTCAGCAAATGTTTCAAACACCTCGTTTGGGCCAACACCTTGTCCTGGGATTGGCCTGTTAACCTTTCACCCTTTACCCAGCCTGCCATGGGGCAATGATCCTCTTAGAGTCCTCCCCAGAGAAGGCTGCAACGTAGGATGATGCTTAAGTCTATTTAACCTGGGGATTTGGGGAGGCGGCTTTTCCACAATGCATTGTTCATCATCTCCATTTGTTTTCTATAGTTCTTCCCAGTTAATTGGCCAGGGCTTTGAAAACACATGTGATTTTTAAGGCCTTGTAGGCTGTTCCTCTATTTTGAGTGGGAGAAACCAGAGTAGGTTTATGATTTATAAATGTCATTCTGCTTACACACTCAGAAATAGTCCATAAAGAAATAGGGGTCACACGTATTACAACATATATAAACAACAATAACTGGCATTTGTAACATGCTTTAGAATTTACAAGCTGTTTTCTCTGTCTGATTTATTTAGCTCCTTACAATGAACCTGTGGAGTAGGTGATAATTATAAATGCCCATTTTACAAATGAGCAAACTGAAGCTGAGGGAAGTAAAGGGCGTTTCTGAAGTTGCTTGGTTAGGTAAAACTGATTTTATTGCCTGTTTCCACTTGGGTTTTTCACCATATGAATAATAAGCTTTCAATAATTTGCTTTTTCACTTGACTAACTTATTTTTATTAATAAACAACAGCTAGCCAAGGAAAGCAAAATTTACCATAAGTCTCCTGTTCTAACAACAGAGAATTGGCAAGCGCATAGAAAAGGAAAACTGCAGTGTTGGAGCCAAATGGAAAAATCTAAAAAAAAGATACGGTGCATCTGAGAGCTTATCATGTGAGATGTGGCATTCCATTTCAGTAAACATAGACATTCTATTTTATAAATGGTATTTGCTCTCCTCTCAGAAGAAAAAGACCCCTTAACTCGTATCTTATGTAAGAATTACAGGTGGATTAAGTATTTCAACATTTTAAAATAAAGTGGAAAAATCTGAAAAATATTTGAAGGAAACCTGTTATATGGGAGACCATCTTCACAGGAAACCAGGAAGCCATGAAGGAAAAGAAATGTTTTTTAACATGGCAAAGTACACCATGACAAAATCAAAAAGCAGGTAGTAGCTAAGAAAAAATATGAAATGTATGGCAAACAAAACCAATATTTCTACCACACTAAACATTCCTACAAAGTTTAAAAGGCACCTTAAAATTTACCAAATAATACGAACAGAAAATTCACATAAGAGGAAATCCCAAAGTCTCAAAACACAAGGAAAAAAGGCTTAACCTTAATAGTCCGGAAGATGCCAAATATAATAACAATGTACCATTTTGACCCATAAAATAGACAAAGAATAAAAAGAACAATACTGTTGTGAATTGGAGAAGATGCTAGAGAACTAGGATTCCTATAAATTTATGGGGTATGGAAATTTGTCAATTACTGCAACCTTTTGGGAGAGCAGTCTGGCAATATCTATTAAAATATTCTTCATTTTCATATGTTAGAATTGCATTTGGCCTGACAATCCTACTTTAAAAAAATACATTCCACAGAAACAATAATAAGAATAAGATTTGAAGTTCAAGGGTGTTTATTATAATAATGCTTATCATGATAAAAATGAAATAAAATTGGAAATATTCAATAATAGTGGTATATGGTGAATGGTCAAATAAGTGAGTGTCTCTAAAAAAAGTAGATTGCCTTTATCCTTTAACCCAGGTGAGCCATGATGTATTTAGTAAAAAACAGAAATGAATATGGCATGCCATATTTTTACTTTTTAAAACTTTACACGTGTGTGTGTGTGTCTGTCTATATGTGTTTTGAACTTATCTAAGTCAACTTAGACATGCACCACTCTTAGGGTCATATTGGTCTAAGAAGTCAATACTAACTGCTTAGTAGTTCCAGGCAGGTAAAGGTACCTAGTCTCCGATAATCTCACTACTGGGCTATAGTAAAATCAAGTGTCTGACTCAATTCTGCTGCATAAATAAACACATTTAGCAAGCAAGCATAAACAAAGCCTATTGCTAGTTCTGGAAGCTTAGTTAAGCCCTCTAGTTGCTTTACTCACTGTCTTGCACAGCTGGGTCCCTTGAGCCTGATGTGGCAATACTGCAGGGATGGGATTCTGTTCTCTTTATGGTCTTTTGGGTCATCAGAAATTCCCCAGAACACACTGGATAGTACCCGTTAGGATCAGGCCTCAGACACCATCCCTAAGGGAGCAGGGGGCAGACCTTGCTGGAGTCTTAATCTCTGTTCATACAAGGAAATGGAGTGTCTCTAAAAGACTTTGGATAATCCATATACGATTGAATATCACCAATTTCACAAATAAGAGGCTATTTTAACATCTATGATGCTAAAAAGCTACTCATTTTACCTGTGAAAAATCCATTCCTGACTTTCACTAAACAATCAGTCAGATGTTCTTGTGTCCATAAAAACGATGAAAATCACTGAAGCAGTTATAACAGCCACATCTGGGTCACAGCAACTAGCTGTTCTTGGCTTGTGACTTCAACTAACCAACACACACACATAATACCATCCTGTCTGGGTCCAAGCATTATGAAACAATTTAACTATATATTAACTGTTTCATAGAGAGGAAGAGGAAGATTCCACATAAAAGTAATTCATATTGGCTGGGTAGAAATGGAAGGAGAGTGGAGAACATTANACTTCAACTAACCAACACACACACATAATACCATCCTGTCTGGGTCCAAGCATTATGAAACAATTTAACTATATATTAACTGTTTCATAGAGAGGAAGAGGAAGATTCCACATAAAAGTAATTCATATTGGCTGGGTAGAAATGGAAGGAGAGTGGAGAACATTAACTTATTCTTTTCTAAAGGGTGTTCCATTATCTTTTTAAATTGAAGTATAGCTGATTTATAATGTTTGTTTATTTCTGCTATACAAGTGACTCAGTTATACACATATGTACTTTTTTAAAATATTATTTTCCATTATGGTTTATCCTGGAGATTGGATATAGTTCCCTGTGCCATAAGGTAGGACTTTGTTGTTTATACATTCTGTTGTTTTTGGCTGAGCTGCATGGCATACAGAGCTTCCTCCATCAGGGATGGAACCTGTACCCTCTGCCCTGGGAGCGAGCAGTCTTAACCACTGGACCACCAGGGAAGTCTTTTAACTTCATCATTTATAGACCTTTATGTTATTTCATGTGGCACAACATACTTATATTCTTTTTGTACTTTTAAAATCTTAGAAACATGTTTTAAAAAGATGCAATAGCTTTACAAAAATAAAAGCAAGATTGCCTTTGCATGTATTCTTTCTTCCAGATGGAACTTCTCTGTCACCATTTGTATCATCAGGAGGCTCTTCCTCCTCCAGTTCTCAGTTTAAACCCTACATCCTTTGGGAAGTCTTTTCTAACTGTTGCAGATAGTCACAAGCTTGTTTTGTATGCTCCTACAGCACCCCAACCGTTTCCTAGCCAAACACTCAGGACAATGCTTATGTTTTTTTTCTGTTAACTTGTACATTTTATGAGAGCAGGAGCTTGGCCTTATTAAGTATGCCTCTTAACACCATGCCTAGCAATCATAGACACTTGAAAAATATGTGCTGAATTTATGAAAGAAATAATGGGTGAATGAATGTCAAGATATAGTATTTAGGTTTTTTGTATTTTACATTTACAGTGTTTATGAAATAGACCTAATAGGATTTCAAAGTTTCTGGCTCACCTAGTTTCTTACTATCATTTCATGAGAAAAGATATGGGTTACCAGCATAATTTCCAGTACCAACATTTGCAATCCATAGGGAGGGAGTAAAATTCTCCTCCTATAATAAATAAGCATGATAAAGTAGTAGAAATTACACTACTCCGGACCCATATGAATGGGCTCACCATTCATTAAATGTGGAGTTTTGGAAGAGACACTGAACCACTCCCTCTGAGTTTCAAATCCAACATCTATAAAACTGAATAAAAATTGCTACTGCAAAGGCTTATGGCAAGGATCGAATGAAATAATATATGTGAAACACTTTAACTATAAAGTGAAGGATACAATGCATTTTGATTAGAATGAAGGTGGAATGAGTCTCACTTTTCCTTCTGGAACATTAAGGTTTATCAATTGTTAGGTCCTAGGTGCCACCACATTTAATCTTTTGGGCACATCAGAAGGGAAGAATCATAAAATAAGAGTTAGAATAGATCACAGAATCCTAGTTCACCCTCCCCATTTTGTAGTGAGGAAAACCAAGGTCCACATAAACTGTATGACTTTACTTGGGCCACAGGGCAAGTTGGTTCAACTGAGGTCATCATAGCCAAAGGATCATCTTAGCATCTTTTTCTAATTTACTTTTTGTGTGTGTGCTGCAAAAAGAAACTCATTTCAGACAAAACTTGCCTGGCTTTGATAGAAAGAAATACTCTTAATCCCAAGCACAACACAAAGGCTGCTTTGAGGAATTTACTTGTGTGTTGAGCAGTGAATTCAATTATTGCAATGAAAAATGCAAATTTCCCTGAAAAAAAAAAAGTGTCATCTGTTGGGCCATTCATGAATGAATCTTACTGCACACTCTTCATGAGCTTGTGCAAGTCTTATGCANTTGTTGAACGGCAGTCATAGGGAATCTCCATGGGGGTGTGGACCCATGTGCCTGGACCAGGGTACAGCACCGGGCTCCAGTGATGAAAACAGATGCAGCCGTGCCCCCAAGCCAGTGCACTGGGATTCTTGGCCAATTGTATCCCCCCTTCCCACTCTCTGATGCTCTCATTTTTGCTTCTCTTGTGGCCAGCTTTTATGGGTTGAAGGCATCTTCCCAAAAGATACATCAAAGTCCTAACTCCCAGTATCTCAGAACGCAACCTTATTTGGAAATAGGGTCATGGCAGATGTATTTAGTTAAGATGAGGTCTCACTGGAATAGAATGGGCCCCTCATCCCATATGACTTGTGTCCTTATAAAAAGAGAGGGGCACACCCAGGGAGGAGGACTCCTTGGGATGAAGGATGCAGAGATTGGGGGGATGTGGCTGCAAGCCAAGGGATGCCAAGGATTGCTGGCCACCACCAGACCGGGAAGAGGCAAGGAAGAAGGCTTCCCAGAGTCCCAGAGGGAGCGCTGAAACCTTGACTTTGGATTTCTAGCCTCCAGAACTGTGAGACAATAGACATCTGCTGTCTTGTGGTATTTGGTTATGACAGCCCTAGAAGACAGGTACACCAACTTCCACCCTGCCTCACCGTTTCAGCCTGACCTATATTTTTTTCTTAAAAAATGTTAGTACCTGCACTAAGGTTAGTATCCAGGCCCAAATGCCTGAGAGCCAGTCTGTCTCCTCAAGATGCCTTGGCATCACGCTGCTCCAGTCCATGCTGTGTCTGTCATGTAGGGTGCCTATTGCTGGAAAGTCTTCAGTGGCCCAGTTGCAGGCTGGGAGTTGGGACTGTTATCCTCAGAACTAGAACAGTTCAGCTCTCCCAGCGTTTCACTTCCACTCTCATCAGACCCTTTCAATAGCACTGTCCTTTTGACTTTATTTTTACAGACATTTTAGGTGAATTTCCACCCCCCAGGCCATGGGAATCCCTCAGGAGGCCACATGTTCCTTCANGGACTGTTATCCTCAGAACTAGAACAGTTCAGCTCTCCCAGCGTTTCAATTCCACTCTCATCAGACCCTTTCAATAGCACTGTCCTTTTGACTTTATTTTTACAGACATTTTAGGTGAATTTCCACCCCCCAGGCCATGGGAATCCCTCAGGAGGCCACATGTTCCTTCACCCACAGCCCAGAAGCAGCCTATGGGACTAGAGTTCACTTTCTCCTCACTCAGAGAGCTCAGTCCTCCGGCCTTTTATCCCAGTGTGTTTGACATTTCACCCTCGGAAAGTGAAAGTGTTAGCTGCTCAGTCCTGTCTGACGTTTTGCTACCTCATGGACTGTAGCCCACCAGGCCCCTCCGCCTGTGGGGTTCTCCAGGCAAGAACACTGGTTAGGGTAGCCATCACCTTCTCTTGGGGATCTTCCTGACCCAGGAATCAAACCCACACCTCATACACTGGCAGGCAGATTCTTTACCATCTGAGTCACCAGGGAGGCTCTAAATCAGTGATGCTTTACTGCCTGGCAGGGGACCATACAGGAGAGGATTCTGGATAGGAGGTCAGGCTGCCCTGGGTGGGGGGAATCTCCCACCTCCCAGGCTGGTTGGTCTTCCCCTGGTGGCAGGCCCTGGCTCTCTTAAAGCCTGCCTGTAGCAGCTGCTTTCTTTATGAGGTGACATTTGGACTCTTGAGTCCTACCGGAGTAAGTGGCCCTGGCCCAGGATGTGCACTGAGCTGAGAAGTATTGGGGGGAGGGGAGCTCTGAGCTGCTTCATTCTGCTCATCACCTTCCATTTTCAAATGGGACAAGCTGGCTGAGCAGATTTAGAAACCTTGGTTCTCCACTCCCGAGTTAATTTATGGCTTTTAAAGTAAAAACAAAGCAAAATTAAATCATAGTTAACAGTGTGGACTTTGGGGTTTGAACATCAGCTTTGAAGCTGACCAGCCGTATTATTATGGCAAGTTCTATGACTACCATAAGCCTCAGTCTCCTCGGCTGTAAAATGGGGTGGAACAGGGCAGGGGGTTGCCTAGCCTAAGACAGCTAGTGTGAAGAATGAATATTACCTTCTTTGTAAATCATGTTGCACTGTGTCTGGCACCTCGGAATACATGAACCAGGCGTTATTATTCTAGCAACTCAACGTGCATTTCTGGGCCTCTCTTCATCTGGGAAATGAGGGCTCACAGGACAAGTGTGCGCGTGTTCTCTGGCAGAGAGGGAGTCTGTAGCCTCCCCGTCCTCTTCATCAACCACACACTGTCTCTGCTTTTATATTGTCTTTCCTCCCATCATTTTATCTTTTTAAAAGTAGCATATGTTCCTAATAATGAAACTTCATTTTAAAAAATTGAAAATATAAACAAACAGGAAAAGGAACTCAAAAGTCCTATAAATTTGGAACCCAGACAACATTTTTGAATATAACTTTCCAGTTTATGGTCTTCCCTGGTGACTAAGTTGGTAAAGAATCTGCCTGGAATGCAAAAGACCTGAGTTCGCTCTCTGGGTTGGAAAGATCTCCTGGAGGAGGAAATGGCAACCCACTCAAGTATTCTTGCCTGGAGAATTCCATGGACAGAGGAGCCCGGTAGGCTACAGACCATGGGGTCTCAGAGTCGGACACAACTGAGTGATTAACACTTTCAAGTTTATATGTATTCTTTCTTTGTGTTTGCAATTTCCAGTACAATTTTCCCAGGCACTTCTTGATTGTTCTTCAGCATTGTCCTAAGTAGCCGTTTGACAGTCTAGAATATGGAAATCTTACAAATTATTCTATAATGCTTATATTGCTGGGTGTTAATTTCTAGTTTTCCCTTGGTACAAATAACACTGTGTGTTAGGGGACTATTGCAAAATTCAGGGAGCAATGCTGGAGGCAAGGGAGTGGCCAGGAATGGTCAGACTGGGATACCTTTGGAAGGTAGAGCCAGCAGGATTTGCTAATCAATTGGAGGCATGAGGGGAAATGAAAGGCATCAAGAATGACTCCAAGGGTTTCAGGCTAAGCAACTAGATGGACGGTCTTGCCCTTGACTGAGACAGAAAGGCTTCCCTCGGGGCAAATTTGGAAAAGAAGAGTAGGAGCTTGTTTTTAAACATGAATCTGGAGATTTCTTTTGGATCCAGGTGGAGATGTCAAGTAGGCAGTTGGATATATGAGTATGGAACTCAGGAAAGATGTCCTAGCTGGAGATATAAAGTAGGGTGTTACCCATGTGTGTCTAGTCTATGGATTTAAAGACCGAGATTGTATGGGTTGTATGAGCTCTCTAAGGGAGGCGTAGAACTCAGTGGCTGCCACCACATCACTGGGGAACTTTCTTCTTTTTGCTGCCGAGAAAATGGCGGCACGCCTTCTCCTTAGCCAGTGATATGGTGTCACACTTTGAGCCTCATGATATCAAACAAACTTCTGCCTTTGTTAACCACTCCCCAGAGTCCAGAAATTGCTATCCTTGTCAATAACACCTTGGGCAGAAAACCAAACCACCTGTCCTCAGTTGTGGATGAAAGAGGTCATGAAAGTTGGGGACTCTTTTGCGGCTGTTTTCTTTTCAGCCTGACAGTTCCGTTCAGTTCAGTTGCTTAGGCGTGTCTGACTCTTTGCAACCCCATAAATCGCAGTAATAGCCAGGCCTCCCTGTCCATCACCATCTCCTGGAGTTGACGCAAACTCACATCCATCAAGTCAGTGATGCCATCCAGCCATCTCATCCTCTGGCGTTCCCTTTTCCTCCTACCCCCTCAGCTGAAGCTGAGATTCCAGTACTTTAGCCATCTCATGGGAAGAGTTGACTGATGTTGTGGGGCAGGGGGAGCAGAGAAGGTGATGGAGTCCACTTGTAGTCTTGGCTGGCTCCATTTTGGTCCCTCTGACTATTCGCCAGTGACCTCTGGAGAAAGAGGGCAAGAGAAATGGGGACTGAGGAAAAACTCAATGGCCACCTGCTGACCTGGCATATTTCCACTCAGGAAACAATATGAGGCTCAGAGAGGATGGAAAGCAGACTCAGATCACCCCTCATCATGCCTCAAGTATATCTGTTAACAGTGGGGTTCATGGGTAAGTGCTAGAAATTTGTGTATAAAGGAGAGGGATGTAGTGCTGGGGAAGTTGTCTTTTTGAAAGGTGAATGTTCCAGTGGGTTTTTGCAGATGACAATAAATTGGGATTGGTGAGAAAATCACAGAAGGGCTCCCAGCTAATAATTCTCTGCCTCTGGCCCCCACACTCCACTTTCTCTGCTGCCTGTGGATGTTGTGTGGTCACCACAAAGCTGCATGTCTCCACCACCCTAGCACTGAAATAAGTGTGAACGAAGCGGGAGTGTGCCCTGGCCCAGGGCACTTCTGTGGAATCTGCTCTGATTCAGGGCATTCTGGTTCTGGCCCTGAGCACTCACGTGTCCTTGGGCACATCACCAGATCTCTTCAAGGGTCAGTGTCTCCATCCTTTAAGTGGGAATAATGATACTTGCTTGCAGAATTTCTGAAAGCAGGAAGTAAAACAGTGCCCACAAATCACCCATCGGTGCCTGGCACTTAGATCAGTAAAGAGTCCCTTGGACTGCAAGGAGATCCAACCAGTCCATTCTGAAGGAGATCAACCCTGGAATTTCTTTGGAGGGAATGATGCTAAAGCTGAAACTCCAGTACTTTGGGCACCTCATGTGAAGAGTTGACTCACTGGAAAAGACTCTGATGCTGGGAAGGACTTGGGGCAGGAGAAGGGGACGACCAAGGATGAGATGGCTGGATGGCATCACTGACTCGATGGACGCGAGTCTGAGTGAACTCTGGGAGCTGGTGATGGACAGGGAGGCCTGGCGTGCTGCAATTCATGGGGTCGCAAAGAGTCGGACAGGACTGAGCAACTGAACTGAACTGATGCATTCCAAACTCACCTGTGTCATGCCTGTCAATAAGCGGTTGAATGACCTTTAACCCTGCAAGGAAGAGGTGACTAAGCACTGGAGGACTGGGAATCGTCCCAGGATTCCAGGCCAAGCCCGCAGAGGTGGATGAGGCTCTTGACCACTTATTCCAATGATACACCAAACAGCTAGAGGGGAAAGCTAAAAGAGTGGTTCTCAACCATGGTTCTGTGTCCACTGCTCTGGTAGCCCAGCAGCCTTCACAGGTGACAAAACCAATTAGGAGCAGTGGGTAAAAGATATTTTAGTATTGCTGATGGTAGAGCCAGCATTTGAACCCTAATCATGTAGCTCTTGAATCCCACGAATCCCCATTATACCCTGCTGTCTCTCTTAACAGAGAGTGGGCACTCCATAAGTAACTGCTGAATGAATGAAGAAATTCAAGAATGACCCATTTCCTGGTCTGGCTTTCAGGAAGGCTTTCTCTGTCTCGGGTTGGGAAGACCACCTGGAGAAGGAAATGGCAATCCACTCCAGTATTCTTGCCTGGAGAATGCCATGGACAGAGGAACCTGGCTGGCTACAGTCTGTGAGGTCGCAAAGAGTTGGGCCTGACTGAATGGCTAACACTTTCACGTTCCCTGGCTGCACCTGTCTTACCTGTGAGCCAGCCTAGCACATCCATGCCCCATGTCATCCCTCCCAACTCATTTAACCAGATCGAGCAAAGAGCTGGACACGACTGAGCAACTAAGCAGAGCACAGCACAGCATAGCCAGGCCACGGGAGTTTGCTGAGGATCAGACCTGGAGGAGAATATCCTTTAGCAAATAGCTCCTCAGAGGCAATAAGGAAAACTGCGCAAGCACAAGCCAAGTGATGATTCCCACATACACCCGCCGGGCTTTCTCTGGGGATGCAGAAGCAGGGCGCACTTTGGAGAGTTCAGCTGCAGCAAGAACTTGCTAATGAGGGTTGTGTTTTCGTTTTGTGCTCCATAAAGCAGATTTGATGAACTGAGCAGGGCAGAAGCATCTTGAGGGAATAGCACTTTCTCCGTGGCTGAGAATTTTTTCCAACTCTTCTCTTTGGCCTGAGGGCCCTGAAGTTCTTTCTTGGCTGGATCTGAGGAGGCAGCGGGTTTCTGGAAGGGGGGGGCTAAAAGAATTAGGGTTCCTCCACACTCAGGCAGCCCCTAATCACAGGGACCACAGGAAGGATATGACTGCCTCTAATCCTCTTCCTGTGATGGGCCCATAAACAAACACGCCTGGGCATTTTACCAGACTGTGGCCTGGAAGCTGGAATCAGCCCATTTTCAGGCAAGTGTGACCATCTATGGATGAAGACAAAATGCTGCTGAAATNGGGACCACAGGAAGGATATGACTGCCTCTAATCTTCTTCCTGTGATGGGCCCATAAACAAACACGCCTGGGCATTTTACCAGACTGTGGCCTGGAAGCTGGAATCAGCCCATTTTCAGGCAAGTGTGACCATCTATGGATGAAGACAAAATGCTGCTGAAATGTAGGAAGGCATCAAAGAACTTGACAGTGCAGAAGGGTAGGAGCCATGAGATGCCAACCCTATGGCAAAATCTTCCCCGTCACTTATGGGAACCCCCTGATGGTCTCTGCCCACCCCATCCAGCCCTTTCCCAGTCCACACATCTCACTCTGTACTCCAGACACACTGTCTTGCTTTTCTTTACAAAATAGCTCCTTTCTGCCCCGGTGCAGACATGTTTTTTTTTTTTTTTTTTTTTTTTTTGTCACCTCTCCTTCCACCTTTCTGCTTCTTGGGGGCCCCCTCCATTGCTTCTCCCTGCTTTTGGAGATTCTAAGCACAGGCCTCTTGCAGAGAACACGAGCTTCTCAGTAGCATCAAAGGCAGTCTGGGTTTCAGGAAGGACGAGCAGGAGACACCAGTGGGGTGTCTCCAGGTATTTCGGGTACCAGGTGCCNCCTTCCACCTTTCTGCTTCTTGGGGGCCCCCTCCATTGCTTCTCCCTGCTTTTGGAGATTCTAAGCACAGGCCTCTTGCAGAGAACACGAGCTTCTCAGTAGCATCAAAGGCAGTCTGGGTTTCAGGAAGGACGAGCAGGAGACACCAGTGGGGTGTCTCCAGGTATTTCGGGTACCAGGTGCCTCTGATCTCTGTCTCTGTGCGCACTCACAGGAGGTGTGGCCTCCAGAGAGCCGAGCCTGCTGCCGGCTGCCACGGCCACTTCATTACTCATCTGCTAATTGTGGCAAATGGGGATTTTATGCCTCCCTCGGCCCTCATTGTAGCCGCTGCACTGCTTTGATGGAGGGGAAAGGGAGCCCAGCTGAGAAATCCTTTCAAGGGGTCCACGTGCCTGCCCACTGGTTCACTTGGGCCCCACAAGCCTAAGCCTGGGTCCCCTGCACCCACTTGGTGATGAGGCAGGGAGAAGCGATGGGTCCGGGACCTACGACTTCAACTGAATCCTGCTTCTCCCCATGTCCTAACAAAGTCCTCAGCTTGGATCAGTCATATGGGGTGATCAGTGATAGCCATTGGGCTAAAAGGAGTGGTTGAGTCATGCGCAGCTGCTGGCTGACCTGAGAAGATGACGTGAGGGCTGAGACAAGACTTCCTTCTGGAACCTTCTGGTACCCAGAGCCCAGTGTGCAGGTCCTGGGCAGCTGTGGGCAGGGTCAGTGGACCAGAGCAGCAGGGAGCAGAGCTCTGAAGAGCAGGGCTTTGGAACCTAACAAGGAGGAATTGGCTGACGGGTTATTGAGTCTCTGAGCCTCAGCATCCTCACTTGTAACACAGGAGGGTAATACTCACCCCTCTGGGCTGTGACGAAGATGAAATGAGCTACTGTACAGAAGTGCTTAGCAATAAAGGATCACTTCTGAGAACAGTCGTCAGGGAGTTGTTGTCAGAGAGTCTCATCCTGTGCAGCTCACAGTTCTGTTCTTAGTTTATCTTACATGTTAGTGGGGATACTTGAGGAGCCCCTATCCTATCTGTTGGGCTTCTCAAGTGGCGCTAGTGGTCTCCTGCCAATGCAGGAGACATAAGAGATTCAGGTTTGATCTCTGGGTTGGGAAGATCCCCTAGAGGAAGGCATGTATTCTTGCCCGGAGAATCTGATGGACAGAGGAGCCTGGCAGGCTATGGTCCCCAGGGTCACAGAGTCAGACAGGACTGAAGTAACTTAGCACATACGCGTGCATCCTATCTGTGTGAGTCAGAACTGCCATCAGTGAGCATTTATAGAAAGCCATGGGTTCAATGTCACATCTCTGATCTTTACATCCGTCCTCCAAGTAGGTCCCTCTTGCCTTGATCCATTCTCTAGATGAGGAGGTAGGAATCAGGGAGGCTAAGGAACTTGCCCAAGGTCACTAGGGGAGATGCACACCCAGGACTGACCCTCTGCCTGACTTGGGGCCAGGGGTCAGCTGGATCCTACTTTTCTTTTGGCCAGTAACATTTAGTCCCTTTTCTGAAGAGCTTTAGCCAACTTTCATCTCTCCCACCCTCTGCTCTGAAAGCCAGAATACAGATTAAAACCAGGGTTTTGCAGATCAGACTAAAAGGGTTTGGATCCAGCCTGCTGGCCACTTACTGTGTGGCTTGGACAAGTTGTCTGCCCTCTTTGGGTCACATTTCTCTATTTGTAGAGTGAAGATGAGGTCTGCTTCACGGACAGGTCACGAGGGAATAGGGTTGCTCCAGGGTGTGCAGGTGCCCAGAGAGATGCCAGATCCCTCTCTCCTTTCTTGGGGGCAGCTGTGCAGCTTGAAAGCCTCACAGAGCCTTCTCCAGAACAACGAGAGGGAGGGAGCAGGCTGGAAGTGAAGCCACAGAGGTCTCCCTGTCCTCAGCCATTGCCACGGCCATCACTAGAGGAGGGGGCCCACCACTGCATTCTTTTTAATAGAGGAGTGGTCCAGAGAGGGCCTTGTTTCTATGGCTACAGGAATGTGGCCTCCAGAGGCTCCTGATTTGATGATAAATGGCTGAAGATGCTGCCTCACACCTTCCAGAGGGTCGCAGAGTTGACAGTAAGGGGCCAGCAGTGGTGACTCCAAGCTTCTTCCCTTTCTCACAAGCCGGGAGTGTCTGAGTCCCCTGGACCCCAGCATGAGCCCACAAGCCCCTTCTAAAGCTCCCTGTGGCTTGCATTCAGCCTTCAGACAGTCACTCAGACCCCTACTGGCACCTCGAGACCAACATTTGCAGTTGTCGAAAGGGCCTTTCTTCACTGTGATGCAGTTTTCCTGTGTAAGAAAAAAACCAGGAAACTTCTGAAGAGGGGAGCTGCTATGTTATTCTGTAGAAGGGGAGGCAAGGCTCTAAGTCATCATGTCAGCTGCACTTAAAAGCTTTCTCTGCAATAACTCAATGTCGACAAGATCAAGAGCACTTTCCAAGCTGGTGCTCAAAGATCCCCATGCACTGACCTCAGCCTACTTCCAGGATCTTACTAACATTGTTATCGAGAGTAATAATGACCATTGATTAAAATAATCAGTTGTTCATGTTTGAGGATGAGCAAGGCTGGGGGCTGTGTCCCAAGCACTTGCATTATCTCACTGAATTCCAATGACAACCACAGGAAGCAGATGTGAGGTCCCTTTTTCCAGTTAGGGAACTGAGGTCAAGACAGTGTGGATCATTGGGACTCCAAAGCTCAAGTCTGGGCTGCTCTGGGAGACCACCACCCATATACCCACGGCTCTAGTCTCCTCCTTCACACAACTCTCTTCTCCTGACTGGTCCCCTGTGTGCCTTCCGTTTATCTCCCCACATGTTGGCTCACACTGTTCCTTCTTCCAGGAAGACCTTGGGAAGTGGCATGGGTAGGGTCCAGAGTCGGGCACACCAGAAGTCAGAATCCCAGCCACATCACTTGCCAGCCACCAGACTATTTAAGCTCCCCGGGTCTCAGTCTCCACACCTGGAGAATGGGAGGGTAGCATGGCCTCGCTGATTTGATGAGTCAGTTGTGCAAAGTGCTGGCCCCTAATGCTGACTCACCTGGCCAAGTTCTGCCTGAAACTGGAGGCCCAGCTCTGGCTTCCTCGGCAGCAAGATCTTCTCTGACTCAGTCAGCTGCCATTTCTTCTTCTTCCAAACCACTCTGAGCCACTTCCTGTTTCCCTGGCTCATGTCCCCTGAGGGCAGGGCCCCACTCGGACTTAGTGCTATTCCTTGCACAGTGCAAAAGCCTAGTCAGAGTTTGCAGAGTAACTATGCTTCAGCGCTCCTCTCCATCTGCCTGCATCTCCCTCCCTGGCATTCTCACTCTGTCCCCTCAGTGCCTTCCCCGCCTCCATCACACGCTTGGGCTCTCCCCAGCTCCCTGCGCTTCTTCAGGCATCTCTGTTCTCCTTTACCTCTGTCTGCAGTCCCTCTGTCTGTAGTCCCTCTGTCTGTCTGCAGTCCCTCTGTCTGTAGTCCCTCTGTCTGTCTGCAGTCCCTCTGCAATGCCCTCCTGCATTCTTTTCATGGATTATTTCTGCTCCTTCTTTACCATTTGGCTCAGGTAAACAGTGGAAACACTGGCAGACTTTATTTTGGGGGTCTCCAAAATCACTGCAGATGGTGACTGCAGCCATGAAATTAAAAGACTTTGAAAGGAAAATTATGACCAATCTAGACAGCATATTAAAAAGCAGAGACATTACTTTGCCAACAAAGGTCCATATAGTCAAGGCTATGGTTTTTCTAGTAGTCATGTGTGGATGTGAGAGTTGGACGATAAAGAAAGCTGAGCACCGAAGAACTGATGCTTTTTGAACTGTTGGAGAAGACTCTTGAGAGTCCCTTGGACTGGAAGGAGATCCAACCAGTCCATCTTAAAGAAGATCAGTCCTGGGTGTTCACTGGAAGGACTGATGTTGAAGCTGAAACACCAATACTTTGACCACCTGATGCGAAGAGTTGACTCATGTGAAAAGACCCTGATGCTGGGAAAGATTGTGGGCAGGAGGGGAAGGGGATGAGAGAGGATGACATGGTTGGATGGCATCACCGACTCAAGGGACATGAGTTTGAGCAAGCTCTGGGAGTTGGTGATGGACAGGGAAGCCTGGCGTGGTGCAGTCCAT
This sequence comes from Neotragus moschatus, assembly GCA_006410615.1. Taxonomy (NCBI): domain Eukaryota; kingdom Metazoa; phylum Chordata; class Mammalia; order Artiodactyla; family Bovidae; genus Neotragus; species Neotragus moschatus. The sequence continues at coordinate 157,069 of SJYA01003199.1, read as the reverse complement.
GGGGTTGCAAAGTCAGACATGACTGAGCGACTGAACGTAACTGAACTGATTCCTCCCCCAGGAAGACTTCCTTGGAACTCCAAGCCCTCCTCTGTGTTTTCCCAGCCCCCAGGCTGACCTCTGTCCCAGCTCTTGCCACGATGTATCTGCTGTTTTTGTCCAGCTGTCTATCTCCCTGCTAGACTGTCATTCCCTGGCAGCAGGGACTGAGTCACTGTCAGCCCTAGAGTCTTGTCATTTGGCACAGTGTCCACCACAAAGTCAGTGAAGGCTGAGTGGAAAGCTGGATGAATGGATGAAGGAGCGCCTGTGTGAAAAATTTCCGACACTTGCAGTTTGGAGAACCTGCCGCTGGGTGTGACCTGTGATGTGACTCGGCCGCCTTAGCCTCTGCATGCTGAAGACTGCAGGCTATTAGGAGACAGGACCCAGTATCTGGGAACTGTGTCTAAATCTGCATATGTATTCCATGCCTCCAATCCAAACCTTGTTCATTAGCACAGCAATTAACAGCAGTGCCTAATGACAGATGGTCCAGCAGTGAGCCTGAACCCCTGGCTCCATGGCGGGCTTGGAGTGGAGCAGACACGTCTGGCAAGGCTGATGTTTTCATTGATCCAGCAAGTCAGAGCTCCCAGGGCTGCCGGCTGTGGGTGAGCTGATGTCAGCTCGGCGTGGTGGGGGCTGGGCCTAAAAGGGCCAGGCCTTGGAAACCAGCACTTGGAAAGGTCAGGGAAAATGTCCAGCCTCCATTCTAATCCTGGAATTTTTTACTTAAAGATCTGAATTTCATATTGGGAAGCCCCAAATTTTCTTAAGCCACTTTAACTCTAGCAACTTCTCCAGGAGATGGTGCCCCTTCCCGTTAATGTCTTAAAGGCTTCTGCGTGTTCTACGATTATTATCTAGAACTGCAGTGTCCAGGGCACACAGCGAGCTCATCTTCCAGGTGGAATCTCTTCCCTACTGCGTGTCTCAGATCATCAGAAACATTCAGGCTCTGCCGAGTATACCAACCCCAAACCACTCTAGCAGAAATGGAATATGCTTCCTTCACGGGCTGTCAACAGGCAGGCCGAGTGAAACAGAAGAAGGGTGCAGGCTGAGCCAGCGAGGCCTGAGATCTGTTGTTAGTCATGCGGAAACCATGCCTCTTGTTTTGAGAGGTGTTGACAATGAGCCACGCTGGAGAAGAATGTTAGCTGAGGTTGAGGAGTCGCTGTGGTGGGAGACCTTTGGGATGTGGCCTTTCTCTGGAACATGGGGGTGTGGAATCGGGAGTCTACTTCCCACTAATACTGGTAGGAGAAACATGCGTTGTATAAAAGCCTACACCTTCTTACCCCATGGACAAGACCCCTGGAGGCAACCTTCCTCCCCTCCCTGTGTTAGGAAGTTTCGCTGGCATGAAGTCCCAGATGTTTGACTAACATCTGTCTAAGGGTGCTGTGAGGAGGAGCTTTGGTTCAGAAAACCAGTCTTCAGGCTACATGGCAGCTGGTCACCAGGGGAGGCAGGAGGTGGGATACCTGGGGTGAATGTCTCAGAGTGAAGGCCCAGGTCTCAGTGTCCCTGGACTGGTCCCACTGACAGTGTTCCCTGCCTCCTGTTGGGGGCACTCAGGTGGGCGTTGCGACATGCAGCCCTGAAGAAGCCTCACTTCTCAGCTCTGTGCAGAGAGTGTCTCACTGAGGCAGACCTGTCCCTTCTGCCTTTGTTTCCTTTTTTAATTCTCCCAGAGGACATGCAGCTGAAGGAGGATTCAGGCATACAGGCCCCTCTTCTGATACGAAAACATGATCAAAATGTATTCAATCTCAGGGACATTTTCTTATTTTCCTCTTGTGAGACAACTTTTTATTGAAATATACAGATGACAAGAGGAAATCTCAATGCGAAAATTCTCTCTCTTAGAAGCCCCTCACCCTGTATAGTCCTTTAACCTTCCAAATTTTGCATGGGTGGGCATATATTTTGCACATAATTCTTACCTTAGTATAAATGTAACTCTTCTGGTATTCAAATATTCAGAATATTCACTTAACATGCTCCATTAGAGCTTAAAATAAGTCTTTGTTACTTTGTATAACAAAGAGAGCCTAAAGCCAATAGTTAAAAGGAAACAGAAGTTTATTCCTCTTTCACTTGAGAGTCCAGCCTCTACAGCTACTTCAAACTAGTAGTAGTATTACTATTTCCCTACCACTCCACCACTGCTAGCTAGCATGCGTTGAGTAACTACTGGGTACCTAGTAATGTGCTCTGTGCTTCAAATATGATCATTCTTCTAATTCTGACATTATCCTTAAGAGGATTATTGTACCCATTTTGCAGATGAGGAAAAGCTGTTCTCCCAAGGTCTCTTAGACAACATGTGACAGAGACAGGGGTGACTTCACATGCTTGTTCTCATAATCATTGTGTAACATGGTCACTGAGACCAGAAGGGCGTGAGATGGGATCCAGGGCGAGTCATCTGGCCAAATGTTCCAACCCGAAGAAAGATGAGACTCTGAGTCTCTAGGGGGAAACAAGCAAGGAAGATGCCAGGGATGCTGGGGCAGGACTCGAGGCTGGCTTTGCCTACTGGTTTAAAGGACCAAGGGAAAGAGGACATATTCGTCGGGGTTCCTGATTCCAAGAAAGAGAAAGCCGTTTCTGTTGAAATGAGGAAATGAATTCATGGAGAGGATTTGAGGCAGCTCAAAAGAGCATGTGAAGTCACACCTGTCTCTGTCACCTGTTGTCTAAGAGACCTTGGGAGAACAGCTTTTCCTTATCTAAAAAGTGGGTATAATAATCCTCTTAAGGATAATGTCAGAATTAGAAGGATGATCATGTTTGTAGCCCAGAGCATATTACCTGGTACAGAGTGGTTACAGTGCATGAGAAGGCTGGAGGCTGAGACTTAGGAACGGGCAGGANACTCATGTGAAAAGACCCTGATGCTGGGAAAGATTGTGGGCAGGAGGGGAAGGGGATGAGAGAGGATGACATGGTTGGATGGCATCACCGACTCAAGGGACATGAGTTTGAGCAAGCTCTGGGAGTTGGTGATGGACAGGGAAGCCTGGCGTGGTGCAGTCCATGGGGTTGCAAAGTCAGACATGACTGAGCGACTGAACGTAACTGAACTGATTCCTCCCCCAGGAAGACTTCCTTGGAACTCCAAGCCCTCCTCTGTGTTTTCCCAGCCCCCAGGCTGACCTCTGTCCCAGCTCTTGCCACGATGTATCTGCTGTTTTTGTCCAGCTGTCTATCTCCCTGCTAGACTGTCATTCCCTGGCAGCAGGGACTGAGTCACTGTCAGCCCTAGAGTCTTGTCATTTGGCACAGTGTCCACCACAAAGTCAGTGAAGGCTGAGTGGAAAGCTGGATGAATGGATGAAGGAGCGCCTGTGTGAAAAATTTCCGACACTTGCAGTTTGGAGAACCTGCCGCTGGGTGTGACCTGTGATGTGACTCGGCCGCCTTAGCCTCTGCATGCTGAAGACTGCAGGCTATTAGGAGACAGGACCCAGTATCTGGGAACTGTGTCTAAATCTGCATATGTATTCCATGCCTCCAATCCAAACCTTGTTCATTAGCACAGCAATTAACAGCAGTGCCTAATGACAGATGGTCCAGCAGTGAGCCTGAACCCCTGGCTCCATGGCGGGCTTGGAGTGGAGCAGACACGTCTGGCAAGGCTGATGTTTTCATTGATCCAGCAAGTCAGAGCTCCCAGGGCTGCCGGCTGTGGGTGAGCTGATGTCAGCTCGGCGTGGTGGGGGCTGGGCCTAAAAGGGCCAGGCCTTGGAAACCAGCACTTGGAAAGGTCAGGGAAAATGTCCAGCCTCCATTCTAATCCTGGAATTTTTTACTTAAAGATCTGAATTTCATATTGGGAAGCCCCAAATTTTCTTAAGCCACTTTAACTCTAGCAACTTCTCCAGGAGATGGTGCCCCTTCCCGTTAATGTCTTAAAGGCTTCTGCGTGTTCTACGATTATTATCTAGAACTGCAGTGTCCAGGGCACACAGCGAGCTCATCTTCCAGGTGGAATCTCTTCCCTACTGCGTGTCTCAGATCATCAGAAACATTCAGGCTCTGCCGAGTATACCAACCCCAAACCACTCTAGCAGAAATGGAATATGCTTCCTTCACGGGCTGTCAACAGGCAGGCCGAGTGAAACAGAAGAAGGGTGCAGGCTGAGCCAGCGAGGCCTGAGATCTGTTGTTAGTCATGCGGAAACCATGCCTCTTGTTTTGAGAGGTGTTGACAATGAGCCACGCTGGAGAAGAATGTTAGCTGAGGTTGAGGAGTCGCTGTGGTGGGAGACCTTTGGGATGTGGCCTTTCTCTGGAACATGGGGGTGTGGAATCGGGAGTCTACTTCCCACTAATACTGGTAGGAGAAACATGCGTTGTATAAAAGCCTACACCTTCTTACCCCATGGACAAGACCCCTGGAGGCAACCTTCCTCCCCTCCCTGTGTTAGGAAGTTTCGCTGGCATGAAGTCCCAGATGTTTGACTAACATCTGTCTAAGGGTGCTGTGAGGAGGAGCTTTGGTTCAGAAAACCAGTCTTCAGGCTACATGGCAGCTGGTCACCAGGGGAGGCAGGAGGTGGGATACCTGGGGTGAATGTCTCAGAGTGAAGGCCCAGGTCTCAGTGTCCCTGGACTGGTCCCACTGACAGTGTTCCCTGCCTCCTGTTGGGGGCACTCAGGTGGGCGTTGCGACATGCAGCCCTGAAGAAGCCTCACTTCTCAGCTCTGTGCAGAGAGTGTCTCACTGAGGCAGACCTGTCCCTTCTGCCTTTGTTTCCTTTTTTAATTCTCCCAGAGGACATGCAGCTGAAGGAGGATTCAGGCATACAGGCCCCTCTTCTGATACGAAAACATGATCAAAATGTATTCAATCTCAGGGACATTTTCTTATTTTCCTCTTGTGAGACAACTTTTTATTGAAATATACAGATGACAAGAGGAAATCTCAATGCGAAAATTCTCTCTCTTAGAAGCCCCTCACCCTGTATAGTCCTTTAACCTTCCAAATTTTGCATGGGTGGGCATATATTTTGCACATAATTCTTACCTTAGTATAAATGTAACTCTTCTGGTATTCAAATATTCAGAATATTCACTTAACATGCTCCATTAGAGCTTAAAATAAGTCTTTGTTACTTTGTATAACAAAGAGAGCCTAAAGCCAATAGTTAAAAGGAAACAGAAGTTTATTCCTCTTTCACTTGAGAGTCCAGCCTCTACAGCTACTTCAAACTAGTAGTAGTATTACTATTTCCCTACCACTCCACCACTGCTAGCTAGCATGCGTTGAGTAACTACTGGGTACCTAGTAATGTGCTCTGTGCTTCAAATATGATCATTCTTCTAATTCTGACATTATCCTTAAGAGGATTATTGTACCCATTTTGCAGATGAGGAAAAGCTGTTCTCCCAAGGTCTCTTAGACAACATGTGACAGAGACAGGGGTGACTTCACATGCTTGTTCTCATAATCATTGTGTAACATGGTCACTGAGACCAGAAGGGCGTGAGATGGGATCCAGGGCGAGTCATCTGGCCAAATGTTCCAACCCGAAGAAAGATGAGACTCTGAGTCTCTAGGGGGAAACAAGCAAGGAAGATGCCAGGGATGCTGGGGCAGGACTCGAGGCTGGCTTTGCCTACTGGTTTAAAGGACCAAGGGAAAGAGGACATATTCGTCGGGGTTCCTGATTCCAAGAAAGAGAAAGCCGTTTCTGTTGAAATGAGGAAATGAATTCATGGAGAGGATTTGAGGCAGCTCAAAAGAGCATGTGAAGTCACACCTGTCTCTGTCACCTGTTGTCTAAGAGACCTTGGGAGAACAGCTTTTCCTTATCTAAAAAGTGGGTATAATAATCCTCTTAAGGATAATGTCAGAATTAGAAGGATGATCATGTTTGTAGCCCAGAGCATATTACCTGGTACAGAGTGGTTACAGTGCATGAGAAGGCTGGAGGCTGAGACTTAGGAACGGGCAGGAGAATGGCCAGGACCCACTTGGTACCTTCCAAAGCTGAGCCTCAGAGCCCAGAGCTGAGGACGCCATACCAGCCCCAGTCCCACCACATCAGCTTGTCCCGCCACCTCCCACTAGCAACATGGCCATGGTCACCCCTGGGCACTGGCGTGGCTTCTGCCGCCTCTGCCACACAAGTGGAACATTCCCCCTGGTTCTGGTTTCCTGCGTCCTTTCCTCAAGCATAATTCTGGGGATGAAGAGAGTAATTTCATTTTTCTCTCTCATTGAAATTTTTCTCCTGTCCCCAAATGAAAGCTCAGAAAGTTCTGATGACTCTTCCACTCACTGATAGCAATATATTTTGCCACCTGAAGTCACCAAGCACAGTCTTGGTTCCTTAAAGAGAACGCTCAGTTGTGTGTGTCAAGCCCAAGCCTGCCTTAAGATTCAGAGGTAAATCTTTTCCACGTTCCCTTCCAGGGCCAGCTTCAAGGTTCGCCTTGTCTTGGACAGCAGGTAGAACTGTGCTTTTTTTCTCTGTTCTTCCTTTGCCCTCAGTTTACCAAGAGCAGCTCAAGGGCTGGGCAAGGACAAGGAGAAGAGACAGCAGGAATGGAAAGGTCTTAGTAAACTGCCCTCACAGCCAGCTCTGCACTCGGTAGGGGGCAGACACTGAAAGCCCATTAGGCAGCAGACCTCACACTTTCTTAGAGACCCAGTCATTATTGGGGTTGGGGAGAAGTCATGGGCGGGGGAGGAAGGTGTCTGGCTCACCTGCTGATTGCAGTCAAGCCTGAGGTCACCACTGGCTTGGTGGCCCCGTCGGAAGCCTGAAGCTTCCTTTCTGCTGAAGTCCATCATTCTGCACCCGCTCTCTTCAGAGGGGTCTTCATCGGAAAAGGCCATCGCTGTACCCACAAAGCCTGGGAATAAGACCCACTCACTCTTCTTTGTCCCACTTGTCCCCCATGGCCACTAGAAGTCCCACTTGTCCCCCATGGCCCCTCTAGAAGTCCCTGAGCTTCAGGTCCCCTTAGCCTCTGCTGGGGAGGGAGCGGTGGGTTTTTTCTGCATGCGATAGTCTCTCTCCTCTCTCTCTGCGGGCAGACACACTCCCTCAGCCATTAACTTTCTCAGGCCTCTGTCAGGCACTAGCCTGAGGGGCCTCCAAGGGCCAAGGGATGTAGGTCAAACCTCTCAGCTCACTGAAACCACGTTCTCTAGGCTTGAAGCAATCGCCCTCCGTCCCTGCTGCAGCTCTTTCCAGATTCAAGCTCCCTCTCCTGAATTTCTTAGTCCCTGGCCGTGAACATCGGCGTCTGGATTTCTCTCTGCACCGTGTAAAGTATCTGATATCTCTTTGTCTGACTGAGAGTCTTGGCTCCAGTGAACTCTTTCCCAGGCTTCTGATTCGCCGTCTGGAGAGGCTCCTCCTGATTGGCGGAGCCCGGCTCCCACCGAACCCCTACAGCGGGGAGTCTCACAGGCTCCTGAGTCCCCCTGAGGGGCTGAGGATGCAGACAGAGCCGCCAAGTCACAAGGAGGGAACTCCCTCCTCCCTCCCCCAGTCCTGGGAATCAGGCTGCAGTCGTTTCTTTTAACACACGTGGGGACAGGAGAGGTGGGGCGGGGGGTGGGGTGGGTTGGGGAAGT
>SJYA01003199.1:119919-147489 GCA_006410615.1 Neotragus moschatus | reverse complement strand
GGCGGGGGGTGGGGTGGGTTGGGGAAGTTCCCCCAGGAGCCCTGCTACAGCAAACCACCTCTCTGCTCTGTGATATGGCAGCAAGCGTGAAGAGAAATAATTTTGCATTACGGAAACATAATAGACCCAGTGCCTCTCTCTCACTCTGATCACATCTTCTAACTCTGGAGAGGGCCAGAGGATTCAAAGGGGAGTGAAAAACCAACCACTACACCCGCCGCCCCACCCCGCCCCCGCAAAAGAAGGTGGTTTCAGGAAGACCTTTTGTATCAGCCCTGGTGGCCGCTTCTCATGACCTTCTGGTCCTTGAATCCCAGCTCTCTGGCAGTCTGCAACAATAATGAGTACTTTTCTGTTTTGGAAGCCCTGCTGAGTGAACAGTGCCCAAGATCACATCATTTTGTTTGTTTGTTTTTCTTCACCCATCTGAGACCACAGATGACTGTTTCTCACGTGCATCGTATGACTTTTGGACAACTAAAACCCCATCATCCCACCACCCCTGCCCCAAGCCAGGGAATCTGGCCAGTGCACAGAGGCACTGGGGCAGAACCTGCCATCTCCCTCCTACAACTAAGCCTGTTCCCTGGAAACTTTAGGCTGCCAAGAAGGAAAAACTATGAAAACAGTGGTTCCCAGGTCTTTGGAGCTTACAGACCAAAAATATGTTTTAAGAATGACCAAAAAGCTATTTTCAGGGTAAAGATATTGAAGAAAAAAGAAACCTGAAAAATGAACACCTCCTAGACCATCATTTCATGAAGGAAAGGACATTTTAGCATACACACACATGTACACACACACACACATACAAAATAAGAAGGAAACTATCTTGGAAGAAATGTGAGTGAGTGAAAGTCACTCAGTCGTGTCCGAGTCTTTGCGACCCCATGGACTGTATAGTATAGAATTCTATAGGCCAGAATACTGGAGTGAGTAGCCTTTCCCTTCTTCAGGGGATCTTCCCACCCCAAGGATCGAACCCAGGTCTCCCGCATTGCAAGCGGACTCTCTACCAACTGAGCTCTCAGGAAAGCCCTTGTAATAAATGGTAGCCCCTTAAACTAAATACATTTGATTTTTATATGAAAACTACCAATATGGTCCTTACTTTTCTCATTTTCTTGGCATCCCACAGAAATCCCACTGTAGCCTGTTCCTTGGAATAGAGCTTGGAAAGCGAGAGCTCAAGTTACTGAGTCAGTCACAAGGTAAAGAAAGGCTCACATATGCAAACAGCTACATCTCACTGCTTTTACTAACACTCGTGCCTGATGGCCTAGTTCTTGCTGGACACTAGGTACTTTGTGGGGTACACATTGCTCCCTGACTTCAAGGGATTATATACTTGAGTGAAGGATATGAAAAATGTCACCTCCTCAAAGAGGTCCTCCCAGATCACCCCATCTAAAGTGGCAGCAAAGACATGCCTCACACCCCCACCCCTTGGACCCCCTCAGTAATTCTCTAACACATCATTTCTTCTGTAATCTAATCTTNAGGGATTATATACTTGAGTGAAGGATATGAAAAATGTCACCTCCTCAAAGAGGTCCTCCCAGATCACCCCATCTAAAGTGGCAGCAAAGACATGCCTCACACCCCCACCCCTTGGACCCCCTCAGTAATTCTCTAACACATCATTTCTTCTGTAATCTAATCTTAAATGCAAATTACTCAGCTCCTATCTTTGCATCCTCCTTTGTGGTCCATCTCACCCTTCTAGAATTTTAGCCCCAAGGGTGTGGGAACCTTTTCTGCCTTACTCACCACTGGAGATTCCACACAAAGGTACAGAGGGCTCCCAGGGCAGTGATGTGGGATCCTGGGTTGGGGTGTAGGAGTGGGACACAGCCACCCATTGTTCTAGGCTCCTCACACTATTTGCAACCTCTTTAAATCTCTTAGTGACATGATCGGAGGCGTCTTACTATGAATGAGTGTTGTGACTTCTGAATGAATGGAGTTAGGAAAATACAATGGAACAGTGATGATTCTTTAAAGGAGAAAACGAAGCCTGCTTTCTACCATTTACCTCCTTTGCTGAAGGCATGGAGATTGCTGGAAGGTCATGGGTAATATTTAGAACTGAAATTTCAAAGGCTCCCCATTGCCCTTCCCCAACAGAAATCAGCAGTCCCCATAAATCACGCTTCTGGTGGCAGCAGGAGGCTCTCAAATCCCCTCACCAGGTCGCCCCTAGAAATGGCAGGGGAGGTCCCAGGCAGGACCAGGGTCTGACATTAACAACCCAGTGCCTGGCCAGGAGGCCAGGTGCGGGACTCACTCTGCATGGGGCTGGGAGCCAACTAATTGCTTCTCAGGAGGTCCCGGCAGCTTCAGGAAAGTAGTTGCAATCTCCCTCCACTGTGTGTAGCTTCAGGAGGGCAGGCTGGGGCGAAGCTCAGCGCAGCTCCCCGGATGTCAGGAGCCAGGGAGTGTGCTCTGCGCCTGGGGGAGAAGCTGGTATTATGATAATACCTCAAGTTAACCTTAGCAAATGTGCTTTGAATTTCCCATGTGCTGTGTTCGTGCATCAGAAATGCTCGTAACGGTTGTGTGAAGTAGATATGGTCATTACCTCCTCTTTATGCACGAGAACACTAGCGCTCAGAGAGTTAGGTGGCTTGATTGAGGTCACATTGCTGACATATGACATCCAGGACTTGCATCCAGGTCTGCCCTGCCCCGAGCACACACATGCCTCTGTGCTTTGCCCCGAGTGCACCTCCCATTCACTAAAATGCGCCATAGTTTGGAGACAAGCCCCAGGGCTCCGTGGCCAAATCCAGAGGTTGGAGTGACGATAGTAATAAATAGCTGCCACCCAGCTCTACTATGGGTCAGGTGCCGTGCAGGACCTTTCTGCACATCAGCTCAGTTAATCCTCACAACTCTGAAGGGCTCCCCAGGTGGCGCTAGTGGTAAAGAACCTGCCTGCCAATGCAGACATAAGAGATGAAGGTTCAGTTCCTGGGTTGGGAAGATCCTCTGGAGAAGGGAATGACTACCCACTCCAGTATTTTTGCCTGGAGAATCCCATGAACAGTGGAGCCTGGTGGGCATGTGGTCGCACAGAATGGGCCATAACTGAGGCAACTTAGCACACATGCAAATACACCTCTGAAAGGTGGGTTCTTATTATATCTTTGCCATTATGCTGATGAGAAATAGGCTCAGAGAGTTTAAATCAAACTCCCAAGTCCCATAGCCATGAAGCAATGGATTCACAGTTTGGACCCAGCTTTGCCTGACCTGAAGTTACCATAGCTCAGACAGTAAAGAATCTGCCTGCAATGTGGGAGACCCAGGTTCAATCCCTAGGTAGGGAAAATCCCCTTGGAGTAGGAAACTTTCCTAGAGAATTCCATGGAGAGAGGAGCCTGGTAGGCTACAGTCCCTGGGGTTGCAAAGAGTCAGACATGACTAAGCGATTACACTTTGCCTCACTTCAGTGCTCCTTCAAAAGCATCATCCTCTGGGACACAATTCACTCAACAAGTACTTATGGAACACCTGTTCTATGCCAGGCACTGTTCTGGAAGATAGGGATTAGCACTAAATGCGGGAGACAAAGCCCTGGCCTTCTTGGGGCTCACATTCTGGTGGAGGAAAGAGACCATAAACATAGAAAGAAATATGTGTTTTTTTGGCTATAAGTTATTAAAGACAAGAGGGTCTGCTTGGACCCTGGCCCCCTCTGAGTGAAGAGTGTAGCTGGGTAGAGCAGCAGGGGACCAGTTAAGAAGCGATGGCAACAATCCAGGTAAAATACAAGGATGGCTTGGATCAGGATGGTGGTAGTGGATCAGCAGGGGATGTTTTCATTCCCTTTGAGGCCAATCAGCAAANACCCTGGCCCCCTCTGAGTGAAGAGTGTAGCTGGGTAGAGCAGCAGGGGACCAGTTAAGAAGCGATGGCAACAATCCAGGTAAAATACAAGGATGGCTTGGATCAGGATGGTGGTAGTGGATCAGCAGGGGATGTTTTCATTCCCTTTGAGGCCAATCAGCAAAACTAGTTGATAGATTGGATGTAGATTGGGAAAGAAATCAAGGAATCAAGGGTGATGCCAAGATTTCCACCTGAACAGCTGGAGAGATGGAATTACCAGTTGCTGAGATGCAGAAGACAGGAAGGTCAGGAATTCAATTTTATTATTTGTGTTTGAGATGTTTGTTCCCCATCCAAGGAGAGATATTGAAAAGCCATTGTGATTTATGAGCATGGAATTCAAGGGGTGTTCTGTGCTAAAAATGTATCATATTTCATCAAATAGAAGATGTCACTGACTGTAGGACCATCATTTTTTTTTTTTTTTTTTTTATGTACTGGTAAGAAAGAGTGCTGTCTTAGTTTCTTAGTGTTTCCTAATTAAATTAGGACACACTCCCACCTTCACAGATATTAAAATGTGTGTTTTAAAAGCAATGAGATATAGTCAGTAGAGTAAAGGTAGTAAGAGTTGATCACCATGGCAGTGATAGAAGAGAGAGAGAGGAGAAAGGGCAATATCAGGACTGAGCTCTTGGACAGCAAAGCAGGGACGCTCACCACCCAGTTCCGGACAGAAGCAATGTCAGGAAGTTAAAGTTCTTTTTCAGAGGCAGATGCCATGCTGATGCCCCACTGTGGGACTTCAGTCTGAGGATTCAGGATTCAGGGGTGGCTGGCTGGCATTGCAAGCATGTCACCTGGCACTGCTACATGGTGCTGTTCAAAAGGGCCAAGCCTTTGGGCTCATCTGGGTTCAAATCTGAACTCAGTTTCTTCATCAGTAATATGTGCATATAATGTCTGTTACATCACTTTGCCAACAAAGGTCTGTCTAGTCAAAGCTATGGTTTTTCCAGTAGTCATGTGTGGATGTGAGAGTTGGATTATAAAGAAAGCTGAGCACCGAAGAATTGATGACTATTGAACTGTGGTATTGGAGAAGACTCTTGAGAGTCCCTTGGACTGCAAGGAGATCCACCCAGTCCATCCTAAAGGAAATCAATCCTGAATATTCTTTGGAAGGACTGATGCTAAAGCTGAAACTCCAATATTTTGGACACCTGATGTGAGAAGCTAACTCATTAGAAAAGACCCTGATGCTGGGAAAGATTGAAGGCAGGAGGAGAAGGGGATGACAGAGGATGAGCTGGTTAGACAACATCACCGACTGGATGGACATGAGTTTGAGCAAGCTCCAGGAGTTGGTGATGGACAGGGAGACCTGATGTCCTGCAGTCCATGGGGTCGCAAGAGTTCGACATGACTGAGCGACTAAACAGCTACTCCCTTCAAGACCCAGAAAACAGACCAATCTCTTCTTTCTCTGGGCCACAGTTTCTGCATCTATAAAATTAAGAGTGTCAACAGGGTAATCTTTAAGCCCTCTTGTGACTCAGGAGTTATGATAACAATAATACTGACTGTAGTACTTTGAACATCTACGGGGTGATTTATGTAATCATTAATCAATGTAAACAACCACGTGTGTACTATTATTCCCATTTTACAAAATGAGGCAGCTGAGACCAAAAACGGGACAGGCCATTCACAGTGGTGAAGCCAGACTGCAAAGCAGGTGTTTAAGGCCAAGGGCACTGGATTCCACCACGCCCTCTGACTCCCTGCTGGGATTGATGTGTGGTTCTTAGTGACATCATCACCAGAGACCAAGGGCCACCCTTCCACATAATATGACAAAGATCATTCAGGGTGTCGCCCCACGTAAATGGGAAATGTGATTTGTTTCAGTAGCTCCCACGTGCTCATGGAAATAGAGTGGCTCCTGGAAAGATCACTAGAAAGAGGGGCAACTGATGTTGAGTGTAGAGGTAACTCACACCCAACCCTGTGGACTCGGCATCCGGTGTTCTCTTGAACCACATTTTTGCAAGTCAAGGGCAAGCATCCAAGAATCACAAAAACTGGTGCTGAATGGTTCTTCTGTGACTGGGGAGGATCTGGAGAACGCTGCTCAGCCTTCTCTGGTGTCAGGAGGAAGTTTCCCGAGCAGAAAGTGGGAGGGAAAAGGTGGATTTGAGTGGGTTTGAGTGATGGGACAGAGTTGGCTCTTGGCCAAGGCCTAATCATGGAGCTGATGATCAGTTGCTGTCAACCTTTCAGTAGGATTATAGTGTAGACCAGGGTTTCATAACCTCAGCAGTATTGGCATTTTGACCAGATGAATGTCCGTGATGGGAAACTGTCTATGCCTTGCAGGGTGTTTAGCAGCATCCAAGGCTGCTACCTATTAACGCTAGTGTCAGCCTCCCAAGCCCAGGTGTGTGTGTGTGCTCAGTCATGTCCAGCTCTTTGTGAACCCATGTTCCCTGCTGTATCTGCAGTACCAGCTTTGGTAGGTGGCTAATGGTTGGTAGAATGACTTTGGTGAACAGTTGTGCCAGGTGCTGTGCTGGGGCTGAGGATGTCAAAGTAAATAGCACTCCTCTGACTCCTGGGAACTCGGTGCCTCATGGAGGGAGACCAAAGGAGGAGGCGAGGGTGGGAAAGTAGGGAAGCATAGAAAGGGAGCAGGTGAGGAAAGGACTCTGGCAGGTACAGGAAAGATGGAGTGCACAGCATCTCTAGAGCCATGAACATCTAGGGGATCAGGGATGAGCCCAGCGGACGGGGAGCAAGCATGGCACAAACTTGGCACTTGCTGCAGGAGCACCAGGGCTCTATCTGAAGCAGCTGGAGATGACGGTGGTGGAGAAGAGGCCAACTCTGAGAGGCCTAGAGTCCCATGCAATGAAACGTCATCTCTTTGGGTTGTTGTGAATGTGATTGCAGGCTTAGCACAATGCTTGGCACACAGTAAGTACTCCATGAAGCATCACTGTTCCTATTGGTGTGGGGAACAAGGAGCCATTGGAAGTTTTTGAGACAAATGAGAGATGTGATAGATTAGCATTTTAGCGAGATCGTTGGGGCAGTGGTGTAGAGGGCAGCTTGGTGGTGGCCTTGGGAAAAGCAGATGAGAAGGAATCTGGAGGACAGTTCAGAGGCTGTTAGAATGAAAAGGGAGTCAGGGGGCACGGGTCCCAGGATCTGGGGCATGTGTTGTGGTGGGAAACGTGGCCATACTTTGCTCCTCCAAGCAAGGGCGCAGGGGCTAGAGGAGGAGCCGCCAGGACTGACAGTCACGGGGGCTAGGGGGACAGTACAGCTCAGCCTGACCCGGTTCATCCAGCAGCTCACAGCAACCCTGGAAGACACAGCCAACTCTGCATTTCAGACAGCCCTAGCAGTGAGGAGGAGGGTTTGCCATTTGCATCGGGTGATATACTTTTAATTAAAATCATAATCATTTGAGCATTCTCTAAAGCTTTACTTTGGGAATTTGCCTTCTTATGAGCTCTGCCCTAATTAGTATTCTCTTTATCCCTTATTAATAAATTATATATTAACAGTTTCATCTACCTTCTTTGATCACAGAATCTCATGATTCCTGAGTCAGATTCCTCTCTCTATTGACATTTTGGGTGAAGTGGGGCCAACTAGGCCTGATATGGGGGTTGAGAATTAGATTTCTCAGTTAATACCCAGTAACATGGGGATCCATCTTCTTCCAGCTCACCTGAGATCCCAGCAAGCACACAGCATACGCGTCTCCTAAGGTCAAGATTACGGAACCCCTTAGGCGCAGACCTTTTGAGGAAGCCCTGGGAATTAGGCAGACAAGCCCGAGGCAGTGACCACACATGTATTAATACCTGGAACCATAATTGGGAAAATAGAAGTGGAAAAGCTGATGGGTTAGCCCATAGACTTCACCCTAGGCTCAGAAAGATTAAGTAACTTGATTATAGTCACAAATTCAGGTCGTTAAAGCTTAGGGAGTCAATAGAGATTAATGTTTATTGAGCAGTTATTATGTGCTAAATTCTATGTGAGGTGATTTATGTGCCTGGTACCTGTTAATATTCCATGCCAGCTAATGAGATGTAGGCAGTTTGGTCCCCCATCTCTGGAAGAGAAAAGCAAGTCAGTGAAATTAACCAGCTTCTGTCAATCCACTGGCTAGAAAGAAACCCAGCTGGTATTCAGGTAAAGGTCTGTTCAATTTAAAAAGCCTCTCTCTGTTGACTGCACTCTCTGGATTACAACCAAGGCATACCAGCTTGAAGCCCACTGCCTTTTTGTTTGAGGCCCCCTCTGGAGGGTGTTTCCACTGTTTCCCCATCTATTTCCCATGAAGTGATGGGAACCAGATGCCATGATCTTTGTTTTCTGAATGTTGAGCTTTAAGCCAACTTTTTCCACTCTTCTTTTTCACTTTCATCAAGAGGCTTTTTAATTCCTCTTCACTTTCTGCCATAAGGGTGATGTCATCTGCATATTTGAGGTTATTAATATTTCTCCCGGCAATCTTGATTCCAGATTGTGTTTCTTCCAGTCCAGCATTTCTCATGATGTACTCTGCATATAAGTTAAATAAGCAGGGTGACAATATACAGACTTGATGTATTTCTTGGGGCTCCAAAATCACTGCAGATGGTGACTGCAGCCATGAAATTAAAAGACGCTTACTCTTTGGAAGAAAAGTTATGACCAACCTAGATAGCATGTTGAAAAGCAGAGACATTACCTTGCCAACAAAGGTCCATCTAGTCAAAGCTATGGTCTTTCCAGTCGTCATGGATGTGAGAGTTGGACTGTGAGAGTTGGTCCATTCTAAAGGAGATCACTCCTGGGTGTTCTTTGGAAGGAATGATGCTAAGGCTGAAACTTCAGTCCTTTGGCCATCTCATCCAAAGAGTTGACTCATTGGAAAAGACTCTGATGCTGGGAGGGATTGGGGGCAGGAGGAGAAGGGGACGACAGAGGATGAGATGGCTGGATGGCATTACCAACTCGATGGACATGAGCTTGGGTGGAGTATGGGAGTTGGTGATGGACAGGGAGGCCTGGTGTGCTGCAAGTCATGGGGTCGCAAAGAGTCAGACATGACTGAGCAACTGAACTGAACTGAACTGAACTGAACTGGAGGGTGTGTTAAGCCCTTGCTATTCAAACTGTGGTGCAGGGATCAGTGGCATCAGCTCACTTGGGTTTAAGTTATAAATGCAGAATCTTAGGCCTCAGTTCACACATACAAATTAGAATCTGCATTTTTACAAGATTCCCAGGATGTGACAATACCCATTACATTTGGGAAACAAAATGGAATTTGATCTTTGTTCAGCATCATCTGCTAATCCTCACGAACCTCCCAAGGTCAATGCTACCCCTCATAAATAGATATAGAGATGTTAAGTGACTTGTCCCAAGTCTTATACCCGATTAGTGGCAGAATCCAGATACAGTCCCTAGCCTTGACCCTGAACTGGAGTTCTAGGAGCTGTGGTTCCATATTCTCAGGTTGGTTCTTGGGCTTCGGGAAGGTAATAATGGAGATTGGGAGCCATTATTAGCATTCCCTAAAGCCCAGTGTGTATCTTCTACTTCATCGTAGTCAGACCTCAGGGACATGAACTTGGATACAAGCATCTTTGCTTTCTGCAAGAATTATAAAATTGGCCAGCATGGAAACTAGTTATTTCCTGGAGAGCAAGGCTTTGGGTTGGCAATAATCTATGACTTTGATTAATATAAAACAGTCAATTTAAAAATATATAATAGTCAATCCTAAAGGCAATCAATGCTGAATATTCATTGGAAGGACTGATGCTAAATCTGAAGCTCCAATACTTTGGCCACTTGATGCAAAGAGCCAACTGAAGAATTGATGAGTGCTGAAGAATTGATGCTTTTGAACTGTGGTGTTGGAGAAGACTCTTGAGAGTCCCTTAGACTGCCAGGAGATCCAACCAGTCCATCCTAAGGGAAATCAGTCCTGAATATTCATTGGAAGGACTGATGCTGAAGCTGAAACTTCAGTCCTTTGGCCACCTCATCCAAAGAGTTGACTCATTGGAAAAGACCCTGATGCTGGGAAAGATTGAAGGCAGGAGGAAAAGGGGATGACAGAGGGTGAGATGGTTGGATGGCATCACCAATTCAATGGACATGAGTTTGAGCAGACTCTGGAAGTTGGTGATAGATAGGAAAGCCTGGTGTGTTGCAGCCCATGGGGTTGTAAACAGTTGGACAGAACTGAGCCACTGAACAACAACCACCAATATAAAATAGAGACATTAATTACCTTTCAAAAATTCAACTTGTTTAGGCGTCAATAGCTTTCAATTTGTTAGTCCATAGTTGAAAGGAGATTACAAAAAGCGTCATTTTGAGTCTAGTAACTTCTCATTTGTGTTGGAGAAATCCAGAGGAACAAGATCAATAACCATCATTTCAGTTCAGTTCAGTCGTTCAGTCATGTCCGACTCTTTGCGACCCCGTGAATCAAAGCTCGCCAGGCCTCCTTGTCCATCACCAACTCCCATACTCCACCCAAACTCATGTCTATCGAGTCAGTGATGCCATCCAGCCATTTCATCCTCTGGTGTCCCCTTCTCCTCCTGCCCCCAATCCCTCCCAGCATCAGAGTCTTTTCCAATGAGTCAACTCTTTGGATGAGGTGGCCAAAGTACTGGAGCTTCAGCTTTAGCATCAGTCCTTCCAATGAATATTCAGGACTGATTTCCCTTAGAATGGACTGGTTGGATCTCCTTGCAGTCCAAGGGACTCTCAAGAGTCTTCTCCAACACCACAGTTCAAAAGCATCAATCCTTCAGCACTCAGCATTCTTCACAGTCAATAACCATCAGAGAAATACGAATCGAAACAACAATGGCAGATCACACCCTGCCTATTATAATGCTGTTGTTGTTGTTGGTCAGTTTACAGGTCCTGTCCAAATCTTTGTTGGTCTTTGGTCAACAGCCACCAAGTGAGCTTCGTCTTTTCCTCCTGCTCTTTATATATTCTGCATATGACCACCTTACTGTCCATTTCCAGAGTGACTTTTCCTAGTTCTGGACATAAGCTCACAAGTATATCATATATAGTCCAAGTGTCTTTTCAAGTCAAGCAGTCCTGGGTTCAAATCCTGGCTCTGCCACTTTCTCTGTGATTCGAGTTAAGCTTTCTAAGCTTCATTTTCTATAGCCATGAGATGAACCTGTCTTGTAGGTTGTTGTGAAGATAGATAGGTGAAATATCTATACAGAAATTGGCCTAGAGATCACAGTTTGTAGGGAAAGCACCTGAATTCTAGAGGAGCGCGCAGTGTGCCATGGTAATAAGGCTGCAGAGAGCCCAGCCCTGGGCCCCTTGCCTCCCTGCACCTTCTGCAACACCTGCGCTCTAGGTGTGATGAGCAAATGCCACATAGAAAGCAGCTCAGACCAGTGGAGTCTCTCAGTTTGCTTTTTGTTCCCGTATCCTTAAATATCATTGACACTGGAAGGGCTATGACGAGGTCCAATAACCTGGCCAAGCTGTGACATCTCGAGATCGGCCTGGCCCATTCAGAAGGCTGTCGTCATCATTTAGCTGCATCATAATCTCTTTCGAGAGGCCTCCCCTGACCAATCAAACGTAGAAGGTCTCTGCTCATATTCTTACACATCCCACTGTTTTGTTTTCAAATTACACCCCATCTTTTGTGCTTTCATGCCGTGGTCTATGTACGTTTGTATTTTACTTATTCGCGTATCTTTTTAAAATTAACCCTTTTATTTATTTTATTGGAGTATAGATGCTTTGCAATGTTGAGTTTCTTTTCTTTCTTTTTTTTTAAACTTGCTTACTTTTTTCGCTGTGCTGGGTCTTCATGCTGTGCAGGCTTGTCTCCAGTTGCGGGGATCAGGAGCCACTCTCCAGGTGTGGTGCTTGGGGTTCTCATTGTGGCGGCTTCTCTTGCTGTGCAGCACAGGCTCTAGGCTGTGCAGACTTCAGTAGCGCGTCGCACGTGTTCAGTAGCTGCGGCTCCTTCGGGGTTCTAGAGCACAAGTTCCATAGTTGTGGTACACAGGCTTAGTTGCTCCAAGACATGTGGGAGCTTCCCAGATAGGGGATCAAACCCATGTCTCCTGTATTGGCAGGTGGATTCTTCACCACCATGTTTATTTAAGAGTAATTGTAGATTTACATAAGAAGTAATACAGGGGGATCCTTTGTACTCTTCATCCAGCTTCCCCCATGGTAATATTTTTCATAACTGTAGTGCAGTATAGCAACCAAGACCTTGACATTGTTTATCTTTAAAAAGTTTCTTTTTACTAGAAATTCAGTTCAGTTCAGTCGTTCAGTCATGTCTGACTCTTTGTGACCCCAGCACACCAGGCTTCCCTGTCCACCACCAACACCTGAGCTTACTCAAACTCATGTCCATAGAGTCAGTGATGACCATTTCATCCGCTGTCATCCCCTTCTCCTCCCGCCTTCAATCTTTCCCAGCATCAGGGTCTTTTCCAGTGAGTCAGTTCTTCATATCAGGTGGCCAAAGTATTGGAATTTCAGCTTCAGCATCAGTCCTTCCAATGAATATTCAGGACTGATTTCCCTTAGGATGGACTGGTTGGCTCTCCTTGNGCAGTGTGCCATGGTAATAAGGCTGCAGAGAGCCCAGCCCTGGGCCCCTTGCCTCACTGCACCTTCTGCAACACCTGCGCTCTAGGTGTGATGAGCAAATGCCACATAGAAAGCAGCTCAGACCAGTGGAGTCTCTCAGTTTGCTTTTTGTTCCCGTATCCTTAAATATCATTGACACTGGAAGGGCTATGACGAGGTCCAATAACCTGGCCAAGCTGTGACATCTCGAGATCGGCCTGGCCCATTCAGAAGGCTGTCGTCATCATTTAGCTGCATCATAATCTCTTTCGAGAGGCCTCCCCTGACCAATCAAACGTAGAAGGTCTCTGCTCATATTCTTACACATCCCACTGTTTTGTTTTCAAATTACACCCCATCTTTTGTGCTTTCATGCCGTGGTCTATGTACGTTTGTATTTTACTTATTCGCGTATCTTTTTAAAATTAACCCTTTTATTTATTTTATTGGAGTATAGATGCTTTGCAATGTTGAGTTTCTTTTCTTTCTTTTTTTTTAAACTTGCTTACTTTTTTCGCTGTGCTGGGTCTTCATGCTGTGCAGGCTTGTCTCCAGTTGCGGGGATCAGGAGCCACTCTCCAGGTGTGGTGCTTGGGGTTCTCATTGTGGCGGCTTCTCTTGCTGTGCAGCACAGGCTCTAGGCTGTGCAGACTTCAGTAGCGCGTCGCACGTGTTCAGTAGCTGCGGCTCCTTCGGGGTTCTAGAGCACAAGTTCCATAGTTGTGGTACACAGGCTTAGTTGCTCCAAGACATGTGGGAGCTTCCCAGATAGGGGATCAAACCCATGTCTCCTGTATTGGCAGGTGGATTCTTCACCACCATGTTTATTTAAGAGTAATTGTAGATTTACATAAGAAGTAATACAGGGGGATCCTTTGTACTCTTCATCCAGCTTCCCCCATGGTAATATTTTTCATAACTGTAGTGCAGTATAGCAACCAAGACCTTGACATTGTTTATCTTTAAAAAGTTTCTTTTTACTAGAAATTCAGTTCAGTTCAGTCGTTCAGTCATGTCTGACTCTTTGTGACCCCAGCACACCAGGCTTCCCTGTCCACCACCAACACCTGAGCTTACTCAAACTCATGTCCATAGAGTCAGTGATGACCATTTCATCCGCTGTCATCCCCTTCTCCTCCCGCCTTCAATCTTTCCCAGCATCAGGGTCTTTTCCAGTGAGTCAGTTCTTCATATCAGGTGGCCAAAGTATTGGAATTTCAGCTTCAGCATCAGTCCTTCCAATGAATATTCAGGACTGATTTCCCTTAGGATGGACTGGTTGGCTCTCCTTGCAGTCCAAGGGACTCTCAAGAGTCTTCTCCAACAACACAGTTCAAAAGCATAAATTCTTTGGCCCTCAACCTTCTTAATGGTGCAACTCTCACATCTATACATAACTACTGGAAAAACCATAGCTTTGACTAGATAGACCTTTGTTGGCAAAGTAATGTCTCTGCTTTTTAATATGCTGTCTAGGTTTGTCCTAAGTCGGGAGCTTTGTCTCCTTTGACACAAAATTCCCAATACCTAGAATCATGCCTAGGATGTAGCAGGGGCTTAATTACTGTTTGCTGATTGTGTGAGTAAACCTTGTAGTGCAAGAACCTGGTGTCATTTTCCGTTGCTTCCCCTCCCTGCAATCTTTAAATACCTCTGTGATGCCCAGGCAGCTTTTACTCTGCAAAGTCGTGGGTTTCTCCAAATTCTTTGAACTGAATCTCATTAAACCAGTTAGAGCAATGGTCTTTAAACTAGGAGTACATGAAGATTTCCCCAGGGGTATGTATGCATGAACAGTTTGAAAGGAATCAATTTTTAAACACTCAACTTGTTTTTCAACAACTTTCCAGCATTGATCTGCCCCTGAAGATCTACCCAATGAAAGTTTAAAGGCTCTTCTTCCATTTAATAAGAAGGAGACCTCTCCCTTATATCAGATCTTACTAGGATGATTTGCCCTGGGATTTTAAACCATCCCAATGTCAAAGGGATAAATTGAAATATTAATTTGAAGTAAGCCACCTTTAATGATTAAATGACTGAGGTACTAAGGTACTATGTGACTAAGCCACCTTTAATAACTAAGGTGCCTTAAGCATACAGGGCATCCTGTCTTTTCCCAAATTGTGCATATTTGTGTTACAGACAAAGGTTGGCACAGGGCTTCCCTGGTGGCTCAGACGGCAGAGAATCTGCTTGCAATGTGGGAGACTTAGTTTTGATCCCTGGGTTGGGAAGATCCCTTGGAGGAGGGCATGGCAAACCACTTCACTTCCTCCCTGGAGAATCCCCATGGACAAGGGAATCTAGTAGGCTATAATCCATGGGGTTGCAAAGAGTCAGACACAGCTGAGTGACTAAGTGAAGCACAGGGCTTGTGTTGGGAAGCTCTGAATCCAAAACAGACAAAGCTGCATAGGTTGATGATGTTAATCTTCTCAAGGTGCTTAGAATATTTTTCAGGACTATCGTTTTTTTCCCAAGGGGTTTCCCAGGTGGCTCAGTAGTAAAGAATACGTCTGCTAATGCAGGAGGCATGGGTTCAATCCCTGGGCTGGAAAGATCGCCTGGAGAAGGAAATGGCACCCCATCCAGTATTCTTGCCTGGGAAATCCCATGGACAGAGGGTCTTATAGTCTGTGGAATCACAAGAGTCAGAAATGGCTTAGAGACTAAACTTTTTTTTTTCAAGTCATATTGGTAAAAACCCATGGATAAAATTTATATGTGATCTCTTTCTGATTTGATGTACTTTATTCCATTCATTATTTTTAAGTCACACTAGGGGTTTTATTCAAACAGTACTTAATCCTAATTTTATTTAATCTTATGAAATGTATGCTGTTTTATGCTTCTTAACATAGAGTAAATATTGTACATGACAACTTTTAGAAGATCAGTTTAACAAGGAGCCCGTGTCTTTTCAACCTTCTTTTGTGGGGATGGGAACAGGAAGATTGAAGATTACTGAGACAACACAGCCATGTGGAAAGCCATTATCAGCTGCCATTTTGATTCAAGATCTAATGTCATGGGCATTTTGAAGCCTTTTCATCGCATCCCAAATCTGATGCAATTGGTCTACTCACTGAAAAGTTATCAAGAGGCACCCAGGCTACAAATGCTCAGGGTTGAATAGTTCCCTTCAAAGAGGCCTCACTGTGTCCAGCTGATAATCAAACGAATGGCTGCCCTGAGATAGGTCGCCGATGGGGACCCACTGCTCCCCCATCCCTTATCCAAGTCTGGGCTCTGTTTCTCTCCCGATAGGAGCACATAATCCCATCAGCGCCAATGGGAGTTATGTGCCTGCTTTGCTAGAGACAATAGGCTGTCTGAGAGGGACAATTGTTCCCAGCAACTGAGGGGGTAAACACGATTGGCTGCTCCCAGACACTATCCAGGAAGGGTCCGGCTGAGCCCCCAGAGCCCTTTCTTTGTCAGGCTGCTGACCCAGAGGCCTCAGCCTGCCTCTTTTCCCCCAGTTCAGTTTCAGTTCAGTCCTGTCCAACTCTTTGCCTGTCCATCACCAGCTCCCGGAGCTTGCTCACACTCATGTCCATCGAGTCAGTAATTCCATCCACCATCTCGTCCTCCTTCATCCCTTTCTCCCGCACTGGTTGCCATCCCCCACCTTCAGAGGCAACCCATCCCTGGGGCGTCTCCCAACAGCCCCAGCCAGACTGCTTGCAGGAGGCCTTCCTGGCTTCTTTCCTCCCTCCATCTAAAGACAGGCCCAAGGACCCTTGTCTAGTTCATTCTTCACAATGAAATCATAACAGTATCAGAAATAAGAATTTTATTTATTGAGCATTTATTATTTCCCCAGGTTGCAAGACACATTGGTACATTTAACTATGAATCCTCATGGCAGTACTGCAGGATAAATGTAATCATTCCCACTGATTAAAGCAAAAAGAGCCTCAAGGAAGTCACACATCTAGTAAATTACGGAACCTGGATTCAGTCCCACAGGGCTCTATCAGGCTTTGGAGTGCAGGGTTTGGTTTCCCAAGCCAGTGTTTGGGAATGCCACCGTTTCCCAAAATGTGCCTGCTTCAGGATCCTCTGAGACGAAGCCTGGGAAAGGCTCTACAGTATTTCTACTCACTGCACCCTAGTCCCTTTCTTGGAGAATCCCAATGCACTTTAGTTTATCAGCAATTCTGGGGAGCCCTACAGGAAGTAAACTCGCTAACTTGTTTAATTCAGTATTTCCCAAGTGGTTGTCCTTTTTTGCACAAGGCAAATTGTACTTTGCTAAATGCTAAACTATATGATAAAGATAGGGGGAGGGGTTCCCTGATGGCACAGTGGTAAAGAAGCCACCTGTCAGTGCAGGAGATGCAAGAGACACAAGCTCGATCCCTAGATCAGGAAGGTCCCCTGGAGGAGGAAATGGCAACCCTCCCCAGTATTCTTGCCCGGAAAATCCCATGGACAGAGGAGCCTGGTGGGCTACAGTCCATGGGGTCACAAAGAGTGGGACCCAGCCGAGCAGCTGAGCACTCATGATAATGATGGGGGGGGGGGAGGAGCCAGCCAGAGGAAGTTAGAAATATGACTGGCTCTTTCACCCATAGCCCCTTAAGCCAGCAGTAGAGGAAGAGCTGTAGACTGTTGCTTTGGATTTCAGGGGCTGACAAGGGAATCATAGCCACGTTTTTTCTCTCTCTTTCTCTTATTTTAAATTTTATCGGAATATAGTTGTTTTAGGTGTCCAGCAGCTTGAACCAGTTATAGACACGGCTACTTTAGATTCTAAATGTAGCTGCTTTAGACTCTTTGCTGTATAGGCCACTACAGAGTGCTGAGTAGAGTTCCCTGTGCTGTGCAGTAGGTCCTGGCATGCGTGCTTAGTCACTCAGTTGTATCCGACTCTTTGCCATCCTGTGGCCTGGCTCCTCTGTCCATGGGATTTTTCAGGTGAGAATACTGGCTGCTGCTAAGTCGCTTCAGTCGTGTCCGACTCTGTGCGACCCCATAGATAGCAGCCCACCAGGCTCCCCCGTCCCTGGGATTCTCCAGGCAAGAACACTGGAGTGGGTTGCCATTTCCTTCTCCAATGCATGAAAGTGAAAAGTGAAAGTGAAGACGCTCAGTTGCATCCTGTTCTTAGCGACCCCATGGACTGTAGCCTACCAGGCTCCTCTGTCTATGGAATTTTCCAGGCAAGAATACTGGAGTGGGTTGCTATTTCCATCTCCACGCGATCTTCCCCACCCTGGAATCGAGCCCACGTCTCCTGCATTGGCAGGTGGATGCCTTACCCACTGAGCCATCAGGGAGCCCTGCAGTAGGTCCTTTCCACTTATTTATTACAGGGTCCTGACAGCACCACAGAGATCCATCATCCAGCGCCTACTACTCCACCTTTTATACAGAAAGTGTGACCTGCTTTCCCATGGCAGGAGAAATAGACTGTTCCAGAATCCAGGGAAGGAGAGATGCACAGGCTGTATGAGACTATACTGCCCTGGGTGGAGCTGAAGCTCAGCAGGGTGAGGCTTTTACTATAGATAAAGCTGTGTGTCCCTCTCTGGGGACTGGCTGTCCCCGAGGTTCTCTACAGCAGCCGGCTGAGGCCAGGACTCCTCTGCTGTGCTGGGGGCTCCTCCTCCACACTCGGGGTGTGCTCACAGCTGAGGCCCCTCATCTCTTTGTCCCACTGGAGCCAAAGGACAGAGCCTCAGGCATCAGGCAGAGCATGAGGCCCAGGCTGACGTGGGACAAGCCAAAATGACATGTCATGGGGATTTGTGGGCTTCGCTGGAGCCATTTCCTCCAGGGGGTCATTTTATTTAGTTCCAATTGGACCCTGTGATTGGTCTCAGCCCTGGGCCACCTGGTGTCCTGGCTCCATATGGCAACAGCTAGGAAGATGCCATTTTTCAATTGAAATATGCTTCTGCCTTACTGTGGATCAGTCTGTAATTACCTTTGGCTGGAAAGGAGCTTTGATTTTTAAAAACTAAGCTGGGATTTGTTGGCCTGATGGGCCAGTGTCTTCTCTATTAACTCAAACAGAGTTGCAACATCAGAGTGACAGGACACTTCGGTCTTATGGGTCAACAGGGCCCACCACTGACCTCATGTGGGAATCCCTTCCACCCACCCTGGACAGATGGTCCTTTAGCCTGAGCACTACTGCAGACAGGGAGCTCCCTCCCTTACTCAGGTAGGTGTAGACCTATCTGCTGTTGGCCAACTCTTAGTAAGTTTCACCCCATAGGGAGGTAACAATGGGTAGCCATTAAGGAATGATCACCACCTGCCAGACTAGGCTAGGCAATTGATAAGCATGTCTTATTTAATCTTCATCATAACCCTCTAAGGTTGATAATCTTATTACCCCCATTTTGCAGAATGAGTGAAACAAGCCACAGAGGGTTAAGAAACTTATTCAGCATCCCACAGGCAGTAAGTGGTGGAGGTGATGAGTTCTGGAAAGGTCACTCCAGCGCCCAAGCTCTTAAGCCCTGAGCACTTAGCCTTGAGTAAGAGCAGTTGCTGTTTATGAAACGTTTATTAGGAGCCAGGCTCTCTGCCGAGGGTTCCATCTCATTTCATTGTAGCAAGATGAGAAAGGGTTCTTAGGATGCCTGTTTTAGAGACAAAAACCCAAGGGATTTAGCCGAGATCACTAGCAGAGATGTGACTCTAATCGAGGCCTTTTTGACCCAAAGTGCACAGTCCATCCGAAGCCAGAATGCTGCCATTGTACAGGTGGGAAAACTGAGGTTCAGAACATTTGGGCGTTTATCCCGGCTAGAAGTGGCAGGGTTAGGAGATCAGCCTGACTCGGACCTGGAGCTCTGTGCTGGTCTGCTGCTCACCTCTGATCCTGCCTCTGCTCCTGGAGGACCAGCCCCTCTGATGATGGGTGAATCTGTCTCTTGTCCTCCTCAGTAGCTTTAATAAACTTTCCATGTCGCTGGTCAAGCATGAGTCTAATCACGTAAGTTTGAGAACCCATGATTAGAGAAAACTTATTCTCTTCCAAATTCTGAGGTTCTAAGAGTTCCTTCATCCATCCTTGGTCACCTCAAGAATAAGGTCATGGAGAGCAATGCAAATTTGAAAGTCAGAAAGATGTGGGTTCAAATCCCTGCTCTGCCATTTTCTATTTGTGTGATTTTAAGCAGATTGGATACACTCCAAGGGGCTCAGTTTCCCTGTCTGGACCAGAGATGTGAATGACTACCTTTATATTTGTTGGTCTGTCTCTCTTGAAAGCAGGAGCTTCCTCCCAGAAGTGCTTTCTAAGCGTATCTCTGACGTGCCGGGACCATGACTTGAGCTGTTGATGACGTGTTGCTGGCCAGCTTATCAGCATTCACTGCTGCCTTCATTGAAATGTCATTGTATTTATCACATTTACTTTCGAAGACCGCCATATGGTCCTTTGCCTTTATCCTCACAACAAACCCCACCTAATCCAACTGATACAGTCTTTCCAACTTGTACTCCTCCTTTGAGAAAGGTTCAGCCCATTGGAAGAGTTAAAATCCAGGGGCTCTGGAGTCAGCTGTCTTGCCATTTTTGCCTGTGCCATCTTACACAAGTCGGCTGATTGAGCTGAGCCTGACTTCCCTTACCCGTAAAGAGAGAGTGAAAATACCTGGCTCCCACTCTAGAGTAGCCCAGGGACAAAGATACTCAGAGGAGACCTTCAAGCATTCTTTCTCTTTCTGTTCCCTGTCCTCTCCTCTCTCACTTGGCCAACTCTGAGGTCGACCTCTCAGCAACACCAAATGCTACTCATCACCTCCCCTTCCTTTTACATTTCCAGGCTCGTGGAGCATGATCTATCAAGTGTTACAATGGTCAGGATTATATTTTATTGCTTGATAAAAAGGATCATTCCCATGTAAACCCCCTTCTTTTGCCACCTTGACCCAAGCTTCTGGTGTCCTTAGTACAATAGGAGTCGCAGTGTATGCATCCACTTAAATACTATTTCGTGAGCGTCTTGTAGCTGTGCAGTGCTTATTATTGTACCTGGGACATAGCAAGCATCGATAAGCATTTGCCGAATGGACGAGCGAATGCATGGGTTAGTACTATTCAAGGAAGCAGTGATGTGGGCAGAGCTGGCTGCCATCTAAACCAGGTGACTTAAGGGGTGTGAGAAGGAGAGGGACCTGGTCCCAGACCCTCCAACTCTTGAGTTCTTTCTACCATTAGTCTCCAATATGAGCAGAATGAGATCCACGCTCTGAGCCAGCCACACTTTTCAGCGGCAACAACAGACACAGAGGTCGCTGTAAAGACCAAGGTCACATCTCTCATCCCCAAGACTTGCTGGTTCCCAGGCTCTAGTGAGTCAGAGTCAGTAACCCCATGTTCTCAGCAGCCATCAAGACCTGAGCTCGGTTTGGTCTCCCTGGAGCCCACACTCTATGATGAGAAATTGAAGCCAGGCAGGGGCTAGGTGGGCCATGTTTCACTCTGGGCCACTGATCTACACTGGTGGCTTGAAGTTGGGGAGGAAATCCACTTTGGGGAGACAGTGGGGTTTGCTGTGCAACCTCTTCCTAGTTCCTCACCCCTCTGGTGGCTCACCTGGCTATCTTATCCTCCTGAGGGCCGCAGGAAGAAAGCTTGGGCAGGCAGAGGGAGGGATTAGGGGGTGCAGCAGAATGGGCTCTGGCGTGGGAGCCAGGCTGAGCTGGAGTGAGCCTGGCTCTGCCCTCTGCTAGCTGTAAGACCACAGGTAAATCTCCCAGCTCTCCCTCAGCCTAAATCCTTGCCACTTAAAGCAAAGGAATGCAAATGGGAACCCTAAGACCTTCCTCACTGCAGCATTGCAAGGATGGCTCAGGTCCCCACGTGCAGAGCGCCCGGCAGGCCCACTGTCAAGCGTGTGCCTGATGTTGGGTGCTCCCTTCTCCTTCCTGCTTTCAGCCCAGGAGGCAGTAAAGCCAATTCACAGCCATTTTCATGTTCAGAGACCCTTTCCCCTCCCAGAAGCTGCTCTGAGCTTTGTGGTCCTCATCCATCTACTCATCCTTTCTTGTGTGCAGGCCACAGACCCCCTCACCAAGGCGGGTACCTGTTATTGGGATCTCCCAGGAGACCACCACCCGCAATGCAGGAGATGCAGGAAACGCAGGTTCAATCCCTGGGTCAGGAAGATCCCCTGGAGGAGGGCATGGCAACCCGCTCCAGTATTCTTGCCTAGGAGATCCCATGGACAGAGGAGCCTACAGCAAGCTACAGTCCATGGTGTTGCAAAGAGCCGGACATGACTGAGGACCGAGCATGCGCGCAAGCACAGGCTGGCTAGACCTGACTGGCTCCAAGCTTTCATAGGTGGACAGGTGTGTCTCAACACAGCCTCCAAGGAGCTTGGGTTGGGCGTGGTGGCTAACTGGACTTCATTCCCTGTGTGCTCACCTCCATCTGTCTCCCTTGGAGCATGTTTGGTTTAAAGACTGAGGCTTGTGCTGGATGTGGCCTCCAGGGAGAGTTCCCTCCCAGGGGACCTCTGAACCACCAGCATGTGGATGATCAAAGGAAGACGGTCCTGGCTGGGGGATGCCCACTTTGAAGCGGAGCTCCCACCAGGAGCCTCACCTCCTGGGAGGCTGGCATTGAGCTGCTGGGAGTCAGTTGCTCATCAGACAATTTAGCGTGACATGAAGGGTCAGAGAAGTAGGCAGTGGTGCCTTTTTATTTTCCTGAGGGTACTAAACATGTGGGGAAATGATCTGATTGCTTCCACCTTTTTTAGTAGAGGAACTTTTCTGTCGTTTGTCTTCAAGTAAAACGTGAAGCAGTTTTAATATATAAAGCAGTCTTACACCACGAGGGCAGAGGGGCTCCAAGTGGGGTTGGGGTCTCTTTCCCCCACCAAAGGAAGTTTCCATTGGGTGCTTCCCAGGAGCCTTGCAATTCCAAGGGGCTCTGTTTTAAAACCAAGGAGACTCATTTTCCAGCAAGCCACACCAAATTCTGTTCAAGCAGGCAGCAAAAGCAAATAGATGTTTTCATGAAAAAAATCTCACCCCTGTTCCATGTTGACTGGGAGTCTCTCACGAGGCCTGACTGGTTTCTGAAGAGCAAATGACGGAGGGTGAACCTCCGCCACAGAATTGTCCTCCTCTCCCCAGCCTGGCTGTCCTGTAACCAAGGCTGTGCCAAGGACTCGACTGACAGACCCCTGGGGCTCCGGCCACCGTGACTAACGAAGGCCATGGTGGCCATGCTAGGGGCCTGGGTGGAAAAGGGTGAGTGACTGGCAGCAGGTAGGAAAACAGCCTGGCAGCTGGGCAGTGGAGACAGCTGGACTGTCTCTTCTCAGAAACCCAGGCTCTCTAAAGCCACCTGCCCGGTGGGGTGACTTCATGGAGAATAAGGGGAGGGGTTATGTACAGAAGGAGGGGCCGGTTACCATGGTAACCACCCTCTGAGGTCCAAACTCCAGAGGCCCTCTTGGAGGTGGTTCTCTCATTTAAATTGCCTTTGGAATTGTCACAAAGATATTTCCCAGGATCTGAGCTAATTCTCTTTCCCTTTTTTAACTTTCTCTGAAACTAACGTGATCATTTTAGACTTCTTTTCTTCACTTTCTTCCTTGCGATAGGAAGCTACATCCCTAAGACATAGCACTTTCTAACCCCCAGGTGCAGGAGGCATCCCGGCTATAAAACCAGTGACTCACTTTTTAGGGCAAATCTGGGAGAAAGAAATGGCAACCCACTCCACTACTCTTGACTGGAAAATTCTGTGAACGGAAGAGCCTGGTAGGCTGCAGTCCATGGGGTTGCAAAGAGTCGGACACGCCTGAGTGACTTCTCTTGGGAGAAAATCAGTTGAAGTTTAGGCCATAGTCAACACCTGGATTCTAGGAACTCAGCTGTAGCCTGTGTACCTCCCTTCTGAATGGCAGGTGAAGAATTAGAGGTGGGTGCACATGCGGCCATGGGGGCCCCTGACATTGACACTGGGGTCCCTGCACACCCGCTTCTAACAGCGGCCTCCCCAGCCCCGCACGTGGGCACTGCCGCTGCCTGGAGGTTAATGACCTTACAGTAACTTTGGAGGCGGGCTCCCTGGGTCGGAGAGCAGTTGTTAATTAAGGTCAAGGCTGTCTGCAGAGCCCATCCCAAAATTCAAGCCCTACAGACAGAGGGCTTGAAAGATGCTGGAAATGCCTGAGTTCCTCTCACCCACCCCCACCAAATGGAATGCCAAATCAAAGCAGTCTTTATCATGAAACATGAAACTGCTGACATGAAAATAGCTTCTTTCTGGTTTTTCTAATTGCAGACCCTAGAAGCTGATGTTACTGTCCTTCCACCACCACTTCTTCCAGTCCTTCCTTGCTCGCAGGTCCAAAAAGTGCATTCTTGCTCTGATGTGCTCAGTCGCTCAGTCATGGCTGACTCTTTGTGACCTCATGGACTATAGCCAGCCAGGCTCCTCTGTTCATGGAATTTTCTGGGCAAGAGTACTGGAGTGGGTTTCCATTCCCTTCTCCAGAGGATCTTCGTGACCCAGAGTTCTTCCTGGTTGAACCCATGTCTCCTGCATGGCCTGCAGATTTTTTTTATCATCTCAGCCACCAGGGAATCCTGCGTTCTTGCTCTGCACACCAGTTATCGAGTGTTGAGAGGAAGCTACTAGCTACAGTTTTCTCCACTTCTTTTGGCCTCTCACATTTGCCTTTCATCTTCCCTTTCCTTGGGACCATTTACTAAAGAAGAAGTGGGGACTAAGAGGCTGGGGCAGGTGGAGGATCCCACTCCATACTCTCCTTTGCAAGTCTTGCCCTTCCTTGTTGTGCGTAGTCACAGTAATGCTAATGATAGTTGTGTGATGGTGATGATAATGATGATAATAAAGGGTCTGAGAACTCACTTTCACTACAAGGAACGGGCTGGCTTCGGGAGATGTTTCTGGGCTCTGATCACCTGCTAATTAAAGCAAAGCATTTGTAGTCTGCATAGTAAGATTTCAGTGTCTGCAACTTGGTGGGCTCACAGGGGATGTTTGAAGAGTGGATTACGGTGAAGTAAATGTGAGCTGGTGAGGAAAGGGGTTCATTTAGACTCAGGGAGCCTGACCCCATGGTCACCATTGTTCCTCCCGGGGTATCGCTGTTCACCGATGAGGTTAGTTGTGGCATCTGTTATCGATAATTTTATGGCTCTTGGTAATGGATGTCTCCAAAGAGCAGTTCACAGATGGACAGAAAGGAAAGAATCTTAAGGACAGGGCATAATAATGATGTGAGTGATCAAAGGGAGTCAGATGGTGGGGGTGGGGTTCAGCTGCTTCTATTCACTCCCAACCACACACTTTCTGCAGTAGACACTGTGTGTACTGGGGCTAATGCTAAGTGACATGGCCTCCTGTGCCCTCGGAAGGAAGACCTGTTCTTGTCTCCATTTTACAGATGCAACAACTGAGGGAGCAAGATATCATTTACTCAAGAGCACAGTGGTAGTGGAAGAGCAGGGGGTTTACGAGCTCAGACTGTCTAGGTCTACAATTTGCCTTTGTAACCAAAGAGTTTGCCCTTCACTAATATCTTGCCAACCACAAGCCTTGGAAAATTTCAGGACATTCTATGTTTAAACACACACATATGAGCTGCTCAAAAATAAGATAATTTGTATTAAGCAGAGGTCCCTGACTTCTGCAGAGGTCCCATGCAGGACCTTTCTATCTGAGCTGGGGTTACAGACGAGAAAGACGAGATCACATCTCTTTCAAATGGCTGCTTCCCTGAGTGAGAAGGGCCTCGGAAGTCATCTGGGCCCCTAATCGGGTGAGTGTCTCAGTCTCTGGGACCAAAAGTCATTCTCCTCTTTTGTGACAGGAAATTAAAATGGACACTTCTTGTCATCTTGGGGTTTGGCTGAGGCTCCTGAGCTGAGACTGGGTGTCCACACTTTCTGAAGATAAAGGCTGGGTCATCCTCATTGAACTGGCTAAGAGGTGACCAAGACCAGTCCTAGGGCTCCTACTTCCAGAGTGAATAAAGGAAGCTTAGGGGTGGGTCAGAAGGGAGATGCTTCTGGAATCACTTAGATCTAGGCTGCCTTTGAGAAGAGAAACTGGGATCTTTTTCTCAGCTGGATGCTTGCTCAGTTTGGTTCAGTTCAGTCGCTCAGTTGTGTCTGACTCTTGGTGAACCCATGGACTACAGCATGCCAAGCTTCCCTGTCCATCCATCACCAACTCACGAAGCTAGTTCAAACTCATGTCTATCAAGTCGGTGATGCTCTCCAACCATCTTATCCTCTGTGGTCCCCTTCTCCTCCTGCCCTCAGTCTTTCCCAGCATCAAGGTCTCTTCTAATGAGTCAGCTCTTCACATCAGGTGGCCAAAGTATTGGAGTTTCAGCTTCAGCATAAGTCCTTCCAATGAATATACAGGGCTGGTTTCCTTTAGGATGGACTGGTTGGATCTCCTTGCAGTCCAAGGGACTCTCAAGAGTCTTCTTCAGCACCACAGTTCAATAGCATCAATTCTTCAGTGCTTGCTAGTCCTCGTGGAAACTCACAGGACAGGCGTAGCCCCTTCTCCACCTTGTGCTGTCTCTTGGGATTGAAAGACAAGTGTCCCCAAGGGAGTGGGGGCTCACTTGGTGAAGAGAGACCCTGGATGGAAGAGATGCCCCTGCCTGCAGAGCAAGGGGGGCAGATCCTGCGAGAATGGGACCTTTCCACCTGCAGCATCGCAGGTGACAGCAAACTGGGCCCAGGCTGAGCCATTCTGAAAGGCCCCCACCTGGGAAGGCTGCTACCGGGAAGAGGGGTCCAGCAGCAGATTACATGGGAGTGCTGTGCTGGAGGGCAGGCTCTGAGGAGGAGGGAGAGGTCCCTCACTTGGTCCCCCCAAGTCACTAGAGCCACTATGTGGAGACCCTAGGAGGCATTGCCCAAGGGCCCAAACTGTCCCCTTGAGCAGTCGGTCATCTGCCCACCAAGGGCATCATCGCCAGATGACAATAACACTAGTCACGTCAGCATCTCCCCTTTCCCTGTGGCTTTCACCTCCTCCCCCAGCTCTGGAGGGGCCAGAAACAGGAGAACAGGTGGAGGGGGGATGAGCAAGGGTAGAGAGCGAGCAGACCCCGCTCCCAGCCTCTGCTGGTCTGCGGCCCTGCCACCCACCCGGCAGCCGGCAGCCGGGGAGAGTGGACACTGTGGAGTTGGAAAAGAGAGGTGAGTTTTGCTTTAGACTGCATCAGACTTTTGATTACCTGAAAATGCGATTGTTCCAGTACCCAAAGGCAGCCAGCTCTGGGACCTGCTAGAGATATTACCTAAGGCTGTGGAAGGGAAATCTGACAGGACAATCTCTGAAGGGAGAGAACCAAGCCATTTCCTGCTGCTCCTTTGATAGAGAAGATCACTGGCTGAGAAGCTCCGAGTTTCCTTCCAGATCCCCTCAGTGCCCCTGTCTGCTAATGAGGAAAGAGAAAGGAGATGTACACTTATTAAGCACTTACTGAATGCAGGCCCTGTGCTAGCACTTTGTACCTAAAGCATCCCTAAATCCTCCCAACAATCCCGTGACTTTGGGATTCAAGACTTCTGTTTCACAGATGAGGAAACAGACCTGTGGGGCTCGGGTGGCTTGCCGGAGGGCAGGTGCGTGTGAGCTGGTGGAGACTGTAAGCCTCCTGAGGGCAGGGGCTGGGTCTGTGCGCTCACTTCTGCTGCTTCAGGGCCTGGCACAGAACACGTGCTTGGTAAATATTTGCCTAATTGACACCAGCCAAGCCCACCGCTTCCCAACCGTCCCTGTGGCTTCTCTTGGGGACTAATACCAGCCCACTGCTGTCACTTTCTTTCTGCAACTTATCCAAGAAGGCATGCAGGTTAGCAGAGTTTGATGTGCCATGGGGATAGGCCAGAGCTTCTTTCTAGAAAGCCCCCAAAACGTTTGCTCTGACTGCGGATACCCACCAGCGCAGGGATCACATGTTATTTTCTTTGAGGAGGGGGTTGGAGGTCAGGCTAAGCCTCAGGGAGGTCAAGCAACTTATCAGAGGGGCCCGGCATGTCCTCCTAGCAAATGCTCCTTTCTCCGCACCCCCCCCCCGCCCCCTCCAGCCCC
>SJYA01003199.1:107953-119880 GCA_006410615.1 Neotragus moschatus | reverse complement strand
ACTCCAGGTGTTTCTTGACTTCCTACTTTTGCATTCCAATCACCTATAGTGAAAAGGATATCTTTTGGGGGTGTTAGTTCTAAAAGGTCTTGTAGGTCTTCATAGAACCGTTCAACTTCAACTTCTTCAGAGTTACTGGTTGGGGCATAGACTTGGATTATCATGATACTGAATGGTTTGTGGAAACGAACAGAGATCATTCTGTCATTTTTGAGACTGCATCCAACTACTGCATTTCGGCACCATGATGGCTACACCATTTCTTCTAAGGGATTCCTGCCTGCAATAGTAGATATAATGGTCATCTGAGTTAAATTCATCCATTCCAGTCCATTTTAGTTTGCTGATTCCTATNAACGAACAGAGATCATTCTGTCATTTTTGAGACTGCATCCAACTACTGCATTTCGGCACCATGATGGCTACACCATTTCTTCTAAGGGATTCCTGCCTGCAATAGTAGATATAATGGTCATCTGAGTTAAATTCATCCATTCCAGTCCATTTTAGTTTGCTGATTCCTATAATGTTGACGTTCACTCTTGCCATCTCTTGTTTGACCACTTCCGATTTGCCTTGATTCATGGACCTGACATTCCAGGTTCGTATGCAATAATGCTCTTTACAGCATCAGACTTTGCTTCTATCACCAGTCACATCCACAACTGGGTATTGTTTTTGCTTTGGCTCCATCCCTTCATTCTTTCTGGAGTTATTTCTCCACTGATCTCCAGTAGCATATTGGGCACCTACTGACCTGGGGAGTCCCTCTTTCAATATCCCATCATTTTGCCTTTTCATACTGCTAGGTAGGTAGAATAGAGAAAAGCAGTCCAAAATGCAGTGGCTAAAAGACAAGGGAAGAAAAAGCCCACAAAAATAGAACCAAAAATGTTCCGAGGACCAGAGTGAGGACCTTGGGTAAACAACAACACTCCTGGCTGGCCCAATTTACATAGGACATGCCCAGGGAGAGATAAACATATAAATATAAGAGCCAAAGCTGGCTCTCTCTCTCTCTCTCTCTCTCTCTCTCTCTCTCTCTCTCTTTCTCTCTCTCTCTACTGCGCGCTTGGGCACTCTTCTCCTCATGTCTTTGGATTGATGTGCCCTCACGCCTCGAAGATGGATTTTTCCTGCTGTCTTCTAAATAAAATAGAGCTGTAACATTGATTTGTCTAAGAGCTATAACATGGTCCACTCGAGACCAGAGAGCTATAACCTGGTCTATCAAAAACCTGAGAGCTGTGACACACTGAGGGGGCTTTAATGTCCATCACTCCAAATCTTTGTTGTGATAAGACAAAGAACTGAGGAACATACATTCGCATGACATCTATGGTGCCATCACTCAGGTTTAACCTGGCTGAAACAACCTCCACGTGAAAAGGGCCAAGCACAGCAGGAGCCCAACTCAGCGAAGCTCCTGGGGTAGAGGCAGAATATGAAGACAATCCAGTGTGAGGAAGGCCCATCGTGCTGAAAACCGGGACAGTGGGAAGCCCACGTGGCCCAGTCTTAGATCCCAGAAGACCTCCAGTTAAGGTAAGAGGCTTATCCTCCTCTGGCTGGAGGGACATGCCTAACAAAACCTTAATTCTTTTACAATCTTTCATTTCTTGTTCCCTCAAACCTCCCGCGAACAGGCGGGCAGCAGGGGGCACAACTGAGGGACTCTGGAGAGGCTACTCTTCGGCATGTCCCAAAGGCACTATCTGCTGAGGCCCAGTAGCTGTTACACAAGTTGGTAGGGGTTCTTCTGTCCTTTCTCTTCTCTGTGCCAAGGATCAGACCAATGAAATTGTGAGCACTGGTCAGATATTTAGCAAATTTTCTAGCGGGCTACAAAGGGGATTCCTTGACACATTTTTCCCACTGCTTTTTTCCTTCTGTCCTTCAGCTCTCTCCCAGGACTCAAGTCTGGCCAAAACTAATGAAACTCAGGCTCTGAGGTCTCATTACAAAAATTCATTGAGACTCAAAGTGATAGATAAGAGGTAGACTTGTTAAGATTTGGAGAGAAGTGCCCACTCTACAGGGTACTGGCCATGGAATGCAGCCTGGCTAGGTTTTGCGAGGGAGGCAGGCGGTAAAATGCATATGATAATGAGTGAGAGGATCACCCAGCCATTGGGGAACCACCCACTCCTCCATCTTTTGACAATGCCTTGGAGCTGTCCTGCCACTTTTGGTTGTGTCTGTTGGCCTACAGATTGGGGACTAAGGTTTAATTGAATTTGACTTGTCATCTTGGACGCAATTGATTTTAATTGGTTTACATTATACCCTGTGCTATGTCATTCTTTCAAAGGTTGTGCTCTGCCCCCTTTCTTCCTGTTTCATGCTCTTTTCCTGAGCCCCATCCAGA
Organism: Neotragus moschatus; assembly: GCA_006410615.1. Taxonomy (NCBI): domain Eukaryota; kingdom Metazoa; phylum Chordata; class Mammalia; order Artiodactyla; family Bovidae; genus Neotragus; species Neotragus moschatus. Next base: position 117,512 of record SJYA01003199.1, on the reverse strand, counting down.
CCCACAAGTTTGCCTCTACAATCTTCTGGAGAGACAACCAGAAAATAGCTGGCCTTGGGAGGGAAATACTCTATAATATCCAACCCTCTAATCCTACCCAGTACTGGTCATGCTGGAGGTCTTGGGGACGCCCAAACTCCAGTCCAGGGTTCCCAGGAGGTCATGATGCCTTGATTTGCCTAGGGATCTGGTCCTCAAAAGGTTATCACACCTCAACCTGCTCAGGGATCCAATAGTCCCAGGGGTCCCAGGAGGTCATCATGCCTCAACCTGCCCAGGGCCCAATTCTTGGGAGGCTGTCACGCCTTGGCCTGCCTGAGGATTCAATCTCTAGGAGGCTGTCGTGCCTCAGCCTGCCTGGGGATCTGCACCCTGACATGGGGATACTTGGCTCTCAGGTTGCAACAATACTAGGTAGGATGAGCTTCAGTTCAGTTTAGTTCAGTTCAGTCACTCAGTCGTGTCCGACTCTTTGCGACCCCATGAATTGCAGCACACCAGGCCTCCCTGTCCATCATCAACTCCCAGAATTCACTCAGACATCATATCTATTCCCGCCCATGGTTGGCAAGGTAGCAATGAGTCACAAACCCGTTAATTCTACCCAGCACTGGTCATGCTGGAGACCTTGGGGATGCCCAAATTCCAGTCTGGGGGTCCAAGGAGGTCATCATGCCTTGACTTGCCTAGGGATCTGGTCCTCAAAAGGTTATCACACCTCAACCTGCTCGGGGATCCGCCAGTCCCACAGGTCCCAGGAGGTCATCACGCCTCAACCTGTCCAGGGACCCAATTCTTGGGAGGCCATCACACCTTGACTTGCCCAGGAATTTGATCTCTAGGAGGCTGTCACACTTCAGCCTGCCTGGGGATCTGTACCCTGACCCGGGGACGCCTGGCTCTCAGGTTGCAACAGTTCTTGGTAGGATAAGCTTCTGAAAGACTCACCCCTAAGGAAGTCCACCCATGAAAACAAAAGAAAGTCTACTGTGGGACTGTGCCCAGTCTCAGCAATAACTCAGGAGCCCAATGAGAACCCCACTGCTTTTCTGGAAAGGCTAAAAGAGGCACTCCAAAAGTTTACCAATATGGATTTAGACTCTTACGAGGGACAGGTGATTTTAAAGGACAAATTCCTGTCCCAATGTGCATCAGACATCAAAATTAAGTTACAACAGCCACAACAGCAGGACCCTTCTGCCTCTTTAGATGGGATGGTCCAGACAGCCACCAATATCTCTTATAACAGAGAACAGGAGAAGGAGGCCGAGGCCAAGCCCAAGGAGAAGGAGAGAAAGAAAGAGACAAGGCATGCCTAGATGCTGGCCACCCTTCAGAGAAGCCCTATGGCAAACCCCGAGTCCTTGAAGGACAAAGCATGAGACAAATTCCTGATCTGTAGACAGGCAGGGCTTTGGGCCAAAGAGTGCCCAAACTGTGACAAGTCTCCTAGAACAGCTTGCCACAAATGCCATCAACTGGGACATTGGGCAGCACTCTGCCCTGGGGACCCAAGAGCCTCAAGGTCAAGCACCAAGCCTACTCTCACGATGGTTCAAGAGGACTGAAGCAGCCCACTCCAGCCAGTCTGCCTGTCACAGATAACCAATATGGGGCTGGAGCCAAGGGTGCAACCAGATGTGGCAGGTAGGTCCGAGAATTTCTTGGTTGACACAGGGGCTACCTACTCTGTCTTGATCTCCTACTCTGGAGCCTTCTCCCAAACCTGTACCATTTTGGGTGCTACAGGAAAAACAATTAAAAGATTCACCCAATCACTTCTTTGTTGCTAGGATGGACAAATATTTTCCCACCAGTTTCTGGTGGTCCCTGAGTGTCCTACTGCCTTACTGGGAAGAGATATAGTCACTAAACTGGGGACCACCCTTGTGATTAGAAGTTTTTCAGCCCCTAGAGCTCTACAGCTCTGGTTACTACTGAAGAACCCATTACACCTTCAATTGAGAGGGACCAAAACTATGGGAAGACAAAATTAACCCCCAGGTGTGGGACCAGGGGATTCCTGGATAAGCCACCAAGCTAAACCAGTCATCATTATCCTCCAAGATCCCACTCAGTTTCCTAACCGAAACAATACTCTCTCAAAAGAGAGGCTTGGGAGGGACTACAGCCCTTAATAAGTAAATTCCTTGCTTGTAGGCTATTGGTCCCCACCAGTTCACCATGTAACACCCCAATCCTTTCAGTAAAGAGAAAAGATGGAACCTGGCGAATGGTTCAAGACCTCCGGATCATAAATGCAGCTGTAGTCCCCCTCCATCCCACAGTACCCAATTCCTATGTAATCTAAGGGAAAATCCCAGCCAGTGCCAAGTGGTCTACAGTCTTGGATCTCAAAGATGCATTTTTTTGCATACCATTGGCTAAAGTATCCCAAAATCTTTTTGCCTTTGAGTGGGAGGCCCCAGAAGAAAAGCACCAGCAGATGACTTGGACAGTATTACTTCAGGGGTTCAGAGATAGCCCCCATCTGTTTGGACAGGCCCTTAGCCGGGATCTCCTAGATCTGGATCTGGGACCTAATGGGAAAATATTACAATATATAGATGACCTACTAATCTGCTCTTCAGATAAGAAAAGTGCCCAACAACATGCAATTCAGGTTCTAAACTTCTTGGCAGAAAGGGGATATAAAGTCTTCCGTGCTAAGGCACAGATGGTCAAGACAGAGGTCACTTACCTGGGAGTTCAGATTACACATGGGTCCATGAGGCTGTCCTCTGACCAGGTACAAGGAATCCTCCAGCTGCACTCCCCCACGACTCAAAAACAATTGCGAGCTTTCCTGGGGCTAACAGGATATTGTAAAATCTGGATACCCAACTATGGTCTAATTGCCCAGCCCTTATATGAAAGCTTAAAGGGACGAGATGATTCAATCCCACTGATGTGGAGAATTCCTCAAAAGAAGACAGAGGCTACACTAAAATAGGCCTTAATTCAGGCACCTGCCTTGAGGTTGCCAGACCCAGAAAAAGCATTCCAACTTTATGTCCATGAAAGAGAGGGAATAGCTTAGGGAGTGTTAACTCAAAGGTTGGGATCTGAGCCCCAGCCTGTAGCTTATTTATCCGAAAAGCTCGATCCAAATCCCCAAGACTGGCCCCCTTGCCTTCGAAATCTTGAAGCTATTGCAATCATGATAGGAGCTGCTTTGGGGGCAAACTAACTATTTTTACCAGCCACCAAGTAAAACAACTCCTAAATGGGACAGGCCATTTATGAATGTCTGATCAAAGAATCCTCAAATATCAAGTAATGCTGATGGAAAATCCAGGCCTCACTATATCCCTTTGTGAAGTTCTTAACCCAGCCACCCTGCTCCCTACCCCCGAGGGCTCTCTCCCTTTTCACTCTTGTCTAAAAACCTTGGACCACTGGATAAAACCCCAAGAGGGATTTTGTCAAAAGATCCTCTGACCAATTCTGAGGAAATCTGGTACACTGATGGAAGCAGCTTTGTCTTAGATGGAAAAAGAACAGCTGGGTATACAGAAATCTCCAATTTTGAGACCATAGAGGCTAAGCCTTTGCCACCAGGTACTTCAGCCCAATTAGCTGAGCTCATAGCCCTGACTCGAGCTTTAGAGCTAAGGAAAGAAAAAAGAATAGCCATTTACACTGATTCCAAGTATGCCTTTCTGGTGCTACATGCACTTCTGGCTATTTGGAAAGAAAGGGGCCACTTGACCACCCAAGGATCCCCAGTCAAATATGTTGATCAGATTCTTCGACTCCTGGAGGCAGTCCATCTGCCCACTGAGGTTTCAGTCTCCCACTGTAAAGGACACCAAAAAGGGAACACAGAAGTAGCACCAGGGAACCAAGCAGCTGTTCAGGCAGCTAGGAGAGCAACATTACAGAACCATGACCTAGTAGGGATGGCCACCTTAGTTCCACAGACTAATTTGCCAGAAACTCCTTCATATACTGAAGGTGAAACTCTCAAAGCTAAGAGCGAGTGCTTCCAAGATCATACGGGGTAGTCCCAAAAGGAGGGACTCCTTTTTCTGCCTGGGAACCTCCAATGGAAGTTGGTTAACTCCTTACATGCCATTACTCATTTAGGACAAAAGGCCCTCCAAAGATGACCAGAAAGGTCCTTCAGAAGAACAGGCTTCCAAACAACTATGACAGGTGGTCTCCTTTTGTCCCACTTGCCAATTAAACAACCCCCAAGGAGCTCGAAGACACCAGGGACCCAAAAGATTCTAAGGAGACACCACTATATGCTTCAGGAACTCAAGTCCTAATTAAAGTCTAGAAAGATGGGTCCCCAAAGGCTCAACTCCAGCCCACATGGAAGGGCCCCTACCCTGTAATACTTTCTACCCCCACTGCAGTCAAGGTACCAGGACATGACTCCTAGATTAACTACTCATGAGTCAAGCCATGGAAGAGGACAGAAGAGGACATTCAATACACCTGTGAGCCCCTGGGAGATCTCAGATACCTATTCAGGTCTACCAATGAATGCCCTTCTAATGAACACCCCCAAAATCTAGTTTCTAGATATAAGATTTCTCAGGATAGCTCTAAAGAGCCAACATAGCTTGACAGAGATTGTTCTCCAAAACAGACAGGAGATAGATCTTCTGATCCACAAGGAGGGACTTGAGCCATCCTAGCAATGTAAATTTAAAATTGACTAATGCCCCTACTAGTCCTTGTTATGCTATATGGATGATGCTTATGATTATTCCATGTACTGTCAATTGTCTAACCTGTTTTGTCTCTGCCCAGGTCAACAAGCTACAACATGCAGTGCCAGTTCAACAAAGATATAAAACTACAGTCAACCATGGAAAATATCACACACCCTTAGATGGACACCGCTATAAAGACCAAAATCTTGAGACTAACAACAGGGGGAGGCCCAATACCCCTTGCCATCCCAGTTCAGCAGAAAGTAGCCAGAAAGACCTCAATGCCCCTATCCCCAAAGAATTGGGCCTCCCAACTCTTGAAAGGGGAATGTTAGGTAGGTAGAATAGGGAAAAGCAGTCCAAAATGGCAGTGGCTAAAAGACAAGGAAGGAAAAAGCCCACAAAAATAGAACCAAAAATAGGTCCGAGGACCGGAGTGAGGACCTTGGGTAAAACAACAACACTCCTGGCTGGCCCAATTTACATAGGACAGGCCCAGGGAGATATAAACATATAAATACAAGAGCCAAAGCTGGCTCTCTCTCTCTCTCTCCTGTGCGCTGGGGTGCTCTTCTCCTCGTGTCTTTGGATTGATGTGCCCTCACGCCTCGAAGATGGATTTTCCTTCTGTCTTCTAAATGAAATAGAGCTGTAACACTGAGCTGTAATACTGATTTGTCTAAGAGCTATAACAAGGTCCATTCGAGACCAGAGAGCTATAACATGGTCTATCCAAAACCTGAGAGCTGTGACACGCTGAGGGGGCTTTAATGTCCATCACTCCAAATCTTTGTTGCGACAAGACAAAGAACCAAGAAACATACACTCGCATGACAATACTGTTCATGGGGTTCTCAAGGCAAGAATACTCAAATGGTTTGCCATTCCCTTGTCCAGTGGACCACATTCTGTCAGACCTCTCCACCATGACCCGCCCATCTTGGGTGGCCCCCACAGCCATGGCTTAATTTCATTGAGTTTGACAAGGCTGTGGTCCTAGTGTGATTAGATCGACTAGTTTTCTGTGAGTGTGGTTTCAATGTGTCTGCCCTCTGATGGCCTCTTGCAACACCTACCATCTTACTTAGGTTTCTCTTTCCTTGGACGTTGGGTATCTCTTCACAGCTGCTCCAGCAAAGCGCAGCTGCTGCTCCTTACCTTGGATGAGGGGTATCTCCTCACCGCTGTCCCTCCTGACCCTGAACGTGGGATAGCTCCCCCAGGCCCTCCTGCACCTGTGCAGCCACCATTGCTTGGATGTGGGGTAGCTCCTCTTGGCTGCCGCCCCTGGCCCCTGGCATGTGGTAGCTCCTCCTGGCTGCTGTCGCTGACCTCGAACTGGGGTAGCTCCTCTCAGCTGCGCTAAATGCGCCAGTTGCAGCCGCCCGGGCTAAGTGTGATGAAAGTGGTCAAAAAGGAGATGACAAGAGTGAATATCGACACTCTAGGAATCAGCGAACTAAGATGGACTGGAATGGGTGACTTTACCTCAGATGACCATTATATCTACTACTGTGGGCAAGAATCCCTTAGAAGAAATGGAGTAGCCATCATAGTCAACAAAAGAGTCCAAAATGCAGTACTTGAATGCAATCATTTCCAAGGCAAACCATTCAATGTCATGATAATCCAAGTCTATGCTCTGTCCAGCAATGCTGAAGAAACTTAACAATTCTATGAAGACTTACAAGACCTTTTAGAACTAACACCCCCAAAATATGGCCTTTTCATTATAGGGGACTGGAATGCTAAAGTAGGAAGTCAAAAGACACCTGGAATATCAGGCAAATTTGGCCTTGGACTACAGAATGAAACAGGGCAAAAGCTAATAGAGTTTTGCCAAGAGAATGCACTGGTCATAGCAAACATCCTCCAACAACACAAGAGAAGACTGCACATGGATATCGCCACATGGCCATACAGAAATCAGATTGATTATATTCTTTGCAGCCAAAGATGGAGAAGCTCTATACAGTCAGTAAAAACAAGACCAGGAGCTGACTATGGCTCTGATCATGAACTCCTTATTGCCCAATTCAGACTTAAATTGAAGAAAGTGGGAGAAACCACTAGACCATTAAGGATTGACCTAAATAAAATCCCTTATGGTTATACAGTGAAACTGAGAAATAGATTAAAGGGACTGATCTGACAGACAGAGTGCCTGATGAACTATGTACAGAGCTTCATGACATTGTAAAGGAGACAGGGATCAAGACCATGCCCAAGAAAAAGAAATGCAAAAGAGCAAAATGGCTGTCTGGGGAACCCTTACACATAGCTGTGAAAAGAAGAGAAGTGAAAAGCAAAGGAGAAAGGGAAATATATACCTATTTGAATGCAGAGTTCCAAAGAATAGCAAGGAGAGATAAGAAAGCATTCCTCAGTGATCATTGCAAAGAAATAGAGGAAAATAATAGAATGGGAAAGACTAGAGATCTCTTCAAGATAATGAGAGCAATCAAGGGAACATTTCATGCAAAGATGGGCTCAATAAAGGACAGAAACCGTATGGACCTAACAGAAGTGAAAGATATTAAAATAAGGTGGGAAGAATACACAGAAGAACTATACAGAAAAGATCTTCACAACCCAGATAATCGTGATGGTGTGATCACTCAACTAGAACCAGACATCCTGGAATGCGAAATCAAATGGGTCTTAAGAAGCATCACTACAAAGTTAGTGGAGGTGATGGAATTCCAATTGAGCTAGTCCAAATCCTAAAATGTGATGCTGTGAAAGTGCTGCACTCAATATGCCAGCAAATTTGGAAAACTCACCAGTGGCCATAGGACTGGAAATGGTCCATTTTCATTCCAATCCCTACGAAAGACAATGTCAAAGAATGTTCAAACTACCACACAGTTGTACTCATCTCACACACGAGTGAAGTAATTCTCCAAACCAGGCTTCAACAGTATGTGTATCATGAACTTACCAATGTTCACACTAGATTTAGAAAAGGTAGAGGAATCAGAGGTCAAATTGCCAATATCCGTTGAATCATTAAAAAAGTAAAGGAGTTCAAGAAAAACATCTACTTCTGCCTATTGACTACATCAAAGCCTTTGACTGTATGGATCACAATAAACTGTGGAAAATTCTGAAAGAGATGGGAATACCAGACAACCTGACCTGCCTCTTGAGATATCTGTAAGCAAGTCAGGAAGCAATTGTTAGAACTGGACACAGAACAGACTGGTTCCAAATAGGAAAAGGAGTATGTTAAGGCTGTATATTGCCACTTTTCTTATTTAACTTCTATGCAGTAAACATCATGAGACATGTGGGGTGGAAGAAGTACAAGCTGGAATCAAGATTGGCAGAAGAAATATCAATAACCTCAGATATGACACCAGCCTTATGGCAGAAACTGAAGAAGAACTAAAGAGCCTCTTGATGAAAGTGAAAGAGGAGAGTAAGAACTTGGCTTAAATCTCAACACTCAGAAAACAATCATTGTATCCAGTTCCATCACTTCGTGGCAAATAGATGAGGGAACAGTGAAAACAGTGGCAGACTTTATTCTTTTGGGCTCCAAAATCACTGCAGAAGGTGACTGCAGCAATGAAATTAAATGATGCTTACTCCTTGGAAGGAAAGTTATGACCAGCCTAGGAAGCATATTAAAAAGCAATGACATTATTTTGTCAACAAATGTCTATCTTGTCAAAGCTATGGTTTTTCCAGGAGTTATGTGTGGACGTGAGGGTTCAGCTATAAAGGAAGCTGAAAATGGAAGAATTGATGTTTTTGAACTGTGGTGTTGGAAAAGACTCTGTGAGTCCCTTGGACTGCAAGCAAATCCAACCAGCCCATTCTAAAGAAAATCAGTCCTGAATATTCATTGGAAAGGTGGATGTTGAAGCTGAAACTCAAATGCTTTGGCCACTTGATGCAAAGAACTGACTCCTTTGAAATGACCATGATGTTGGGAAAGATTGAAAGCGAGAGGAGAAGGCACCAACAGAGAATGAGATGGTTGGATGGCATCACCACTTCAATGGACACGAATTTGAGTAAACTCTGGGAGCTGGTGATAGACAGGGAACCTGGTCTGCTGAGATCAGACAGATGTGAGCAACCAAACTGAACTGAATACTTCAGAGATTGTTCTAAGCAAATAACATGGATTATAGCATTTAGCACTCACAACCATATAGATGTAGATCTATTTTAACCGTCATTTTATAGATGATGTGTTGAAAGTTAGTTCAACATGAAATAAGGCAGTCATTAAAAGAGGCTTATACTTTACCTCACTCTACACCTAGGATCATCATTCAAATAATATGAAATGATTTACAAAAGCAAATATGAACTCAATATGATTAAAGTCAGAAAGCTGTCCTTTTATCACTTAAATGTCCCTGTCCATTTGAGTTTCCTAAGATGTGCTATGTAACTAATAAGTCAAACAAAAGAAAGCTGTTCTAACTTAGTTTACTTTTGTGGTAAACTGTCATAGCAGAGGAAGAAACCACTGTAAATGTGGACAAGCATATATATTACTAACTCTGTGACATCTGCCAAAGAATGCTCAAAATACTGCACAATTACACTCATCTCACACACTAGTAAAGTAATGCTCAAAATTCTCCAAGCCAGGCTTCAGCAATAAATGAACTGTGAAATTCCAGATGTTCAAGCTGGTTTAAGAAAAGGTAGAGGAACCAGAGATCAAATTGCCAACATCTGCTGGATCATGGAGAAAGGAAGAGAGTTAGAGAAAAACATCTATTTCTGCTTTATTGACTACGCCAAAGCCTTTGACTGTGTGGATCACAATAAACTGTGGAAACTTCTGAAAGAGATGGGAATCCCAGACCACCTGACCTGCCTCTTGAGAAACCTGTATGTATGTTGGGAAGCAACAGTTAGAATTGGAC